>OY288282.1:76484540-76987893 GCA_958450335.1 Hibiscus tridactylites
AGTTTTAAATATATATTAGATTTACATATGGTTTTTTAAGCCTAAACCCATTAAAATTTTAAGAACCAACTAATTTATAACACAAATTAAAAACATTATCCATAATTATCTAACAAAACTAAAAAATAGCTAAACTAATTAAATAACTTTCCACATATATTTCTAATAAATTTCGGTTAATTCGAAAATCAACATAATTAATCAAAAATTTCGACTCATTTTACTATTTTCGAAAGAAAAAATATTCTATTAATAGTTAAATATTAAAATTTTGATTAATTAAATTTAAATAATTTAATTCGATTACTGGTTAAATTAACCACTTAAACACCCCTGATAAACGTTGACAAAGGGCACGTGTAGTCTCATCAAATGAAACAACATTGAAATACAAAGGATACAAGGAATAAAAAATAAATTTAGAAGCTCATCCCTTTGTGTCCTGGTGGCAAAGGTAGATGTTTATCATCCCTTGGGACCCGGGATCGAGCACCAGTAATGCATGTTGTGTGTGCCGTCTTTGAAAAGACTAAGAAAGTTGAACAGATGCTACCCTTGCATCGCACCAGCATATTCAAAAAAAAAATTTAGAAAAAAAGTAGTCATAATTGGATAATTTTCATCATTTGGGCTTCAGCCCGTTAAGCTTTGCTTGATTCAATACTGGTATAACAAAAAAGAATGCTATAAAATCAAAAGAAGTTGCTTCTATATGATAGAATTGAAAAAGTAGATTTAAAGCCATAATTGCATGCAATCTGGTTGGTACTGAATGTTGCTCAACAATATAATTTTGTAACCGCATAGGAAGTGTAGCTAGAGCCTTAAACCAATACGAATCACGCTAATGAAGCTCAAAACAATTTCCTTACTTTTTACCTACCAGTGTTAGCTTCTCGCTATATAAACAAGCCCCTCCAGGACGAAAACACTACTCTGCTACTTTGTTTTGATTTCTTACTGTTTGAAATAAGAAATGAAGCTCTCCTTGGTGACATTCCTTCTTGCTTCTCTTGTTCTCAGCTCCTTTTTCTTCCAGGAGTCGATGGCAGGTACGATACGAGGAAATAAAGCTAACTAATGGGGATAAAAAACAATGAAATTAAACTGTCGGTTTATATATTTTATTGGTGATGGATGATGGTTTTCTCAGTGACTGTGGTTTCATGTATGGCAGATTATTGTGCCTTCAAGTGCAGGGCAAGGTGCTCTAAGGCAGAGTTTAAAGAGAGGTGCATGAAATTCTGTACAATTTGCTGTCAGAAATGCAGTTGTGTTCCATCTGCGGACATTGAGAACAAGCATGAATGCTACTGCTACAGGGACATGAAGAACTACAAGGGCTTGCCCAAGTGTCCTTAAAACCTTTCCTTGCCATTTCTCATGGCATTGTTGTAGAAGGCGTTTATTTGCTTGTGGGACTGAACGTCTTAAAGAGTTGTGGACGAGGACCCATTAAATGTTTTCTATTAAGCTAATATAATTAAGGTTTTATATGAATAAGATGGTGTTTTGTGGATAACTTGCCCGGTTTGATGAATTATCTAATGCGATCATTATTGAAAATCGATACTTGAACTTTTAAAAGGTAATTAAAAACTTGATCAAGGCTGCTGCTGGCTTGTTTGTAGCTAACCATGATGTACAAGCTCAATATCTTCGATCATGCTTGTAATAACTATATACTTGAGTTCAGGTAAAGTAATGATGTTCTGCACATAAAAAGGAAAACGAGCTTTAGATCAAATCTGGGGTAAATGGATAGAGATTTTTAAGTTGCATATGCAAACATTAGAATCACAGTAGTTGTAATACTAGTGCAGCGGTATTAGAAATATAATTAGCAGATGCAACAGGAAATATTTCCCTTAATCACATTCAGCAGGCGAACCTGACAAATCAAACCAATGGCATAATTACAGTTGAACCGGCAAAAACAAACATAAATAGATACTAGTTACCGATGAAAGTATCTCAATTTTGAAACAACTATGGGAAGTCATGTTTGAAGCTAAATAGTGGCCACTACATACATGCCCGCGTTTTCAACGCATTCTTCAATGTAGCATACATTAGAACAAATGGCAAAATAAGTATGATTTATCTACAAGGGCAAATGAAAATGCAATCAGAGCACAATATCTTCAATCACACAACCAAGATCAACACCTCTTTCTAAGCTTCAATTAACAGAGTAAATATTAATCATAGAATATAAAGTGAGAACATAGTAAATAGTAAACATTAATCGAAGTACTTGTACCGCTTTTTCTTGCTTTACTCTGATTTGGGTCTTTTAAACAACAAGAAAGTTTCATATTTTTGGCTTGTAAAGAAGTTCAATCTGATCTCTTCTAGAGAAGCACACCTAAAATTGAGAGAACATGAAGTTGATATCTAAAATTGCAGGAGGAAGTTCATCATATCTGGGCGTGGCCTACATTTGGCAACCAAGGGCTGAGCCTTGGGCATGGTCAGCCCATTCCCTTCACTCATATCAACCATCTCCTCACCAATTCTCTCCCACTCAAAGCACTGAATCAGAGATCCCAAAGTCAAAGGAATCAAACCCATTGCCAAGCTCTCTCCTGGACACCTCCTCCTGCCTGTCCCAAATGGCAACAGCATGAACCCGTTCTTTACCCTCTCTGGTCCTAGGAATCTCTCGGGCTTAAATTCAGCGGGTTGTTCCCAACATCCAGGATCGTTATGAATGGCCCACGTATTAACCAACAGCATTGTGCCTCGCGGGATGGAGAAACCTCCCACGGTGCATTCCTGGGATGACTCGTGCGGTACCAAAAGCGGGGCAACGGAGTACATTCTAAATGTTTCCTTTATGATGCCATGGAGGTATGGGAGTTTACCAATATCTGATTCCTCCATCACCCTGTTCTGTCCTATCTCCTTGTCTATTTCTTCCCGAGCTTTGGAAAGGGTTTTTGGATTGTTTAGCAAAAGTGACAGCGCCCACTCCATGGTCCCAGCTGATGTATCAGTTCCGGCCGATAACAATACCTATACACAAAAGATAAGTAGAGCATAGATTACAGTAGAAATGAACATGGATTTTTACAAGCGAGAATAGCTTACTTGCATCATGCCTCTGATGATATCATCTGTGTAATATTCAGGATCCATTTCTTGCAAAGATAATAGAACATCGACCATCGTTTTGCTGCTCTGTTCAGAACATGAATCACTTGCTGATTTTCGGCGCTCGTCAATCAGGTTTTGCATGAATTCGTCCCTCTTCCTTCCTAATTTTGCCAGCTTCTTTTCAATTTTATTCAATCCAACCCATTTCAAAACAGGCACAAAATCTCCAATATTTGTGGCTCCACTCACCTCAAAGGTCTCTGTCACAATCTCTTTGAACTTTCTTTTTTCCTCCACTTCTTCCGCTCCTTCATCATAATATCTCTTCCCAGCTATCATCCTCATCATAACATTGAGAGTTAACTCAAAAAACATTGATTTCATGTCCACAACCCGAAATTCACCACCCTTTGATCCCCTACAAAGTCTGAGAATCAAGGACCGGACTTCATCCATTTGTATCGCAACATACTTTTGAACACGATTGGATGACAAGAGTTCGACAGTGGCCACACGCCTCAAGTTTCTCCAGTGGTCGCCGTACGGGGCCCAGGGAAGAGTAGTATAATCGTAACCAAGGTGTTTCCCAGCGAGCAGGCGGGGGCGGTTCGCGAACACGATATCGTTTTTGGTGAAACATTCTTCTGCAGCTGATGGAGAAGACACGACAAGGACAGGGCGAGACCCGAACTGAAAGAAGAGAACAGGACCGTGCTGCTTGGAAAGCTTAGCAAGGGTGCGATGGAGTGGCTTTCTAATGAGATGGAGATGGCCTATGATGGGAAGGGAAAGAGCAGGGCTTGGCGGGAGTCGTTTGTTACCGAGCAACTTTCTGGTAAGAAAGTAGAGGAAGACGAAAAAGACAACGTAGTAGAACAGCGAGGCTTCCATGGATTTGATGAGAGGAAGAAAGGAGATTAAACTCGGATCCATTTCTGAACCTGATAGAATTATTTATGGTATGGAGAATGCAAGTTACGCAGCTGGTGACGTAAATCAATGGGATAAGATAAGATGATAGTACTCGGTCTTTACAGGTAATATTTAATGCAAAGGTGCAGACGATTTCCATGCCGTCAATGAATATAATTAATCATATAGCATTTCTAGCCGAGCAGAGTGAAGCAAAATGTGCCAACAATATAGATCTACTGATTCTACTCGGAATCATTTGCCCTTGCTTTTATGTATCGAGCATCTATTTGATTAATTCGTGAGGACAAACTATTGTTCCAACTAAATCCTGCCAAGAATACGCAATTCGCTACGAATTTTTGAGTTATGTAGGGATAACAATTGATCGGAATTTATAGGGTTCAAGTTCAATCCAATTAATAATTTAATTTTTAAAAATATTAAGTCTGGTTACATAAATTCGAGTTCAATCTAATAAGATATCTAAAATCTAAAATTAAATCCGTAAGTCTGAATCCAATTAATTTTTTTTTCTTTTTTAAAGTAACAACTCAAATAAATATCTTTAAATAAAAATAACAAATAATTTCTATCATACGAATCGGGGTGATTAAGGGGAAAGAATTACCTGTTTAAAATATAAAATTCTAAATTTGGAGAATATAGGTACTCAATCACGATTCCATGGCGTCGATTCCTACGTCGCAACGATAACGCTCTGACCTCTACGTAGTTCACCCAGTTAAAACGAACATATAAAACTCTCTAAACTATTTAAAGGATTTTTCCAAAAAGCATTAATAACTGTTAATTCTCTCATGTCTTTGTAATCCTAATTCAACTTATATTAAGTTTTCAATATATATTAATACATATATGCCATGTTTGGTAAAGAGAGGTTTGGGCAAAAATTAAAGGTTTGAGGCATAATTAGAGGTTTAATCAGTCAAATTCACTAGTATTATTGTTTGGTGAATAGCAGATTGAAAGAGAGGATTGATGTGAAATCACTCATTTTGAAAAAACTCACAATATGAGTTTTTGAGATTAGAGGTTTGATATTAGAGTTGTAAAGACTCTTTTACCCTTATTAGTTATAAAAAATCTCAAAATAACCTAAATTAAATATTTTCTCACTATATTTATAAGCTAATTTTATTTACTTTTTTCTTTTTATTATCACATATTTATATGTGTATTTAATAATTAAATTATATTATATTAAAATGATTATATAAATAATAAATTAATATATAAATCATTCGAATATGTTTAGAAAAGTTATATTAGAAATAATTTTATAGATCTAATAATATTAATTAGATACAAAGTCTTGATAAATAATAAACTATTCAAACAAGTATGGAATATAATCAAGTCCTTATATGTCATTTTGTTTGTTTAAATAATCTAACGACTATCAACTATCAGTTAATTTTACCAAACACTTTTATACAATCAGCTAATATAATCCGCTAGTCAAATCAGTTAATGCAATCAGCTATCAGCTAATGTAATCCGCTATTCGCTATCAGCTACTCGCTAATTGCCAAACAGGGCTAATGTAATCCGCTATCCTATCCGCTAATTGCCAAACAGAGCTATAATCCTAATTTAATTAGTGCATAATGTATGTATCAAAAGAGGCAAATACATTAGCGGATTATCTTGCGAAAAAAGGTATTGAAAATAACAAGGATGCGGTTTGGTTTTCTAATCTGGCAAAGTTGTGAGTTTTATCAGTCCTAGCATGCTGCCATTGTCGAATATATCTTCCCTGATCCTAGACTACATGGACTTCTGATGGGAGAGCAATTGATTCCAATTGGTTGCTTACATTCTGGTTTGTAGTGTAGATGGTGTCTACTGTTGCTTTGAAGAAAGAAAGTAAGGTTATATTTCTGATCGTGGATCTAAAGTGAAACAAATGATAGAATGGTGTTTGTGCTACTACTCTGCAATTTACAGTCTGGTTTTTACTGTATTTCGAGAACATACTCAAGTTTGGGATTTCCTCAATCGGTTTTGGCTATCCGGGTATGACAGTAGTGTTGTAAGTTCCATGGGAGTGATGTAAGTGTAATAATATGGCTGCGGATCGTGTAAACACGGATTCATTGCACTCTTTTTCCTCCATTTAAGTGTAGGGAGATTTTTTATGCATGAATCCCTGTATATCTTTTATAATTTTAATAAAGTCTTAATTTTCAAAAAAAAAATTAATCAGGATTTTAAAATATACATATACATATATATATATATATAATATCGATTCAACTTAATTAGGATTCTAATATATATATATCTATATTTTTTAAATTTAAATGTTTTTATTCGGATTCATATATGAATTAGACTCAGATTAAATATGGATTTGGATCGGATTCGGATCAGATCATAACAATGTACATATCCCATCCACCTCCTATTAAGACTTGAACTTTTTTTCAGATTCGAACTTTTTTCGATCAGATTTGAATTGAATTTTTTTTCTTCAGATCGAATCGGATTCGGAGTATATCGCTATCCCTAGAGTTATGTCTATTAGGCTGCCGTTTGTTACTCTTGTCCTGAATCTTGAATCCTAAAAGTGGGACAGCAGGTTGCTTCGCCTTGCCAAGTGCCAACAAATGGGGTAGCTTGATCTGTACTTTGTGAATAAATAAATAATAAAATGAACTTTATAAGTTGCTATTAGCATCAAGGCGATGATTCTCGCAGCACAAAAGGACAAAATGGCTCTCAATTTGCTACAGGCAACACTCATAATGAAAGTGCTAACTTAATATAAAATTTCATTTCACTGCCATGTGTTAAGTACAGAGATTAACTTTGAAAATGTTGAATTAAATGCATTACAGAAGAGATGAACTTACAAGTTTCACGCGTTGAAACTATGATATATGACATATCGACTATTATTAGGATTTAGGAAATATAAGTTTAAGCCGACATATCATACATCTGCATAATTTTATTGTTATCATAAAATTACTGCTATAGATAATATTCAGGCAATCCGATTAATGCTGGTTTTGGATCCCAGTTTAGCATTTCTTTAACTTTATGCTTTACCAAGAAATTTTACAAAAAAAAAAAAAAAGTATATTTAATGTATATATCTTTGGAGAACCCCACTTCAATGAAGTGATGAAACAAAAATAATCATAAACAAATAAAGTGATGAAGCGCCAGATGCTAAAAGTAGTTTTATATATGTTGTATTTTCCCTTTCTTCCAATAAGGCGCTTGTAGCTCAGTGGATAGAGCGTCTGTTTCCTAAGCAGAAGGTCGTAGGTTCGACCCCTACCTGGCGCGTTTTTCCAATTTTGCAAACGTTTTATTGAGTCGATAGGTGAACTTCACGGATTCTAAAAAAAATTCAAATGACTCCTCTTTTATTCAACACCATTGTTGGGCCGAAAAAAATTTCAATTTTACTCTGAAAAATACCCATTTGTTGCCTGAATGCGAAGGTGGTCAAAATGGAGGCAGATATACTAAAAGGCTTTGAAGTTTGAATTGAGCAATCCAACAGTTAAAACATTTCTGAGGTAAGAGTGATTTTCAAAGTAGATTTGTGTTGACAAAACATATAAGTTAATACCAACTGCCAAAAACATGATGCCTTTTCCCTGATGTTTTCAGGAGATTTACAAAAGTTGCACAAGAGGAATACAAAACATGAAAAATACCCATTTTTCTTGTGTTTGTGAAGTCAAGGCAACAAATGTCAATAAATGAATGAAGCAATGAACTATAAATATGAAAAATAAAAATGAAAAAGACAATGAAGTATTGAGAAGGAGAAAGATTACCTTTTTTTTTTTGATAAAACAAAGGGGGGGAATTATTATAGGCCTCGTTAAAATCCCTCCTAAGCTTAATGAAGGAAAAGAGTACCTATAAATAATTCATACAGAAACCAAAAAAGCAAGCAAACTAAGAAATACTCACGGTCGGGATACAATCATCCCTTAACAATTCTAGAACCTCTACCGGCGCATGAGTAAACACAATATCCAAAGAACGGTCCTGCAAGGCTAACTTCGCTAACGCATCGGCCACCTGATTAGCATCCCGAGGAACATGTCGAAACGTCACCCCACCATGTAATGATGCTAGATCCCTGATAGAATCAACCAACGAAGATGATATCAAACGAGACGTCGGATCGGAAAGGACACGAATCACATCCAGATTATCTGATTCAATAACAACTCGCATCTCATCAATACCCATAGCACACTTAAGGCCCTCAAACACCGCCCAGAGCTCCGCTTCAATCGTCGAACAGAAGCCAATATACTTAGAAAAACTCGTTACCCAACCACCTTTCCAATCCCGTATAACACCTCCACACGAGGCAAAGCCGACCAACCTGTTTCGTGCACCATCGACATTGAGTTTAACCTCGCTCCTACCTGGTGGCTGCCAACATCGACCACGCTGCCGCTGCTCATCATCGGCTGCACTCACCCGCACAGGACAGCAGCGTTGCTGCTGGTCGCAATATGCCGCAGTCACGCCGCTGCTGTTGGCTATCAACCGCCGGCTGCGATCAAGAACCCCCACGCCATGCACCGGTTGCGTTCCAAATATCCTCTCATTCCTCACTCTCCAAAGAGTCCATAGTACTGCACCGAAAAGCAGCGGGAAATTGGTATCACCCCCCACAAACCTTCCACCATCACACAAATTTTGCCGAAGCCACTCCTTCAACGGTAAACTCATGAATTCCGGTAAAAGGCTCGGGCAAATCAGCTCCTGCCAAGTTGCGACCGCCATTGGGCAATAGCGCAGGATATGATCCGCATCCTCAAGACCCGCCCCACATAGCGAGCACCCTGCTGACTCCGATAAATGTCGTCGAACTCTTTCAGCATTTGATAAAATCCGTCCCTTTCCAACTAGCCACAGGAAGGCACGGATCCGCGGTGGTCCCTTATAGGCATTAATCGCCTTCCAAATACGATCATCACCATCCTCCACTGAATCATCAATCGCACGCAAGCTATCGTAAGCGAATTTAACTGTAAAAGTGCGAAATTTATTCCACCGCCATCCCGGCAAATCCACGCCATTCTCATTTGTAGGGGGTTTTATTGCCGCAATATGTTGCAACACATTCTGGGGCAAATCATCACGCAAAATATCCCATCGCCATTCTCCTCGGACATCAACCATACTTCGCACTGAAACAAAAGTAGTAGGATTCCTCGGGCGAGCGCAATAAGTGATCAGAGGACCTAAATCCGCAATCCAACAATCTTTCCAAAAATCCACTGAAATACCAGAACCAATGTTCCACACAATCCCATCTCTGACTGCACCCCAAACCGTACTCACTCCCCTCCATAAAACCGAGCTGTTACTACGGGCGATAGTAACCGAAATGCGATCAAAGCACTTATACTTAGCCCGCAGGAAACACACCCATAACTGATCCGCCTTTGCCACAATATTATAGGCCACTTTCATCAAGAAAGCATCGTTCTGCTGGGATATGGATTTAAATCCTAATCCACCACTAGAAATAGGTGACGCTACATCCTCCCACTTTACAAGATGGATACCCCGCCTAAGCATCGAACTGCTCCAAATAAATTTGTGAATTAAACCTTCAATCTTCTCACAAACTCCCTTAGGAATTCTCGTTGTCTGCATGCAATAGGAAGGAATAGCGGCAAGAACTGACTTTGCCAAGACAATACGCCCTGCGAAAGACAAGTAACGGGCCTTCCACCCCTCTAACCTATCCCGAACCTTTTGAACCAAAAAATCATACGTTCCATTTGTCACACGCTGATGAAGCATAGGCACCCCTAAGTACTTACCCAAATCGGTAACCTCCACAAAGCCACAAACCCCACAAATAGACTGACGCAACGGCCTAGGAACGTTCTTAGAAAAGAAAACATTCGTTTTTACAATACTGACCTTCATACCAGAAGCCTGACAAAAAGTAGCAAGCACCGAATGAACCACTTCAATCTGGGACGTCGACACTTCAGCAAATAAAACCATATCGTCGGTGAACATGAGGTGAGAAATAATCGGACATTGCCGTGAGACGCGAAAGCCCCTCCAACTCCCTTAGGCTATACTCTGCTCAATTAGATGACCAAGCCTCTTCTTTCCTATAAGTATTATCTGTTATATAGCAAAAAATCTTCCACATTTAGAGGATTGATTTCCTCGTGCTTTCTACTCAAACAAAAAAAAAAAGTCAGTACAACATTTACAATAAATTCAAATAAAAAGAACACTAAATTATGAAAGATATTAGAAGCTTACGAGGCAATAACATTGATGATACACCAAGCAATTGAAGTCTTTGCCTATTGGGGGCGTTTAAAGATAGTGTCGCGACTTCAACATTTAGAATTTTTTTAAAAATTAACGGAGTCGCCACCAAATTTTTAAAAAAGTATGATTAGATCACTTTAAAACATGATTATTTTAATAAAACGTTTTGTTTTAATAAAACGTTTTGTTTTAATAAAACAATGGTTTTAGTCTACGAAAACTAGAAAACAGGTTCGGGGGTCGGTTACATGTGCGTGAGAAAGGGTTAGCACCCCACAACGCTCAAAATTGGTACCTAATTAATTTTAAAATTGTTTTCAAAATTGGAATTTACAAGTTCTCGAAGGTTCGACTTGTCTGTTTAATGAATATTAAACTATTTTAACGGCCTTATCGCCCGGGAGATGAACTTTAATCAACGCCAACATTTCTGGCGCTAACCCTCATTCCCGTTTGATAAGACACCACATTAAATTAATTTCAGTTTTCAAGTAACATGGAAATTCAATGTGTTTAGCATTTTATATTTATTCTAAGTTCGATTATTTAAAAATTTAAAAAGTCTAAATCTTTTATTCCTAGTTAAAGGTTTAAGTTTGCTTAAGTGTGTCTTATTTTCTTGAAGTAAATTTTTCTTCAAGCATGTCTCTATATAAGCTTTTAGAACCTATCCATAAGTTTTAACCTATTTCTAAAAAAACAAACAAAAAATTTAAATTTTCTTTTGTGTTTTACTTTTTATTGTCTCTTTTAAAAAAACATTTTTTTCTTTTAAAACCAATACCGTCCTTTTTACAATTTTTTAGCTTTTCTATTTTTTTTAATTTTTTAATTTTCATTTAAAAAAGAGTTTCTCTATAAAAACTTTTTTCTATATTTTTAAAAGGTTTTTTTAAAATACAGTAACGTTAATCTATATTTGCATTTCATATCAAAAAATGGATTTGCCACTATGGCAAAGTCATTGCACCAACCTCTTGTAGACTTGTAGATTTCAGGTTTAATTCCCCTAAGGGCCCAAATTCAATTATATATTGGATTATTATCATATATATACACTGGCGGTAAATTTTTTTTATTTCCACAAACGCCTCAATTATAGAATTTAAGATTATGCAATTATAGAATAATTACCCTTATATATTTTACGCAAAACATAATTTCTGTCGCGTTATGAAACATGCTTTCATATTTTGGGCTTTTACTCAAAAACTCGAAAGTAAACCCGGGATCGGTGGTGCCGAAATCGCCCGCCCACTAAATTCCCAAAACTCTCATCCTCAATTTTCAAATTTCAATTTCAGTAATCAGAATGGGAAATCATTAAAAATAGAGGGAGCCAGGAAAACCCAAATCCCAAAACTTGAAAAAAGAGAGGATTAAAAACAGAGCGCGGTGTTTATCAAATGCCGCCAACCCCAAGTTTTGAAAACAAAATCCCAAATGGCGCTTCTCATTTTGCCCCTTTTATTCTCACCCTGCTCCTGCTTCCCTCACCACAACCCATTCACTCCCTCTCCTATTCTTTTCCAAATCTTCCCCACCCCTCTTTCTTTCTCTCTGCAACTGCAAAAGGTTAGCGGAAGAGTTAGTAATGGTGCAAGAGGCAATGGCGGATCAGGAGAACTGTGTGAGACTTACAAGGGCCGCCGCCAAGAAGCGGGCTGCAGAGTCGGCGGGATTAACGGAGGAGAAAGGCGTGACCAAGAAAAGGGTTGTTCTGGGAGAGCTTTCCAACTTGTCTAACGTTGTTGTTTCTGGGAGTAAACCTCCGGGGAAGGAAAACCAAAAGAAGCAGCCTAAACGGAAGCCGAAGACAAACTCGAGAGTTGTAAAGCCGGCTTTGAAGGCGGGAAAAGAAGAAACTGAAGATGATAAACCGGCGGGTATTGATGCTAAATCTGATGACCCACAAATGTGCGGCCATTGCGTATCTGATATATACGAATATCTTCGCCAGATGGAGGTATTTTTCTCTTATTTACTCACCCAAACATTATTGGTAAATTTATATTCTGTTGTTAGCAATGGATCTCTTTAGATTGAAAATTTGGAGACGCGTGGCATTATTCAGATGTGACGGGCTCTAATCTGGTCATAGTAACTAGAAATAGGAAATTTGAGTTTGAATAAGCTGTTAGCATTGTCATAGGTTAGGGATATATTGGTAACGCCAGCCTGTTGATAATTGTGATTTCTGCTCATTTCACTAATGAACCTTTTTTTGTGATGCAATTGGTATTAGGTGGATCCAAAGAGAAGACCTTTACCCGATTATATTGAGAAAGTGCAGAAGGATGTGAGTACGAATATGAGAGGGATTTTGGTGGATTGGTTGGTGGAAGTTGCAGAGGAATACAAGCTTGTTTCAGATACTTTATACATAACGGTTTCCTACATTGATAGATACTTATCTTTAAATGCCCTCAATAGGCAAAGACTTCAATTGCTCGGTGTATCTTCAATGCTGATTGCCTCGTAAGCTTCTAATTTCTTTCATAATTTAATGTTCTTTTTATTTGAAATTACTGTAAATGTTGTACTGATTTCTTTTTTCATGTGATTGTTTTGTGTAGCAAGTATGAGGAAATCAATCCTCCAAATGTGGAAGATTTTTGCTATATAACAGATAATACTTACAGGAAAGAAGAGGTAATATTTCCCTTTTTTGATTCTTCATTGCCTTTTTCATTTTCCATTTATATAGTTCATTGCTTCATTCATTTATTGAAATTTGTTGCCTAAATGTGAAGGTGGTCAAAATGGAGGCAGATATTCTAAAGGCTTTGAAGTTTGAATTGGGCAATCCAACCGTTAAAACATTTCTGAGGTAAGAGTTGTTTGGGAAGTAGATGTGCCTTGATAATACATATAAGTTAATACCAATTGTCAGAAACTTAATGCGTTTTCCCTGATGTTTTCAGGAGATTTACCAAAGTTGCTCAAGAGGATTACAAAGTAAGAAAAATGCTTATTTTTCTTGTGTTTGTGAAATCAAGGTTATTGTTTGTTATTGTGTATTAACTGTAGAATTTATTTTGGTCTTGTACAGGATTCTAGCTTGCAACTAGAGTTCCTTGGATGTTACCTTGCAGAGTTGAGTTTGTTGGACTATGGCTGTGTAAAGTTTCTGCCTTCAATGGTTGCTGCTTCTGTTATGTTTGTTGCAAGTTTCATAATTCAACCTAAGAGGCATCCTTGGGTAAGAGTTCCTTCTTTTTGGCCATTTTGTCTCTTTTAGTCCACAGTTGGCTATAATTTACTTATCATTTGTGTTCTGCAGAGCCCTGCCATGCAAGAGTACTCAGGCTACAAGGCCTCAGATTTAAAAGAATGTGTCCTTATCATTCATGACTTGTATTTGAGTAGAAGAGGAGGTGCACTACAAGCAATCAGAGAAAAATACAAGCAGCATAAGGTATACACATTTAGTACTATGAATGATATACGATAATCATTTATATGGTCTTGTTGAAATCTTATTGAAATAATGTTGATTTTTTTGTGTACAGTTCAAATGTGTTGCATCCATGCCTGCTTCCCCAGAGATTCCAAAATCTTTTTTTGAAGTTGTTCAAGAGGTTGATGTTTCATATTTTGAAGATGTTGATGCTGTGAAAGTTAAACATGTGATTTCCAGTGTCTAATTTATCATTCAACTTCTTGGAGAAGGCCTTCAAGAAAACAAACAAAACTTGGAGAAGACCTGAATGTGGGTGAAATGAATATTTGAACTTCAAGAGACTAACACTTGAGCTTGCTAATCTTTCTTGGCTGAAGAGCACTTTTTGAGTGTAGGATGTAAGTGGTGACTGGCAGCAATACTAACTTGGGAAATGTTTTTGAACATGAGCTGGACTTTAGTTGGTGATTCTTATAAAAGCAACATTGAATCTTGTGTATTGGCAGATTTGAAGTATTTCATTTTGCTGCTACTACTTCTGAAATGTTGAATTGTCGATTGATGTTCTCGTATAACATTATCAAACTTTTGTTCGTGTATATTATAATACTGAAACTTCAATTAGATTACTTCATTATGGATTTGGGTTGTATATGTATGGTTGTACTTCTACCCAAGGGTTCTTGGGATAGGGATATCAAGAAAAAGAATATAGTTTCTCTTTTATGAATAGTTCTTCTTCTAAAGTGATTGAAATCTGTATTATGCTTCTTGCTGATCTGGCTACTGTCCTGATCCTATCCTGCTTGGTAATATTGTTAATCTGTGCAATATTAATAGTGTGAAATAATACTGCCATAGATTCTAATATAACAGATCTGCACATTGAAAGTGATTTGGACTTGAAACTTTTCCTTGCTAACGTACACTAGCAGCCTCCTGCATGGGGCTTTACAGAGCTTTTCATTTAATTTATGAAAGGAGATTATAACCTAAGGTCCAAGTCGAGTTTTAGCTGCTCTTGTGGAGGTTTGGAGGGTTGTGAATCCACATGATAACTCCCTGGCCAGGTCAAACTTGTTTCTCTGTCAATGGATCCAGTCCATGATCCGACAATCTCTTTGTTGGAATCATTGAATCTTGCAACCACAGGTCTCCAGTCTGTGTCCAGTTGGCGCACAATTGAATGGGGCTGAACACCGAGTGACCGGGCTATCGTCTTATTTACAGGGAAACCCATCATCGCTATCAGCCTTTCCGACTGAAACCGTCTAACTACTCCCCTCTCTCGTTTGTGGGCGTTCTGGTGGCCACCGAGTGCTTGTGAACTACAGAACTTCCTTCTGCAGAAGTTGCAGGAGAAGACCCTGTTGGGAACATATTTTGATTGGAAACCACTCTTAGAAGCAACAACATCCTCGTGCCTTCCAAGACTCAAGTTAAGCCAATCCATCGAATCGCCTCCAGCGTTGCCTTCACAGCCTTCTTCCCGTCTTTCATCAATTTGATGACCATTTGTCATTTCTGCTACTCCTTCGAGTCGAAACCTGGGAGGTCTAAAAAGCTTTTTCAGATTATATAAGCTGTAGGATCAAAGAGGAACAGCCCACAACATGTAAAGGAAAAGGAAGTGGCAAAAGATGATGTGTCCCAAGTTTATCACGTTTGTTAGTGAACGGATCCATTTATTACTGGTATTGGTGGGTCACTGTTAATGGTCATGTCACCTTTCCCTCCCTAAAGATAGAATGAAAGCCTTTTCTGTTTATATCTTTTCATTGCACTTAGATTCCTAGCAACTCAAGAATCAATGTGGTGCGACAACAATTTCAACACAGTCCTATCATAATCTTAAAAATTATACGAACTGCCTGCCATGATGTATATGTTACTTTGTCAAAAGATTCCAATGCTTGGTCATGTCTAAAAGCGAAAGTTCATTCAGAACGATGTCGATCGAGTTATCTTCCATTCACACTAAACCAGCCTATCAACCACCAATCCGTAACTTTTACAGTCTTGATGCTTGTTTTTTGGCCATTAATGCATCGTACAGGGTATAATTTGATTAGATATAACAGCGTCTCGCGACAAAGTCATTCGCTGATAATGTCGAAAGTGCTTTCTAGTATTACCAACAATATCTGGCCCTGATGCAGTGATGCTCCTTAACAACAGTGCTTTCTATTGATAGTGCTTTGTGTCGACGGAGTTCTCCGGCAGCAAAGTTCTGCTGTGACAACACTCTAGCACACCAATTTAAGTACCAAGCTCTCATTTTGGTATGATTTTTTTGCAGCAAGATTACATAGACTTGATACTATAGCCATGGATGAACAAAGGCTGAACAATATATATATCTTCCAAGGTTTAAATGTTGTACAGCCGATTGTATCTAGTTTTATGCAAAAAGTTGTCACATGCCAACTTGAAGCTGCAATGAAATGAGTGAATATTCTTGGGTCTCCATTCACGTGGCTTGATAGTTGTAACAACCCAGGTGGGGGGCTGATCATATATATAATTCCATGTTCTTTGTCGTCCCTTGAAGAAACATTAATTCCACGTTCGCTGACCCCATGGAATATGGAGACGTTTTGCATTCGACAATAGCACTTCAAGCAGTTGGTTTTAGGTTGATATTTATACAGGTAAGTGACTTAACAAGAAGTTTAGATTTATAAATCAGAATTGTATACATGGTGAGGCTGGATAAGATTTATAAACAGACAGAGGCGACACTTTCTTGATCCCTTTTCTTCTCTCCATAAAGCTTAAACAACATTCGACCCAATAAACATCTGGGAATCTTTATTGGGACAGAGGAGTGTGTTTTGGCAGTCCTTGATTGGCTGATAAGTTGCCGACTCTTGAGGTGGAAGCTTGGTAGTGATGGAAGGATTGAAGTAGAAGCAGAGGATTGTCGTCCCCATCGGCACCTTATCCTAAACAAAAGCAATAACTTAGTGGGGAAAGGTCTGACATTATTGCATGTGGTGTTTCTCTCAAATTGGAATGCGCCAAAGTACCAAATACCCAAACCCCCGACCCGAAAATTTCCTCAATGAAACCACTCAAGTTAGAAGCAAAATTCAGCCTTTTTGGCCACCCAGTTCAAACAACAGGTGCTAGGCTACTTGTATTCTGTACGGTGGAATGTTAACATTAGGGGTTCCGGGGATTATGGAACACTACCACTCAACGTAAATGCTTTGAATGTTTGTTTAAAAGTATTATGGTGTTACTATTTTTCAACCAAGATAATGAAATCACGGTGGATGATATTTGGCTTTTCTGCTCTTTTCTCATTCTCAGTTTCTAGACAGGTTTCTGATTCCTTTATGTAATCGTTTCCGATGTTGGTTTGAAAAGAATGCTGATTCTGATTCATACTCGTAAACTAATTCCCAAACTTTTGCCATTCTTTTCGGCCCAATGCCCTAATGGTTAGGTCCGGATGCTGATCTCTTAACTTGAAAAATTGGGTCCAATTATTTGTTATTTTGGATAGTGGAAACAGTAAAGGTTGTATAATAATTAAATTCCTTTTTTGAACATCAATAATAATTAAATTTCGAGGACTTAATATTACCCCTTTTTTATCATTTCATCTATGATTAAATAATAATAATTATTTTTATTTTAAATTTTATGATTAAAGATATAATTAGTTATTATCACAGACAATTGAAAAGCAAAGGGCCAATGAACTAGAAAATGAGATAGTCATTGATGGTTAGGATTTAAACCCTAAAAACTCATTACCTACTCCAAATCAAAATGTATTTAAGAAAACAAAGCAACAGTTTCTGTCCAAAAAAAAGAGAGGAAATACTGCCCAGTGTTTAGCATTATCTATCCTAGTTTTAGTTGTTGCATAATTAATGGGGTAGTTAATTTTCCATATAGTAGTCGGTGGAGTAGTGGACTTTAATTAATGTTGTAAATTCCGACTCTCCCGCTATCTTGTCAAAAGTTTGTAACGCGAATTCCTCCGCAGGTCTCCTGACGATCCAGCACTGTGCTTTTACACTGTTGACTGTTCTAAACTAAACATAATTAATTCAAATGTTGGTTGAATGTGGGATCTAATTAAATATATACTCCATATTATTATTAGTTTGTTTAAAAAGAAATTATCTTTGGCCTTTGCTTGGACGTAAAATTAAGGAAAATGGTCCGGTGGAAGGAATAGGATGCCATGGCTTATCTCTGAGTCACTACTTTCCAAAGCAGACAAACAAAAGAACCCTACAAAGGTAAAATCACAAGGCCAAGATTTATATATACATTACAATTTGATAAACTGGGCGTGGAACTCCCCTTTATTTTAGATCCAGAAGAAACAAAATATAAAAGCAGACTAAGAAAAAAAAAGGTTGTAGGCGAGCACGAAAAGCTAAAGTTACTGTAGGGAAATACAAAAAAGCAAGTGTGCTTCCTCCCATGTCTGCTGGTATACTCAAATAAAACTACATTTCCAAACAAAACAACCTTTGCTTTCTCTTTTCAGTTCTCACCCCGATCCTCGCCATAATCGGACGTCATCGTATAGTGAAAAAATTTAGAGCAAAGAAAAGGGAATTTCAGATCAGTAGGGGTATTACAGCTTGCACTTTGAACCGTCTCCGTTAGTGCGGATGTTGAAGAAACCAATGATCATTATGTTGGTACTCTCCGTGTTGGTCTCAGGGTATCAGAAGGAAGATGCAACATTGCTTGTCGGCATGGACGGTCATTCACCAGCTGATGCTAGGGAGAGGCAGCCTTCGAAACACCAACTCTCAAGGCATTTCTTTTCAAGCAAGAGGAAAGTTCCAAACGCCTCAGATCCACTCCACAACCGTTGAAGCTTATTTTGATCGGTGTTATGCTTGTGAATTGTGATAGATTTAGTAAGACTGTGGAGCATTTGAGTTGTTTCGGGTGCATTTTTTCAACGATGGCGGGGTTTCTTCATTATCCCCCCATATGAACTGCATGCAATATTGGTGGGGTTTTGCATTTTTCAAAATATTGATGGGCTTTTAGGACGTTGTCTATTGTCATTTTTTATTGTCTGTACCGCACCATATGTGTAAATGAAACATGTTACTTGAATGTAATGAAGAAAACTTGGTCTCTAGTTATTTGAGTGTGTGTTGGTTCGGTTGGCTAGAATGTAATGAAGAAAACTTGGTCTCTAGTTATTTGAGTGTGTGTCGGTTCTCTTGGCTAGAATGTAAATGAAATATGTTACCTGCTGCTGTTCACTTTAAGTTCAGACAGTTTTGGTGATATCTGATAATTCGGGGTGTACGTATTAAAACGTAATTATAACCATAATCATTATATTTTACGTATTAATTAATTAATCCGTTAAATTAAATGGTTTTGATTAAACAAACTGTTAAAAATAGGTTAATCGTTATTAAATTTTTATACATATATTTTTTTCACAAGATTGACTATGTTAATCTTGATGCCCTCTTATAATATAATATTTATCGAATAGATAATTTCATTATTCTAAAAAAACAGTGAACACGTGAAAAAAATGTAATAAGTTACATGTTAATTTGTAACCGAACCGTTAATAACGTTTAACCGTTAGCGGTTAAAATAATTAACCGTTTTTTAATGATTAAATTACGATTCAATAACCGCTATAATGATTAACCGTCTATTTAGACTAAACGATAAAGTTAACCTACCATAAACACCCTTATCAATAAATGAAATATGTTGCTAGAATGTAATGAACATCCTTTTAAAGTAAAATGATAAAAAGTTGTAAACATAAAGAACTAAAAAGTGATTTATGTTTACGAGAACAATTTCAGTATTTGAACCTAAAACCTACTCTAATCAATTTATGTAGTTTTGATTTTTGATCATATGACATTATTTGATTTTTTGATAATGCATAGAATTATTAATTATACACCGTTATTATTATATCAAATAATAATAAGGCTGGGTACATGTTTTACCCCTAAACTCATTTAAAATTTATTAAGATTTGTATAAATGTTTAGTATAGTTAATACATATTTAATATATCAAATAAAGGACAAAAATGTTAAATTCATATACTTGAATGAAGTTTGAAATTCAGTTCATAAGAGTTAAAAATTGTAAATTTGCATTATCTTTTTCATTTAAAATTTTCAACAGATATTAGCCTGTTAGTATTTTTTAAATAAAATTTTACCATTAATATATCGTATGATCGTATTAATTTTAAAAATGAATCATTATTAACTCTCTATATATGTGTGTGTTAAAAGGGCATGTGAAGGAGTTTAGCGCTGTGTCTTGCATGTGAAAGAAGGAAAAAACGATGCATTGACCTTGGAACGCAAAACACCTCAATTAAATTAAATTGAAAAAAAAAACCCCAATGTTCCAAAGTAATTTATATATCAGCAAGTTGTCCTGAGTTTGAACTATAAATTAAATTATTAAGACTATATATATCAACAAGTAATCTATAAACAAACCACCACAATTAAATTAAATTAAATTAAACTTTGAGATTATAATACATCATCGCCTCTACTTTTTATAAAAGTATTTTTTTTGGATGATGAGATTGTGTCAGTTCATAAAAAAAATTATAAAAAAATTTATAGTTGAAATTGAAAAGTTATAAAACTACAAAACTGATTTGGACAATTTTTTTTGTATGTTTAAATTAAAAAATCGATCAAATATAAAAATCCCAAAAGATATAGTAGAATGGTTTTGACGTGTTAAACATAAAAAGCAAACAATGTGGCAAAAACTATAACCAACATTTAATAACATTTTATTGAAGCAGTCTTTGATTAATCAACGACTTTCAAATAATTTAAACATAACGTAACTAACTAATACTTAAATTAAAAGTAAAATGACAAAAGATGCCGCTAACGTTTGTATATTTTGTTATTTATTCTCATATTCTTTTTTTGTCTAAATATGCCCCCAACATTTGCTTGTTTTGTCATTTTGTCCCCTATTCTTTCTTTTGGTCCAAATATGCCCCAGTTAGATGGAAACTGTCAGTCAACTGACGTTCAACAGCTGATGTTGACTGGACTTGTCACGTATTAAGATCTGCTGATGTCACGTCAAATTTTTTTTATAAGCCGTTGATAGTCAGTTGATTGACAATTTACATCCAACATGGACATATTTGGACTATAAATGAAACGTTGGAGACACATTTAGACCAAAAAAAAGTAGGGGGCCAAATGACAAAATAAGCAAACGTTGAGAGCATATTTAAACCAAAAAAAGAATAAAAAGTTAAATGACAAAATATACAAACGTTAGAGGTATCTATTGTCATTTTTGACTAAATTAAATGTGATCGGGATTTTTAAGCTGAAGACCGTATGGAATGACGAATGGGTAATACTAAAGGTTCCCTGCATAGAATGTTTCAAGTTTTGACATTCAAATAATACACCTATTCAAATTTCAAACACTTGTATAAATTTTAGCCTTTGGGACTGTATGATTTTCTTTATCTCTCATCTTCCTGCAGCAAAATTCGATCTTTCCATGGAAAACCTCCTCTACTACTTTTGTGGCATATTCTTCATTTTTCTCACCATCAAACTTTTAACTAAGAGAAAGCAAAACTTACCTCCGAGTCCCTTTTCTCTACCGATTATAGGCCACCTTCACCTTCTCAAATTTCCGCTCTACAAATCATTGGCGACCTTGTTTGCAAAGTATGGCCCTATTTTATATCTCAGAGTAGGTTCCAGGCGTATCCTTGTTGTATCTTCTCCTTCTGCTGTTGAGGAATGCTTAGGTAAGAATGATATAATATTTGCAAACCGGCCTCAGACTATGGCCGGGGATATTTTAATGTACAACCACCGCTCTTACGTGTGGGCTCCTTACGGGCCTCTTTGGCGGAACCTCCGCCGTGTCAGCGTTGTCGAGATTCTCTCATCGTTCAACGTTCAAAAGCTTTCTTCCATACGAGAAGAAGAAGTTGGCAACTTTGTTCGTCGATTGTCAGCTTCAGACGGCAGTACCGGAAAAGTGGACATGAGATACTTGTTCAGTCTTCTGACAATGAATGTCTCGTTGAAGGTGGTGTCGGGAAAGCGTGTTGTTGAGGCCGACAAGGAGGCAGAAAGGATGTTCTTCCAAGAGTTCAAGAGTTTATTTTTTGTGGGCGTGGGGACCAACATATGTGATTTCTTCCCAGTTCTGAAGTGGACTGGTTTCCAAGGGATTGAAAAGAGATTGAAAGAGCTGCATATGAGGAGAGATGAATACCTACAGAAATTAGTAGATGGAATTAGATTAAACAGAAGTCGTGATGTTGCCGCCATAAAGGAAGAGGGAAAGAATCCTCCATTCATTGAAAAGCTTCTGTCTTTTCAAGAAAAAGATCCCGAATTCTTTTCCAATGAAGTCATCAAGGCCATGACATTGGTAAGTATTTTATTATGTACCATCAATTTTTTCATCGTCCTATCAAAGCAATGATCATGAATCTGTTTTTAACATCGACTTGAATGCAACAACACGTGGCATCAGATGATGTTCATTGCAGGAACAGAATCGACAGTATTCACACTGGAATGGGCAATGTCACTCCTATTGAATCATCCAGAGGTTTTGGAGAGAGTGAGAGCAGAGATTGTTAGCCATGTTGGACAGGAGCGCCTGCTAAATGACTCTGATCTTGCCAACCTTCCTTATCTCGGTTGCGTTGTAAATGAGGTACTCAGGTTGTATCCACCAGCGCCGCTTCTATTGCCTCATTACTCATCCGAAGATTGTAGGGTGGGCGGATACGAGGTACCTAAAGGCACGCTGCTCATGGTCCATGCTTGGGCCATCCACAGGGATCCTAGCGTATGGGACGAGCCAACCAAGTTCAAGCCTGAGAGGTTCGAGGGAAGTTTAGAAGAGAAAGAAGGATCCAAATATCTTCCGTTTGGACTCGGGAGGAGAGCTTGTCCAGGTGCTGCCATGGGCTTGCGGCTGATTTTGTTGGCACTTGGTGTAGCTATACAATGCTTTGAATGGGAAAAGGTAGGGTCAGACAAGGTGGATATGACGCCAGGTAATGGAACATTTTTGTTGAAGGCTATACCATTGGAAGCTCTGTGCTCTCCACGGCCTGGTTTGCTTAAACTTCTCTCTCAAATTCAAACTTCCAAATGATTTGAGATTGTAACTATAAGTGCCATAAGGATTGGACTTGGATAAGGTGGTAATCATGTAATACATTTTGCTATACTATAATTGCTGTTTGTTACATGTAAATATAGTAGGCGCTCGATCTTCAGGGCTGCTCATGTATCATATATATATATATATATATATACTAGTCAATCTATTTAAATTTGGGTTTTGCCTCTTACCTTTTGATCAAGAAGCCTTCAACAATCAATATCGTGTCTGCACGAAGTAATGTAATAGGCTGAACATTGGTTAACTAGTAGAACTTTTTGTGTGTCGTATCTCGTATGGTATTCAGCTAATGCTTACAGCCAGTAGGAACAGAAACAGAAACATCACATGCCCTCTGTAGAAGCTCTTAAATATTCTTCCCGATTGCCATGTCATGCTGGGTCGAGGCTGTATCATTCAACTGCTACTGCTAGTGCACGGTCCGACTAGAACACAACCATCAGTCCCTCTAAAAGAAGCCCAAAGCTCGACAAGAACACAACCATCAGTCCCACAATAAACTCCAAGAAAATTAACACATAGTCCTCCTGGCTTTCCAATCATAAGTCACCATCTCCATCTTTAAAACTAACAGATCGTAACAAATAATTAAGGGTAAACTATATTAATGACCACCGAACTATGGAGTTGGTGTCGATTTGACCACTATATTTTCAATTGTGTTAAATATACCACATAACTATTTAATTGGTTCCAACGGGCTGTTAAAATAATTAGTATAATTACAAATTTGGTCCCCTTTATCTATACAATCTATAAATTTGATCCTAATTTTAATATAATAAAAAAATATTTATTTTAATTATGTGGTGACATGTGTCGCCGCCTTATTGGGTGATTTTAATTATTTTTATTTAACTAAATTAATTGATTTCCTCCCTCCAATCAGGTGGTGACACGTGTCACCCTGATTGAAGTAGGAAAAATAAAAACAAAGGAACCGTCCTTGGTAGGAACCAAATGTAGGACCTTAGGGGAGTAGCACGCACAAGTTTGCCACTGAGCCAAACATATACTTATGATATGCAATACTAATAATAATATATGTGTTATACATATGGAGAAAGAAAAAAAACAATATACTCAACTTTGGTAGGATTTGAACCTGGGAATTCTCAAGGGTTGAGGCTTGAGTTTACCACTAAGCCAAATAAATATTCTTGATATAAAATACTAACTATAATATATATTTTATTTGATTGTAATTTAGTTTGGAATATTATATATATAATAATATTAAAATAATGAAAATTAAGTTAAAAAATCAATTCAAGGAAAATTTAATTTAAAATATTAAATATATAATTATGTTAAAATAATTAAAATTTAAAAATTATTTTTTTACTGTAGTATGTTTGTTTTTCTTTTAAAAATTTTAAATTTTGATTATTTTAATATTATTGTATATATAATATTCCAAATTAAATTATAATCGAATAAGATATATATTATAGTTAGTATTTCATATCAAAAATACTTATTTGGCTTAATGGCAAACCCATGCCTCAACCTGTAAGAATTTTTCAGGTTCGAATCCTACCAAAGGCGACTATATTGTTTTTTTTCTTTCTCCAATCGTATAACACATATATTAGTATTAGTATTACATATCACAAGTATATGCTTGGCTTAGTAGCAAACTCATGCTCTACTTCCCCAAGGTCCTAGGTTTAATTCCTACCAAGGGTATTTCCTTGGTTTTCGTTTTTCCTACTCCAATCAGGGTGACACGTGTCACCATCTGATTGGAGGGGGAAAATTAATTTAGTTAAATAAAAATAATTAAAAACCCCTAATAAAGTGTTAAAATAAATAAATTTTTATTAGATTAAAATTAGGACTAAATTGATAGATTGTATAGATAAAGGGGACCAAATTTGTAATTATACCAATTATTTTACAGCCTCGTCAACTTTTCTCTTTTTTTTAACGACAGATGGCTACATTGGAACCAATTAAATAGTTTTGTGGTATATTTAACACAATTGAAAATATAGTGGTCAAATCGACACCAACCCCATAATTCGGTGGTCATTAGTATAGTTTACCCAATAATTAAATTAGAACAACGAAAGGGCATGACTTAAATTTTATAATTTCAAAATTATTAGACTTAAGAACGAATTAAACCATAAAACCGGAGTCCAAGCCTCCTCCCATCTTCGACGTGGCTTCGTCTCTAGTCACCATGTGAATAATGAAAACAATTGTTTATAAATTATTACTATTATTTACAAATATGCATATAAGCTGAGCCCTCGGTAGCTTTGTTTAGTCCCCGCCTTAGCATGGCCAAACTACTCTCCAAAATCTGAGATATTCATTAGCATTATTAACAGCAGGAAAGGCTTTGTTCAACTTAATGCATATAAGTCCTGCTATTTTATAATCCTTATGTGTAATAAAAGCGAAGAGTCTGTCTTGTTAGAATCTTTTTATCTTAAAGTGGAAAACATCAAAACTTGGAAGCATAACATTTGAAAGATGCAAATATCATTGCACTTTGGACAAAAGACCGCAGATTTCGACAACTTAAAACTGTAGGCTTTAGAGCAGATGGAGATTAAACTACAGTAAAGCTGGATTATAAAGCTCGGGACATTAGGCACCCCACAGGACATTGTACAAAAGCAGTACCAATTGATGAGTAAATTTTGTAATCTCAAAAACCGGTCTAGTCAGAATTAGGTTCCGACGATCTAAAATTCTACACCGAAAGTTTAAGTACTGCATTTAAATTAAGTTTTATGATCTCTTCTATTGATGAGGGACTTTAGTAAGTCCAAACTTTTGATTTAGAACCCTTTTGAATGCCTTAAATATTGAAGTTGAGCTTTGGGTATCGATACGGTAAGGGTCGTATCGGTACAGACCAACTACCAAAAACTATCTTACCCGTTATAGCATGACCGTATCGATACGGTCACGAAAGCGTTTCGATATGAGTCCTCTGATTTAAATCTATTCGAAAGTTATGTTGAAAGGAAATAAAGAGGTGATGACTAACATGCTTATTACTACTAAAAAAGAAAACGGAAAAAGATTTTCATTCTTGTTTCACCGAGACCAATTCCATCTCTTAGCTTTGAATAAAAAAGCACACACTTTCATTGTCTTCAACCTTGAGCTTTTAAGCACACACCTCTCAATTTGTGATTCACAAGCTTAAGCTTTCTTTGATTTAAGAACATCAATTCATAGCTACTGATCGGGTAAGTGAAAACCCTAAACCAATTATCAATTCTCTTGATCATTGAATGCCCAATTTCAAGTTAAGAGCTTTAAAATAAGCTTTTGATCCTTAAGCTCCAAACCATGAATTTGTCTAATAGCTAGTAGTTATTATAAGTATCGACATTGTCATATTGATTCTAATAATTTCCTATTATTACCTAGCTCAAGAAGTGGAGAAAAATTATCCACCATCACCATCGAAAATTAGGAACAAGGAGATTTTCATACGAGAGCCGTAGGAGTTTCGAATTATCGAGGTGAGTGTAGTCGGAGTCTCGAGAGTTGGCTAGGTGCCAAACTCGAATCATTAATTATTGATTATTGCATTACTAACTTTCTATTGATGGTCTTTGCATAAAAACCCCATTGAAAGTCTCATTGGTAAGCATGAGTAAGTATGGTATATTGAGCATTAAATATTAATTATCGCATGTTGCTATTGAAACTTTGATATATGTCTATCGCTATTGAATTATTGTTATTGATATGGATGTGGAAATATTGCTATTGAAATATCGTTGTTGAACTATTTATTATTGAACATTGGATTCGAGAGTATTAGATACAATTGGCATGCCATAAAATTCATGAGCTCATTAGTACGGGTATTGGGTTTCGGCCATTGGTGCGACGAAGGGATGTGTTGTGTGTTGGTCAATTGGTGCGACAGAGGGATTATGACATGACCATTATTGTTATTGTTGGTGTTGTAGTAAAATTTGTGTATCTAATTATCATGAACCGATCCAAGAAAAATATTGATTATTGTTATTGATTAATGTAGTTATGATATTGAATATTAATGCAATGTCATCTAGTGTTGTTATTGAGCATAGAAATGATAATCTAGTTGTATTACTTGATCTATTCATTTATTTGTTATTAGCTACCTCACTTAGACTATGTAAGCCTAACGCATTCAATTGCATAACATTTCAGGTTAAGAGCTTATCGTTTCGAGATCGGAGCTAGCTGGTTAAACGACAAATCACCTCAAGCTTCAAGTAAACTATTTTTTCCTTTTGAACTCCTAGAATAATGGCAAAATAGTTATACTAGTTGATATTGATGTTTTGTCTATGTGTATAAAGGATATGTGTTTTATGTGGTTTAAGCACCCTAAATGACTTGGTAAAGGTTGCTTAAAAATGACTTAATATGCATATTGGCTTTAAAAGGTGAAAATATAGTAAACATATTCGAATGATCATGAAATTTGGCATGCTAGTATTTTATAGCATTGTAATATTATGTGTAGAGTTTCATTGCTTTTGGACATCGTTTGGTAGGTCAATTCGATTAAAATCACCAAAAATCTGTTATTATAGGTCAGGCCGTATCGATACGGGGTAGTGGTGTATCGATACAGTTAAGTATAATTGAACCTATGGAACATGACATATCGATACGTTTAGAGCTGTATCGAAACATTTTGCTACTAGAATTCCTTGTTTCGATACAGGTTTAACCTGCATCGAAACGAGCCAAAGTCAAAGTCAAAGAAAGTCAACTCGTACCGATACAGGGCTTGGCCGTATCGATACGAGATAATGGGCAAAGTCAACTCAAGTTGACCATCGTACACCTGTATCGAAAAAATATCGAGGTGTTTCGAGACAGGGTTAGTTAAGTTGGTTAAAAGGCATAAATTGAAGGTTTGCAATGTTCATAGATTGGTCACTGAATTTTAAAATGTTTTAATTTGATGAGTAAATGAACTCTGAATAGTATAAAAATTTACAGACTTGCTAATGTTGTATTGAATTTCAACATGGTATAAATAATTGCATCGAATGACTTTTAGTTTATTAAATTTACAGTTTAGTCCCTAAAACTTGTAATAGTCATGAATTAGTCTTAAATGATTAATGATTGTTTCATAATGAACGAATTGGATTAAGTTGTATATTTGGTAATGTTTTATTAATATTGCATCGATCACATGTTGCTATTGATTGAAATTTTAGCGCACCGACTACTGTACTGTTCATCAGTAGCACCTTTCGACTCGATTCTTGACCGTGCCGGGAAAAGAGTGTTACAAATTTCAACTATGAAATCCCTTTCAATCTTATAGGGACTAATAGAAAAAGTGGGTCGATTATGTTTGGCCTAATGGGTTTACAAGGTGAGAACTTTGCGTAATTGTGTTGGATTGTAAAGGTCGGGCAAATTGTTTGGTCTCTAAGAAATAAAATGGAAATGTCATAATCATACTCATAAAACAAAACCTTAAGCGAGGGTTGGTTGAACCATTCCATCAAGTCGATTAAAACAAATTCAAAAAGTTTATTGAATTTGATACGGCTTATATGAACGACATTTCTTTGAAATTGACATGCTTATCATTTTTCCTTGACCCACGTCTCTTGTTCAGAACAAATATCGGGAATGACTTAAAGTAACTGCACAACTGCGGTGTTTTCATTCACACAGTTGAGATCTATGAAGAAAAATGGTTTAAAAATAAAATTATATAGATATTTTCTTTTATTTTAGATGAATCAAAAATTAGTTAGTCTAATGGGATGAACGGATTTAAATATCAATGCTATGAGTAGAGTAATTGGATTGATTCAACCAACAAATAGTTGCCTCTATAAGAGCACGTGCAATACTCTATATGAATTAATCAACTAATGAATTGAATACTATAATTATAAAAAAACACAAGTCAATTTAGAATTTGCACTATATTTTATTTTGGGTAAATTAAATAAATAATCTCCCGACGATAGGATGCTTTTTTTTTTGTTGAGTCCTCCGATTCTGAAAAGTTAAAAACGGTCTCTCGACTAAAAAAATAATAAATTAATTTAGTGTCGTTAAAAATTTAATGGCTGATGACATGATAATTAATAAAAATTAAAATAATAATACATTTAGTGATTTATATTTACGTATTTGATTAATTTAATTATAATTCAAAAAAATCGATATATATTTTAATGAGAAAATAAATGGACTGGACGCCAGCGTGGTTGTTAATTGTTATTTGGAAGGCGAAAGAAACCGATCGGTTTGGGTAACGAATTAACGATAAGGCTTCTTTGGATTGCGTGCATTGCAGACAATATTGTTACACACATTTTGGCATTATTCAATTTTTTTTTGATCAAAGGCATTATTCAATTATTGTTACAGTCACTTTATCATTCATTAATATGGGCTTAATAGTTGAATAGAGGCCCAGATTATATTTGTGGCTATTTTTTGTTTAAATTATTTTTTATTTTAAATACGTGTTTAAAGTTTTATTTTGATATTTTATGGGTATAATTATTAAAAAATGTGATATATTTTAATTTTTAATTTCTATTAATTGATTTTTACATAAAATTTAAAATTCAGTTTTTTTAAAAATAACAATTTTACATTTTTAATATAATAGTCTAAAATTTTTAACCTAAAATGTAAAATGCCCAAATTGTCGTTGTTGTCGCCGTTGACTGCCTCGTCAAAGACCACCACTACCGTCGCCGGACCACCACAATTATTTTTCCCAACTACCTATCGTCGGTAGCTGACGGTAGGTGTGTCAACCGACTTTCTTTGCGCGACTTTGGCTTCCTTTAACGTTAGGAAATCGATCGACACATATGTCGTCGGTTATTAGCGATGGGTGGTTTGAAAAATGGTTGTGGACCTGTGGTGGTCCAACGACATATGCTAGGCGGCGACGAAATCAATTGAGAAAATTAGAAATTTCGAATTTGGAGGTTATTGGGTGAGTTTTAAAAAATTTAAGGTTTTTAAAAATTAAGTTAAATTAAAATAGAAATAAAATAAAAATTATATAAAAATAACAATAATTCTAAAATAATTAAAATGACGAAAACTTAACTTTAAACACTTATTTAAAGCGAAAAATAATTTAAGTAGCAAATGTAAATTACATATATAATTCCAACACCTATTTAATTATTAAAAAATTAAGCCTAAATTTTAACAAAAACCTCGAATTGTGAACTGAATGTAAGAAAGAAAACACGGAATCAATTGCCGCCCATTTTGTTCTTTTTATGGTTTCCCTTTGTGTGTTTCTTTTGTTCGAAGGTTTTCTGTGTGACCATTGTCGAACATGGTAATTTGTGTACAACGAATCAAACAGATCATTTTACGTATAAAATTTCACTTTAATAGGTTGGGAGCTAAAATTATTATATACTTGGGCAAAAGTTGAGTGCAAGGTACGAGGATTTTTATACCACCACAATAAATATTGATGTTTAAAAAAATTAAGTGTAATCGATTTTTTATATTTTATGAAAAAATTTATATTGACTCTTTGAAATTTTCACAGCCTAATAAATCATGTGGTCAATTGACTCCATTCTTATACGTGGCTCCGCCACTTACTCTAATATGTACACTTGTCATTAGTATATTTGTCCGTTGAAGATAAAATAGATAAAGTTTAGGATAAAATTTGCCGACAAAAATCTTTTATTCTTTTTTGGTGTTATTTTTTATGCTCTAAATACTAAAAATTTAAAATTAAATTTTAGCTCTAATTTTTAAATTCTATAAAACATACATTATCTCAATTTTTTACCTCTTTAATCTTAAACTCTAATCTTAAATCATAAATTTAAGTTTTTTTTAAGGCGAGATATAGATAAGAGTGAGAAAAGCAAAGATGATTTCTCTTCAAATTCGCCTACTATAAAACGAGAAGCTTGTCCATTACAATTCGGCATCAGTAATTACATAACATGGAAGCAGCTAGTTTGCTCAACGTTATTCTCAGCATCTCCATTTTCCTGTTCGTACTAGTTTTGAAATCCATCTTACAAAATCGTAACACTCGAAGAAATCTGCCACCCAGCCCAGCTGCTTTGCCAATCATAGGCCATCTCCATCTTCTAAAACCACCAGTTCATCGAACTCTTGATCAACTTTCACAGAAATATGGCCCTATCCTGCTCCTCCAATTCGGAACTCGTAAAGTCCTTATAGTTTCCTCGGTATCAGCAGTCGAGGAGTGTTTTACGAAAAATGATATCATCTTTGCAAACCGCCCTCGATTGCTTGCCGGCAAATACATCAATTATAACTACACTACCATGGGATTAGCACCCTACGGTGATTACTGGCGTAACCTTAGGCGGCTCACCACCATGGAGCTGTTCACCGCAAGCCGACTCGCCATGTCTGCTACCATCCGGCAAGAGGAAGTTCAGTTATTGCTAAAGGAACTATTCCTGGCCTCGACTGAGAAACCAGCAAAGGTGAAACTTACGTCAAAGCTTATAGAGGTCGTCTTCAACATAGTTCTAAGGATGGTTGCTGGAAAGCGGTATTACGGGTCAGAGTCAGACGCGGTGGACAAAGAAGCAGAGGAGTTTCGAGACATCATGAGAGGGATTGTGGAGATCAATGGAAACACAAATTTGAATGACTTTTTGCCTGTCCTGCGGTGGGTTGATTTCCAAGGTTTGGAGAGGAAGATGAAAAAGTTCTCCAAGAAACTGGATAAATTCTTACAGTCCCTTCTTCAAGAGCATAAAAGGATGAGGGAAGAAGATTCAACCGATTCAGTCAACAAAGGGACAAAAACAACTTTAATCAATGTTATGTTAACTCTGCAACAAACCGAACCCGACTTCTATACTGATGAAACCATAAAAGCAGTTATCTTGGTAAGCTAAGATCTATGAATGTTTTGTGGTGGTGAATATCTTTTTGTCTTGCAGGTCAACCATCAACATATGGCTCAAAAGTCTCTCAACTTGTGCATCATTGATATTATTGTCAAAAATATATATATTTGAAATTTCTGCGTCTTTGAAATTTGTTTGCAGGGAGTTCTAGTTGCTGGAACTGAAACCTCATCGACCACCTTAGAATGGATTATATCACTTCTTCTTAATCACCCTGAAGTGATGCATAAAGCTTCGAATGAAATAGCTACTAAAGTCGGACAAGACAAGTTTGTAGAAGAAACAGACTTGCCAAAGCTGAATTATCTACAATCCATAATTTCAGAAACTTTGAGATTATTTCCACCGGTCCCATTGCTTGTACCGCATGAATCATCGGAAGATTGTGTTGTCGGGGGTTATAACGTGCCACGCGGAACAATGTTATTGGTGAATGCGTGGACCATTCATAGGGACCCTAATCTTTGGGAAGACGCCACAAAATTTAAGCCGGAGAGATTTGAAAGTGGAGAAGAAGGTGAAGGGTATAAACTACTTCCGTTTGGTTTGGGAAGGCGGGCTTGTCCTGGAGCAGTTCTGGGTAGAAAAGTGATTGGACTGGTACTTGGTGCATTGATTCAGTCATTTGAGTTGAATAAGATTGACAAGGAAGATATTGATATGAGAGAAGTCCTGGGGCTCACCATGCCTAAAGCTGAGCCCTTGGAAGCTTTGTGCACTCCCCGTCCAGACATGATCAACCTCCTCTCCACGATATGAGATCATTATCAACACTTGCATATGTATATACTCTACGCAGCTAAATGCATGTAAGATCCAATTTCGGTTCTTTTATGTAATAAAAGTGAAGACTTGGTTCTTGGTTAGAATTTGTTTATCCTAAAGTCATTGTTTTTGTCTTGCAGGCCAACATGTGGCTCAAAAGTCTCCTGACTTAGGCATCATTGATGTCAAGTTTTTTTTTTTAATCCAAATCATTGATGTCAAGTTGATATATGCTTTAAAGCAAACAATTAATTTTCAGAAGAAAGAAAAATCAAATAAAAGAAAAGATTTGCCATTCCACTGCTTTTTCAAAAAAATAATAATAATCTTAAACTGCTCCCACTCTGCCTTGCCGACCACTAAACTCTAGGGGTCCCTCGGAGAAAAACTTTTGACATTTTATATGTCCAAATCGTATTTGAGTTTTGAAAACTGTAACCTGTATGATTCAAATATGGATTCTGTTAAAACTTAAAAATTATTTCCACCAACCCATTGCTCGGACCACATGAATCACCAGAAGATTGCTGCCGTCCTTTTTCGAGACGAAACAGGGAAAGTTATAGGAGGACATATAACATTTTTTTCGACCACATCCATTGCTTGCGCTGAAGCTATTGCAATTCGGCTTGGAATTATGCAGTTAATGAGGGTTTTAACAAAGTTATCTTTGAGTCCGACAATGAAGGAGTCATCCGACATATTAACTCCAAAACGCTATTTGTCAATGCGTGGACTATATAAACTATTTTAACATTTTAATTTTAACATAAAAATTATCGGTATTTTTTCGGTACTTTTTATACGGTCTAATACTAAAAAATTAAAGGCTTAATATACTTTCCTCCCTAAACTTTACTTGTTTTCACAATTTGCTCCTTAAAGTTCATTTTGACCATTTTTGTCCCTTAACATTTTTTTCGTTATCCATATTGCTCCTACCTTAAAAAATCTGTCTTGTCCAATCAGAACGCACCACGTCATTTTCTTTATTTATTTTAAAATTTTAAAATAAAATAAATATATTAAAATATTAGGTAAACTACACAGATGACCACTGAACTATGAGTTTGGTGTCAAAATGACCACTATATTATTTTTTTTTTGGTAAATGCACCACACAACTATTTAAATGATTCCAAGGGGAATTGAACCTAAGACATTGGAATGCAAGGGGCAAGTGCTTGCTATTAGGCCAAGAACTTTTTTGTACTATAAGATACAATCTTTGATATATATTTAAATAGTATTAGTGCCCAGAAAAATTGTAAAAGAAAAGAAATATATTCTGTAAGTTCGTGATCTGCTTGTTGTTGACGGTTCCTAAAATGATATCTTTTATTTCAATCTTTTGAATTTTATTTCTTTTGTTCCTTGCTCTCGGTTCTTTATGTTACCCTATTGATTTATGAAACTTTAATCCTCATTTTATAATTTTATGCATTTGGTCTAATAGGTATATTTGACTTCTTTTGGTTTTCTTCCTGTTGTTAAAGATGTTATTTGTTTCCTTTGACTTGCACACACTTGGGATTTGGAGCACCACCCAACCAAATGGGTTAGCTGTCCCTGAAGCAAGCATGCATTCTGTAAATTCAACAGCTGATGTTTTGGAATTGATGAATATTGATTTGATGAATAGGGCCGTTGGTGCTACAGCCCTAAATGAGAGGAGTAGCAGATCCCACAGGTTATATTTTTACTTACGACTGTATGTTTCTTGTTATTTGGAGAGTTGGAGTTGTATGTGTAATGGGTTTCAACAAATTATTATGTGCAGTATTCTCAACATCATTTCAATAGGATAACATAAAGAACCGAGAGTAAGAAACACAAGAAATAAAATTTAAAAGATTGAAATAAAGGATATCTTTTCTGGAACTGTCAACAACAAGCAGATCACGAACTTACAGAATATATTTTTTTTTCAATTTTTCTGGACACTAATACTATTTAAATATATATCAAAGATTGTATCTCATAGCACAAAAAAGTGTTTGGCTTAATGGCAAGCACTTGCCCATCTTATTGAATAATTAATTTATTTTTTTTCGTCAACTTTTTCGTTTTTTGTAACGGCGTGTGGCTAAAATAGAACCACTTAAATAGTTGTGTGATGCATTTGCCGAAAAAAATAATATAGTGGTTATTTTGACACCAAACCCATAGTTCAGTGGTCATCTGTGTAGTTTACCCTAAAATATTTATTAATTTAATTATATTTTTCAAAATACTTAAAACTAGGGATGGGCACGGGTCGGGTCGGATTTTTGGCCCACCCGAACCTGACCCGAAACTAATTATCCTAAAACCGACCCCGACCCGACCCGAAAATAAATATTCTAAACCCGACCCCAACCTATAGAAAAAATTAATTTTAGGGACCTAATTGTAAAAAAATAATTTTAAGAGGTATAATTATAAAAAATAATAATTTTAAGGACTAAAATGTAAATAAAAAATATAAGGAAAAATTACACTATTAGTCTCGGGTCGTGTCGAGTCGAATTTTTCACCCTAAAACCCAAACCCGACCCGACCGCACTATATACAAAAATCCGACCCGACCCGAACCCGATTTTTTTTTAAAAATAAAAATACCCGACCTGATAGGATCGGGTCGGGTCGAAACCCGTCGAGTCTGGGTGCCGTGCCCATCCCTACTCAAAACACCCTCATTTTCTTCCCTAAAATACCCGCTCTCCATTGTTTTTCAAAGAGAAAATCATCTCCAGTACCGCGCCCATTAACCAGCACCATGCACAACAATCCCACTCATCTAGTACTAGTACCAAAACGTCCCAAATCAGTCATCCCCTTGTCCCTAGCATTCAACCAAGAACTTTCATACCATAACCCCACCATCACCCAAAACATCCAGCCCCTCAAACAGATTTGACAATCAGCTCGACACCATTGCAAAATCATCAACAAAAATTAAATCTCGATCCACACCCTACTTAGCAAGAACAAAAAGTGAATCTCAATTCAAACCTCTAAGTTTAAGATTCAATCTTATGGGATTTCTCTTTGAAAAACAATCACCATTGCTTTCCAATTTTTTAACTCAATGTGTTCGACACAATGACTAAGCAAGCTTTGCGGTGTGATTTAAACACACTCTCGATGGAAAGCAATTCTCTGTTGTCTAATGAATTTAACGAAAAAATTCAAGTCATAAAAAATCGAGGCTTACAATTTGAATTCCGGAAAAAGCCCTTAATTTTGGGAGAGAAAATTTTGGTTTTTGCCCATAAAAGCGAAGTTCTTAGTGTTTGTTAATGGTTTAAACGGTGCTATTTTGGCCAAGAAGCCATTGAAACATTTGGTTTTTGTAAAAGAGGAAAATGAGTCTTTGAAATAAAATGTGGGTTTTCTTCTTTGACTGCATACATCATCGAGGAAAAAGATGACTGTTTCGTCACCGTTTGTCGCCGAGGAGAATTTCGGGCAACAAAGTGGTGGGCTTCGGTAAAGATTTGGCAGGAACGGGGAGGTTAATGTAGAAAATGGAGAAGCCATTGCAAGCTAAAAGGTCGGGAATTAACAGAGCTAGAAATGAAGTGGGTAACAGAAACACAAAGGCAAAGATTGAAGAAGGGTGGGTATTTTAGGGGAAGAAGATGGGTTATTTTGGTATTTTGTGAAATACAATTAAATTAATAAATATTTTAATATATTTATTTTATATTATATTATTTTAAAATTAAAAAAAAAATGACGTGGCAGGTTCTGATTGGTCAAGATAATTTTTTTTAACGGTAAGAGGCAATATGGGTAACGGCGAAAACGTTAGAGGGCATAAATGGTCAAAATGAACTTTAAGGGGCAAGTTGGAAAAACAAGTAAAATTTAGGGGACAAAGTGTTAAACCAAAATTAAATTCTAAAGTCTAACTTTAAATTATAAACCCTAAACATATACTATATCCTTAATTTCCTAAACCTTAACCTTAAATATTAATCTTAAACCTAATTTTTTAATGTAGGGTATAAATAAAATCACTGAAAAAGATAAAAAAAAATTATATTCTTAATTTGGACAAAAATCCTCTGCTTAATTTAAGAAGAAAAATGCAATGGCAAATGTTGCTTCCCTAATAAAGAGTAAACGTGCTTGAATTTGAAACATGGAAACCAGCTTAAGTGCGGAGTCTGAACTCTGACGGGACAATAAAATGAGTTTGTGGGAAAACCTGCTTTGTTGCGAAGTAAGCCCATGGAGCTTAAGTTGTTAGCAGTTAGCAGTTAGCAGCTGAGTTGGGTTTTACTTTCGAGTATGATAAGATTGCTTCATCAGTGGAATAGAAAAGCTGTTCATTGCTTGCCTTAAACGAAAATCAAAGATGAAGGCGACCTTATGCAATCAAAAATTGATTTGTTAACCAAATCACAAATCATCTAAACAATGAAGAAGTTTGGATGTTAACAAGTGCTTTAATAATTGAAAACCATTGCATTTAGAGCAGATGCAGATTTAAGTGAAGTTGGTCTGTCCTTTTCATCTGAACCCACATCCTATTCTATTTCTCCTCCCCTTCCGCAGTTTTACTACTCCTATGTTTTCCCATCTTTTAAATCTCCTAAAGAAATACTATTTCTGATTTCCCCTATCAAACGCAAAAACCCGATTCGTCACTCACCACCCAAAGTCTCAAACCCATGGAAATGGCTGATCCTGAATCCCCCACTGCTAACTACTCTGACGCAGCAACTATGGACCCGCACCAGACCCAAGTAGACGACACCGCGGCCAAGCTCAACAACCTCACCTTTAAATTTTGGCCACCCACCCAACGGACTCGTGACGCCGTCCTCAACCGTCTCGTGGAGACGCTGTCGTCCGAGTCCGTCCTTTCCAAACGCTATGGAATGATCCCTAAGGAGGAGGCTTCCGCCGTGGCCAAGTTGATCGAGGACGAGGCTTTCTCGGCTGCCGGGGCATCCTTCTCCACCGAAGAGGACGGCATCAAGATTCTCCAGGTGTATTCCAGGGAAATCAGCAAACGTATGCTCGATACTGCCAAAGCTCGAGCTGACTCTGCTCCCTCAGGTTCGGCACAGGTAGACTCGAATAGCGTGGTTGATGAGGATACTTCGTCCTCGGCGGTCAAGGGCTGAGCATTCTTGTTTCTCACTTTGCGTCCCTTTAGGGTCCTTTCTGTTGTTTAGCTTGATAATTGGTATTGCTATTTGCTAGGGTTTTATTACATCTGTATTGCACTGACTCTAAATATTGCGGGATGCTTGTATACCATGATCATTGCGGGATACTTAATTGCCTATATAGCATGATAATAACATTTGTCAATATCTCGTGTGTGTTTTTGTTTTTTCCTTGCTCTGTTTATTGATACAGTTGAAAGTCGTGCAGGAGTTGTAAGCGGAAGAGCTATCTGCATTTTATTTAGGTCATTTCTTCAATTTGTTTCTATTCTAACTCTTCTTTTGGAAAGTAAATTTGTATTTGAAATGATTCATGGGTCTGTTAGAGCCATCGAGATATGAACATATCTGCTGTGAATTGAAGTTCTACGAAGCAAGGGACAGTTTTAGAGAGTTGATATTCATCGGAAATGCATTCGTATGAACTTAATGGTCAAGATTATGATTCTTTTCTCCGACTTGTATGAACATCATTTTCTTTTTCTGTTTGGTTGCTGTAACCCTTTGATGAGTTGCATCCTGGCAATGCATTACTCGATGTCCTTAATAGCATCAACTGTTATCGCCCAACTCTTGCTTTAGCTTCAGCATTGCTTTGCAACAGATTCGAATTTCTGGTAACATTCTGTATTGCATACCCCCAGCTAACATCTTGATCAAGGGAACATAATCTCAAACAATAACAAATGGTATAAACAGCAAGACTATGAACAGATAATCTCAAACAAAAGTTGAAAAATGTCATTCCAAACAATGATTGGCCTTCAAATTAGAATACAAAATTGCAACACTCGAATGAAAATTTTAATAGTATAAAAATTAAGATATCCAAATATTCTAAACCAACTCAATTCAATTACGGATAAACCCGATCCCGAAGTTGATCGAAACTGCTAAAAGATGTTAAAAACCATTTCTCACTTCTTTTTTCTCTCTCTCTCTCGATTGCGTGGGCCGTGAAGCCTTGCTGCCGCCTTTCCAAATGCCTCACTTTTCAGACTTTGTAAATTAAAGTCTCCTTTTCTTTTATTCAATGGGCTCAAACATAGTGGGACCCAAAGCCCAACACTACTTGAGGTAGGATTTCTCCTGTGATTGTTTGGAGGTAAGGAAACAAGAGCTTTGGAAGTGGAATGGAAATCGCATTTTAGGAAAACAAAAGGGATTCCATATGCTAGAATTTAAATTATGGATGTAATATTAAAAAAACAAAAAAATTATAAACTAATTAGATTAAGCTTTGAAGTTCAATATGTGACGATTTCCCTTGCTTGCTATCCACTTGCATTGGTTTGAATTCCATCTCATACGCAAACAACTCCCCTGTCCAACTAACCGTTTTCCCTCTCCCACCATGGTTAGTTTTTTCAGTTGAGATTATTCCTACTTTCTTGCTTCCTCTAAGACTTTGGGAGCAATGAGCATTGAGCACCGTGCAAGTGAATTGTCGGCTGCTTTTCCCACATTTTCTCCTCATTCAAGCAACTCTTTTTAGGGAAGAAAATGTTAAAAGAGTAGGTGTTTAAATTTTTACAACAGTTGACCATTCTTTTGTCTGTTTTGTGAATGTTTTTGCACGGAGAGTTTTGTTGGTTCGACCAACAACATTCTTTTTAACACCAGTAAGTTTATTATTATTATTATTTTTTTTTTTTTGGGGGGGGGGGGGGGGGGGGTAGACAAAATATTCCAAAAAAAAAGAAACGATTGAATGTGCACATTTCACACAGGACAGAAGAAGGTGGTGTTGCCAGAGTTAGGTGACTCTTTGGCAATCTTTTTACACAAAGTTGAAATGGAGATACAATATTAACCATGACCAAAGCCCAAAGCTACAAGTGATATTATTTTGACCAAAATAATTGAATAGTTTGGAAGTATTTCTATTAAATTCGATAACTTTAAAAATAAAAGAATAGAATGAAATTCAGCATTATACAAATATACGGATAGATGGTTTCATCGATATCCAATATCAGGACTAATGGTTTTCTACCGCCTTGAAATTTAAAGTTAAAAGTCCTTTTTAACTGTGTTCTTAATTTATTATCCATCTCAAGCTCAGTGGAGAGAGACGTGGATGCTGTTGGCTTAAGCTGCACTGCTAAAGATGGGGTTGTTAACAATATATTATAATAATACTAAAGAAATTAAACATATTGGAATTGAAATCCATTTCCAGCCTGTATGGTATAATATCATACAGTAGGAAAATGAAATGTCAGCTAAATCTTGTATGTAATAAAGCATAAAAAAGTAAACATTATCAATATCGAAGGAGGCAGGCAGACAATAGTGGAGAGAGTAACACGTTGGCAAGGTCAAAGCTAATATTATTATCTACCCATCTTCCGCACTTTTTTTTTTTTTTTTTAGGGGTTTGGTAATTGATTTAGAATTTAGATTACATTATTAGATCCCGAAATCTCTTGCTTACAGATGGTTTTAGATAACATCAGTACATCACATCATGTCTTAGAGGGAAATAGAGAGAGAGGTCGGACCTGATAACTGGCGGGAGATTTTGCAGAAACCACATCATCATCATCATCAAAAACTATTATCATTTCAATCTTTTCAGTATCAAAAAGTACACAGATTATCCTAATTCTGATCAAAAGTGTATCACTATCTAAACTGTCAAATTACAAGTACAATCAGAACATCTTTTCTTAAACGAATGAAAAATCAAATCTCCCTTGAAGAGGGAAACCAGATGCTGTAGTTTACAAATCTGTGCAACAATACCTTCCACCTGGGTCCTCGTATAAGTTGAAGAAAAAAACGAGTCCCCCGGAATATGCTTAAGATTCATCAATGTCCAGGACCTTTTCTGCTTGGTCCCGAGGCTAATCTAAAAGCCATGCTCTTCAACTTAGGGCTGCTGGGTTTGTTTGCGGAGTCGGCAAACGAAGGAACACCCACCGCCCCCGGCACTGCCTTATCATCAGCTCCCCCTTCTCCTGTCCTTCCCGGAACAACGACATTTCCGTCCGTCTTCGTTGATGAAAGGGCTCGCCCACGGACAGCGTGTAGCTGTATTGAAACCAGCAACGCCAATAGAGCCAGCACAGAGAGAATACGCGTCATTGATGATTGATGAATGAAAGATGCTGAGGTAGCTGTTGTTGGTCCTCTTTCTCACAACAAATGCTCTGTCAATTGCTTTGAACTGGGCAATCTGTGGTCGTTGAAATATTGCTATGGCGATGCTAGCTATATATACAAGGATCTGGGGTTGATGTTGATGAGGACGGTGAGGAGCTTGGCGGTAGTGGGTCCTTTTAACAGGATTGTTTGACTTAGCCTTTCTTTCCCTCCGCTCAACTATATTTTAAGCGCATTTCGGTTTACTTTTTCTGGGCGGGACAATGTAAGTTCGGTTGAAAAGAAAAACGGAGTAATCTTGTACTTTGAAATTTGCTCTCTCCTCTTCTTTTTGAATTTGACTTTATAACAGCATAATGTCACGGGGAAGAGGATAAGGAATACCCAAAATTACAAAGCTAACTAACATTTACATTTTTCTTTGGTTGAAACAAATCTAAATAGAATCCACATAAGAGACATCAAGATTGGACTGTGATATTTAAATTTTAGATGAACCAAATTAACCAATTATTCTCTTCTCTTTGCATGGGGAGGTTAGACCCAGATTGGTTTCACATGCTTTACCCCACATCCGAAGCCTGTGTTTACATCTGCTACTGCTACGCGGTTCCTTTTGAACAAATTATTTATATATCATGAAAATGACAAATTATAAACATATAGTAATATTACACCATAGCATCCTTTTGAACAACAAAGAAAAAGAAAGAATATTAGGGAAGTGGGCGTTTTTTTGTAGCATTTTTGTCCTACTTTTTTTTTTATGGAAAATAAATTAGTCAATTGTAAAACTGTCTTTCTCCGAAGCACCAAGACGGTGAAACAGGTTTACAAATATTCGCAGGGTATCTCAATTTTCCGACTTATGAATATGAATATCTTTTTTGGTTCAAAAAATAGCTAAAATTAATCAAAAATACTCTTTTGGTATATTAAATAAAATAATTTATACAAATATATAATGCATTCACAATCAGCACATCAACCACTAATTATAATGTGTAACCAAAGATTAATCTAGTTGAGTTGGATAAAAACACGATAACAAAAAAGTTCTTCCATCAAGTACTTGTTCTTTTCCCGAAGTTAATTAGTTTTTTTATTAAAGAATATAATCATAAAATAAAAAAATGATTTAATGATTTAATTCTAAAAGGTATCTTAAAAATTCACCTTACGAATTTCTTTTTTATATTTAGCTCATTATACAGAGCAGAAAATGAAGGCAAATGGGCTCTTTCTCAATTAGCTTTTACAGTATTGTGTTTGAAAGAGTATTGGCAAAGCTTAGCTGCCTATATCAAAAGCTTTTCAAAGTATATATTAAAGAAGTTCAACTTGGTAGAATAGATGGGTACTCCGCCATTTTCACACAAAGGCAACAGCTTTGTTGGAAAATTCCAACATTCCCTTTTTCTTGTTACAATTCTAACATCTCTTTTCCCTAAAATATGCTTCTTTTTTTATTAATAACTAGTTAGTCTAATGGAATGAAACAAATTATGAATAGAGGATCACCTTATAATGGACATCTACAATCAGAGCCGTCCCTAGGCCTGGGCAACAGGGGCGACGGCCCAAGGCGGCAGAGCCCACTGGCCATTGATAAAAAAAAAAACAATCACAGTATTTAATAGCCCCTCAAAAGCTGTTATTTTTTTACCGTTAATTAAATTTTAAAATTATAAACTATAGAAAGTATAATTATAACTTCATAAGGAATTGGAGATTCAAGTAAGCCCACCCGTCATAATCAAGTTTAATTATTTTTTATTATATTATTATTATATAAATTTAAAAGAGAACATTAAAAATATGATGGCCAACAGTCATAATTAAGTAAAAAGCTGTTAATATCTAATTAGTCTAGGTATTAGTGTATTATAGGGTCATAATTAAGATTATAATAATATTTTTTTCAATTTTAAATTGAGAATAAAATTTTCATATACACCTATAAATAGTATTTACATTGTTTTTGTTCTTCACATCTCAATTTCTCATCATTTTCCCTTTTTATTATGTTATTTTCTCACAATTTATTTTGAAGTTATCAAATCCTCTTAACTATGCCGGTGACAGTTGCATCGGCTGAAATAAGTTTTTCGAAGTTAGAATTGTTAAAAACTTATTTGAGATCGTCAATGTCACAAGAAATATTAAATAGTCTAGCCACTTTCCGTATTGAGAAAAATATGTTAGATTGTATTGATGTAGACACTATTATTACTGATTTTGCATCTAGAAATGTTCATAAAAGTTGTTTTATGTAAGTTGTTCGGTGTTTAATAGAATTTTTTGATGTTTTTCATTTGATAATTATTGAGCGTGATAAAAAATATAATTTACAAACAAATTTTTTTATACTCTTCAAATTTTATTTTTTTAATAGTTGTTATTAGGGTCTAATTTATTGATTTGCCCTTAGGCCACAAAAATTTCAAAAACGACTATATCTATAATATTCGATTCAAATTAATTAGTCAATTAACAGAATACGAGTGGTTAAATAAAAAAATATGCTATTTGAGTTTGCTCCTCCAAGTTGAACCCAAAAGTCACATGGAGCCTTACGTAAATCTCGTGTGACTAGTACATAGATGATCTTACCAACCATTTATATCTTGAGAAAATCATCTTCATTTCCAATTTTCATGGAGGATAAGAGCAAATGGGTCTCCCAAAAATCCACCAGATTCTCAAGGAGTTTTATATGGCGTCCATAGATATACTTGGATTGGATACCCTGGCAAGCTTTCCTAATTAATTCCCCTTCACACTTTATTTATTTTTTTCAAGTGCCTAGATACGACAAAAATACATATTAGTCAGGATTCAATGATATATATGGAAATGATATTTTTTCAAGTGGTATACGCCAAGTTCAATCAATATAGAGATCTTTTTAATTGGTCTAATGTCTAAAAATTTCATATTATTCTATTTTATATGAGTTTAAATTTCGGTATAAAAATGAAATATCTCTCTATTTAATAAAAAAATATATATGATATACACAAAATTATGCATGTTGTTTGCGGCTATATACTCCTCGTGAGCCTTGAGGTCGCCTTTATAAAATCCTCCAATCTAAGTTGGTTTGATGCTAAAATCTTATATGAATAAACAAAATATATTCAACATTCTCAACAACCCTTGTGAACCATGCTAATTATTGTTTATTGTTTGTTTTCCTTCCCCTATAGGCAACAAGGAGTAACCAACCGTGGAACAATAATTCCTTGAAAACACAATCATAGAAGCCTGAAGCAGCAGAGCCGACCGTGCCGCATTTGGAGGATGGACACACATGGCTGAGCCAGTGCAGTTCCACAAATTATATACCGTTACCGAACTTAGCTTACTAAGCACAAGCTGTTGACATCTTGCCTCAGTCACGGGCTGGAATTATAATAATATTATTCGATGTCAAGTAGGACTGAAATGAAATCTGTTGATTTCCTGAAGTTTCATAAATATTCCATTATTGTAGATTCGTCTTACCCGAAAGTGTAATGTGAGCAGATAACATGCAATACGTATCGCGACCAGACCAGCAGGGCCAGAAAAAGACAAGTTGCATAACCATTCATTATTGTAGATTCGTCTTACCCTAAACATTCTTTGTTACGCCGTATAATTCTCATTATATAGTACTCCTTAACAATTTCCAAACATTCTTCATTTCCCAACAGGTCAGAAAAGGACAAGTTCCCTTCTGTTGCGACTCCTTATTTATACCCCCAAAGAGCAATACGTATCGACCAGCCACCAAACATACAGTAATATAATAGCAACGACATGATGAAGAATGTTCATCGTGTAATCCTTTTTGCCTTGAATCCTATCTTCATTGTCATCATTTTTCTCATCCTATTTCAATTACAAGAGGTGGGGGCCTCTAGGACTCTCAAACATCCAATTTCGCCTGCTTCAATCAAGACTTTGAAGGTAGTTCAAGCTTATTCTGGACCCAGTAGAGGAGGGGCTGGTCACAGCACCATTTACTAGCTTTCAGATGGTACAAACTCAATTCCTCATAAGTATTATAGTAATATTTTTGTAATACAATTTTAAATTATCCGAGCTTACCCAGAATTTCCTGACCTATAATCTGCTTCCAGGAGCAGCTTCATTAGTTGCAATACTATTGTTATGTTCTTTAGAACATGTTGTAATATTGTATAACCATGTTGAAACAACTTATGCTTTAAATATGGATATGCCAGAGTTTTTTATTTTTATATATTTAACGATCATATTCATATCTATATTCGAATAATACAGTAAGCTAGGACTAGGTATCAATTAATCAACCTTTGTTCTTACATGAGCCGAGATAGAAGCTAGGATCCGGATCCCTTAATAATAATATAATTCACAGATCATGGGCTGAACTTTCAATGGATATATTCCCCAACAATGATCTGCCAACATTTGGGTCGTTTTTAATTAATCAATATGAGCCGAGGGACATCATAAACCGGTGGGTTTTCCCTCCTTTTTGCTTTCGTTTCTACGCTAGGTTGAAACAAAAATAATAATAATAATAATAATAATAATAATAATAATAAGAAGAAGAAGAAGAAGATATGTAATGCAATACACAAGGAAAATTATGGTGAGGGGCGTTTAAACTTGTACTCCAAGTATCTCTGTATGACTGAATGTTTGATTCGGGGACCAGATCATATAAAACAGATTTTTTAAAGGTATATGGGTAATGTAATGGGATAGGGGGAAAATGGGTTTAGAAGTAAATTATAAAACTTGAAAGGGTTAAAAAGATAATTTTATCATTGTTATCAAATTACATTTCTACCATTTAAGGGACCGAAATATAGTTTTACTTATTCAAGAGTTAAGTTATATTAGGTATTAACATAGGTAATGTATCAAGTAGAGAGATGTTTTTTTAGGAATGTGAAATGGATTCAATTTTTTTAACGTTTTATAATATTAATTTAAGTTTAAAAGAGTGTCAGAATTTCTACTTCAAAGTATTTTTTGATATGTAAGTCAACACAATTATTTTTATAGTGGAGAAAAAAATAGTTTAACCTAGCTGAAAGTATAGTAAAAATCTCGTGAGGTATGTGTTGTCGGTTTTCTTAGGGAAATAATGCGAGTAAAATATAAAATTAGTAATATATTATATATTGGAGAATCTTTTGTAAATTATCACATTTGTTCTTAATGAGATAGGGTCATGTAATATTTAAGGAACTCATCAAAATCACAAAACGAGTTCTTCATGCTCAATTAAAAATAAATGCAGGAAATTCCTTAAGAACACACAACAAAATTTTCTTTTGTTGTAGTAATTGTTATAATTTACATAATAAGTTCCAACTCGCCCTATAATTTCAATATTTTATTTTAATTAGATTATTTCTCTAAAAAAACGTGTTTTCTCTAACCACATATTTAATGACCGGTTAATTATCAATGTTTTTATAAAGGGATTCTGATACTCTCTTTTCAAGGTGCACAATGAAATATCGAAAACATTAGCTTAAACATCCATGTTTGATATTTTATTTAAAGTTCCAGAATAAAATTAAAATTTAATTAGTTTTTAATATGTTATGTCATCAATGTAAACAGAATTAGAAATTTAATGATTAAAATATAACAAATTATAACATAAGTGACTGGAATATATATTTTTGTAAAATCAACGATCAAAACTAAACAAAGGTGATCAAACGTATAATTTACCCAAAAACAAAACAAACCAAAATGTCAAGCAAATTAACGGACGGGTATGCTATCCAAAAAATTTATTGTAAAATATTCTATTATTTTTCACTAAACTGGTGGGTTATATTTGAGATTCGCATTTGATTGAGTTGAGTTTAGTAAAAAGAAATTGAGTTAGTCAAGTTGATAAACTTATTTATAAATTAAAATTTGTTTGAAATTTTTTCGAGTGAAGTTTATAAAATTCGAGTTGAGTTGTCCGAGTTTCTGTTCAAATTTAATTGTATACATTTATAATGTTATCGTACTAGTTTTTTTTACAATAATGTTAGCGTACTAGTTTGTTCCAATTTAATCGAGTTTTTATAATCATATACAATACACATATATATTTCTTCACATTTTTTTCACATGTGATATAGATATATTTCTTCATATTTTTTCATATGCGATATATATATATATATATATAGGGTTGAGATCATCTTACACAATGTAAAACTCTTTTAAGTTTTATACGTTTTTGGGATCGTTGGATAGGGGAAATGGATAACTGAGATTAACTCCTTACTTTTTTTCCCAAGTGATAATATTCACATATTCTACTGTTAATCTCAGTCATCCGTTTCACTCATTCAATGATCCAAAAAACGTGAAAACTTAAAGAGTTTTACACTGTGTAACTGGATACTATCTCATATATATATATATATATATATATATATATATATATATATATATATATTTCGTACTTGAAAATTAGTACACTAATTACTACAAATTTCGAGTTATTCAAGTTTCCATTTCACAACCTAAATTTTATTTGATATTTTTTTAGAGGAGTTTATAAAATTACGAACTAAATTTTTTGCATTGAATTAAGTCGAATAATTTATTTTTTTAGACGAATTAAATTTAGTCCACCTTAATTGATATCTCAAATCCGATATTTTTTAACATCCAAACCCATCCCTCAAACCAGGCCAGGCCCAGGCCCAGGCGAGGCGACCACTCCATTCAATTATCTTCTTGTTGTCTTCGATATCAGACAAAAGCACCTCTGATTACCCACCCCCATCCCATTCTCTCAATTCAATCTCAATCAAAACAGATCACCCAAATTCCAGTTTTCAGCTTTTCTCAATGAAACGTTGTGCACCGGATTCTCAGGTAGCCGTACCCGACCTCAAAATGAAGAAAACTAAAGAAGACTCCAATGAACAAGAAACTGGGTTCATGAATTTAGATGAAAATCTGGTGTACGAGGTTTTGAAACACGTGGACGCCAGGACTTTAGCAATGGCTTCCTGCGTTAGCAAGCAGTGGCACAAAACTGCCAAAGACGAGCGACTCTGGGAGCTGATCTGCACCAGGCACTGGGCTAACATCGGCTGTGGAACCCAACAGCTTAGATCTGTGGTTTTGCCTCTGGGTGGCTTCCGTCGCCTTCACTCGCTTTACCTTTGGCCGCTTTCGAAGCCGCACTCTGCTTCGGCTTCGTCATCCTCTTGGTCCCCTCCGTTCCCCAAAATTATCAACTCCAAGCCGCCAGCTCGGTGGGGGAAAGATGAGGTTCATCTTTGTCTCTCTCTTCTCTCTATTCAGTATTATGAGAAGATGAATTTCACTAACAGAGGCAGATAATTATAATTACTAACCTACTATATATATATCATTATGAATAAATGAATCAAATATAAATATTTCACTTGATTTATATTTCTGGGTTCTTGTATTGTTTTCTTATATTTGGCTTGTGATTTTATTTTATTTCTTCAATTTCAGAATATTTGTACCTAAGCTGGTGTAATGTGAACTAGATCTTCAATTCTGTACGAATATTAACTTTGAAATGAACCAATTGTTACTTATATTCATGATGATCAGATTTAGTTTTGCCGTTTTGAAAGTCCTCTAACTCTTACAGCATATATGTGGTCTGAAAAAGGAAAGGGCCAACCAGGTGCCGGCGGGAAGAGTGACAAACGGGGTATTGTTACTTGTTAGGATACAAATACAATTCGTAGTATTCATTAATGTGTGGCAGTGGAAACTTTTAATCTGCCAGTATTTTCGATGGCCGGATTGTAAGAGACAGAGTGGGGGTTGATTCTAGTGCTTGTGTTGTGTAGATCTGTTTTCTGCATCAGCCAAATACCTGACAGCAAGATATTGTCGTAATGGTCCTGTTGTGTTCCCCCAAGAAATAGATCAAGATTCAAGATTGAAGCCCCAAGTCCGTTCCTTGGCTAATAAAGAGTATATGAAGCCTGAGAAAGCTTATTCCTTTTGTTTCCGGAACTTTCAGGCAAGTGGAAAGTGTTAGTGGGGGTTTCATGTGAGGCGTGTCTTATCTTTGGTATAGGAATGGGACAGGTGGTTTTGTCATTTTCTCCTGTGTAGTTGGAACCAAGTAATGTGCCTCCAACCAAAAGCCCCCATGCCTTTAGTTCTAGCTATCAACTGAAACCATGTGGATTCGACTTAAGGTCCCTTTCTGGAATGCTTTTGCCCTCACAAAAGCACCTCTTGGCAGTGGCAGATAAGCATTCCCAACCAAACCAAGTGCAATTTCACAGAATAATTCACCCAAACCAAAAATTGTACAAGGAATGGTGAATCTTGAACTCCGCTTACTGTATTTGCAACAGTTAATTGTAGTTCCTTAGAAAGTCTACAAATTTCTAGCATGCCTTTCTTGCAAATTTTAATGTTTCAACAAGAAATATATTCGTTTAAGCTGCATTTGGTAATTGCCAAAATGATAATGCTGTTGCTTCTATGTGCTATATTTTGTGGGACTACTTTCATGCATTTCAAATCTGTTTTTACTGTCAAAACTTGGTTGTTTGATAAGGAGATGATGATACTTTAAAATGCCTTGTAACATGGGCTACCTTCAGTTTAAATTATAACCTGTAATTATAGTTAATGTACACTAATTAGTAGTTTAAATCATAAGCTGCAATAATTCTGAATGCTGAATTTTTATTTCTATTACAGAACCATATCATGAAATTTAAGGGTTAATTTAAAGAAGACTTTCTTAGAAGTAAAAGTAATTTTTGCAGCTGCATTAGGGAGAGTTATCTCTGATATTATCTTTGTAATCTCTAGTCTCTACTGCATCCTTGTTGGTCTCCTTTTCATTCATCTTTATATTTGACAAGTCGAACATTAATTTTTGTTAGCCCCAAATCTAGAATTTGGTATTCCTTTTAAAAGTGAAAGTTTATTATGAAATATCTCTAAACATACGCACGCATTTTGTCACGTTTCTCGTCATTTTTTTAAGTTTTACTCGATATAATTAATTTATACCTGGTTAAGGAAAATGTAAAATATCTTTATATTTGAATTCGTGAGGTGGTCTCAATGGTAAAAGATGATGTATTTTATCCAGGTGACTTGAGTTTGAGCAACATGTGTGCACGGTGTGTGTTATTAAAGGGTTAAGAAAGTTTTTTTTAAACTTTGTTCAACCGACGCGGTACTAATTTTGATGTTGATCGTTGTCGCCGTTTTTTTCTTTATTTTTTTTTAGTTTTTAATAAGAACAATTTTACCTTGAAGGCATGTTTTTCTCTGCCTTTGTGGCACGTTTATTTTTGCTTTTGCCACATTTTTCGTCTTTTTTTCGATCGTTCTTTTATTTTATGTTTTCTCAGGGTTGAGTTTGACGACACTACGACTGATCAAGATGACGCTTATTTGTAATCATGTTGATCTTTCCTGCTATGGACCCTCGGATTGAATTTGAATACACGATTTGCGTTCATGGATAGTTTTTCACAACGTTCGAGTCTGGTTTACGATTCTCGGTGGTCTTTCAATAGCTTAATCTCCTTTTGTGGTCTGTTTTTCAATACAGTCATATTTGTTCGTATCTATTTTTTGTTCGAGTCTTTTAATTATGTTTTTAACCTTTTATGGTCATTGTATGATCTAAAGTGGATAGTTTCTTGTGTCTATGTTATAGGAAAATGTCTAAATTATATGTGTAGTTTACAATAATAATTGTAAACTCTTATTGTAATTTTAAATATTTTCTTTTTAATAAAACTAGTTGCTTCTATTCAAAAAAATATTTACCTTACTATATAAAATATATCTCTCAATTGTTTTATTTATTTGTGTTGTGTTGATATTATTATCGATTTGAATATATCATATGTTTATATCAACTTATATGTAATTTTTTTAAGATTTTTTCGAATCTATACATTAGTGTCATATTCAAATTTTGTTTTGTTAGTTTTTTTTTTTACAAATCCTAAAAATTTATTTCTCATTCTACTTAGAAGTGGAGAGAAAGGAAATTTTAAGAAGAAGAAAAGGAAATGTTTTTAATGACTCCACAATTCATGATTTAAAAATATATGAAGAAATAAAGATTGCAACTTGACCAATCGATCAAATAAATTTAATTTAGTACATCATATAATTATGTTATATCAAAATAAATTTTATTTAGTATCACGAGTTTTGTGCACGAGTTATTTGTATGCATGATTTTTTCGACATAATACATATTTATAGTATAATTTTTTAAGATTTTGTTTTATCTAGAGTTTTACGGAGTATATGTTTTTTTTTGTTTTTTTATCATTGTATTTATATCTGTTTAGTGAAGTATTTTGTAAGATTATTTAGCTCACCATTCGTACATCACTTCTTAAGATTTTGTTTTATCTAGAGTTTTATGGAGTATATGTTTATTTTTTTTTTGTTTGTTTTGTAAACATATCTGTTTAGTGAAGCATTTTGTAAGATTATTTAGCTCACCATTCCTACATCACTTCTTAAGTGTCTAGCTGGATAGAGACTATAAGTTATAAAATAGAAATCTCATGCTCTTTTTCGGTGCTTCTTTCTATGCTCATATATTAAAAAATTAGGTTTAGGAATTAAGGTTAAGGTTTAAGGCTATATTTTAGGGTTGTTGTTTAGGGAATTAGAGGTAATGTGTATTTTTTAGAGTTTAGAATTTATGATTTATGTGTTAAACTTTAACGAACATACAAAAGGAAAACAATATTATGATTTAAAATTTAAGATTAGAACTTAAAAAATTTTTTTGTTTATGTTGGAGCATAAAAGGAGACACCGAAAAAGAATATATCAATACGCGTTTTTAGTTAACTCAATACCCAATTTTCTTTTTTTGATTGATTTGCGTTGTCCATGTTATACCTTTCTTATTTTAATTAACTTCAATTTACCATTCTTAATAAAAAAAGCTGTTGAGTTTAAAATATTAGAAATTAAATACAAAAGAAGATGTTTCATATAAGTCCAAATCCACACTATAATCTTAAAGTTGAAATTTCTTATTCTCCCAACAAAGAATTCAAACCCATAAAATTAAAAATCATAAAAAAGTTTTTTTTTTCTTCTAAAATAACGGAATGCTTTGTTAAAAATCCTTTCATAAGAAGTCATTGTTGAAAATTTCCATAAAATACACATAACTGCTGCCATAGATGGAAAGATGAATGCATATACTATCATTCATCAACTGCTGTAATTTGACCAACTTTCCGTTCTGTGCTAAAACCATCCTTCTAGTGTTGATATTTATTCTGTTGGGGGTATTTGGTAGAGGCTGCAGAAAATATTTGGTAAATTCTTATGCCACATTTGATTTCAGCTTTGCTACGATTTTCTAACCATTCCATTGAAATTTCTGTGCTTTTGGCTTTTGCAAGTCTAATTTTCAGTAGTGGTATTGCTTCAACAATGGCGGGATGCTGGACCACATGAACATTTTAAATACTAATGCTCCTTTTTTTTTTCTTGAGAAAGACTATCCAAGACAATTTAACTGGCTAGCATTAACCAATGATTTTTCTTTGAACTTTGTTAGATGTTTAGAAGAAGAAAATAAGAGATTTTGTTAATTTATAAAATCAAATAAATTCTGATCATATAAGGTAATTTTGATATGCTATAAACTTTTTCAAAAGTGAAGAAAATTTTCATTCAATCAATTTAAATTGGTCTATAAATATGCATTGGACAGATCCAAACATGACTGGTTAGAAGAAAAAATAAAATTAAGCATGTCCTGTATTTAAAATTTAAATATCGACTTATGTCTTTTCAACTGATATTTTCAGATTTTTATGTTGATGATGACTGATGAGGAAATGATGACATGAAAAACAGTGAAAGAATAAACAATTAATAAACAAGCCAAATAAAAGAGAAACTCGACTTTTATTTTTGGGTAAACTACATCACATACCACTCAACTATGGCTCTTGATTCGAAAGTTCCATCTAACTTTAAAAAATTTCAAAACCAACACTGAATTTTAATACGTGACTCGAAAATATCATTCTGCCGTTAATTATTAATATTGTGTTAAGCCAAAACGACATTGTTTTGGTGCGGCTGTTTTGAATACTAATTTAGCCAAAAACGACGTCGTTTTACTGGAAGAATACTAAAATCATGCACTTGGGAGGTTTTGAACCCAAGACCTTTAGTAAAAAATGTTAAGCTTTAACCACTAAACCAACATGATAGTATAATATTTTACCAAAAATATTATATATTTCAAATTACTTGAGATTAATTTAAATTATTTCATTAAATAAAAAATACTATAAATAATATTAATATATAAATAAAATTATTTCTATATATAACAATATATAAATAAAAGTGTGTTGTTTTAATATTTTATATAATATTTATAATATAAATATATTATTTAAAAAATCCAAAATATTCATAAAAATAATATATTTATATTATAAATATTATATAAAAATTCTAAACCTTAAATCCTAAAACTTAAACTAAAAAGTTCAAGCCTCAAACCCTAAACCTTATGATTTGAGGTTTGAGATTTATGTATTTTTATATATTATTTATAATATAAACATATTATTTTTATGAATATTTTTAATTTTTTTAAAATAATATATAAAAATAATATATTTTTATTATACATATGTAAATATTATATTTTATATTATTTATATATTAAAATTATTTATAATATTATTTTTTATAAAATAATTTGGTTTACCCAAATGTATAAGTTTATATAATTGAAATAAAAATATTATATATATTATTTAAAAAACACAAATAATTCATAAAATTAATATATAAAAACCCTTAAACCCTAAATTCTAAACTCTAAGGTTTAGGGTTTAAGTTCGAGGGCTAGTTTTTGTGGGTTAACAATTTAAGGTTTAGGGTTTTATATTTTATTTATTTATATATTAATATTATTTGTTTTATAAAATAATTTAAATTAATCTTAACTAGTTTGAGATATATAATATTTGGGGTAAAATAGTATATAATGTTATGTTAGTTCAATGGTTAAGGCTTAACCTTTATATTTGGAGGCCCAAGGTTCAAAACTCTCTAAGTGGTTTTAATATTTTTTCCTTCAGTAAAACGACGTCGTTTGGCCTAAATTAGGCTTTAAAATAGCCGCACCAAAACGACGTCATTTTAACTAACAAGGCGTTAAAAGTTAATGGCGAAATGACATTTTCGAGTCACATGTTAAAATTTAATGTTACTTTTGTACTTTTTTAAAATTCGACAGTATTTTTTAGTTATGAGTCATAGTTGAGTGGTGTGTGGTATAGTTTATTTTTTTTAATGGGTCAAAATCATTCCATCGTCATGAAAGATTAAACGATGTTTATTTCAATAAAGAGGTGAGAGTACGAATTTCCGCTACATGAATTATGACGTAGATTCTACTGTTAATTTTTAATTTACGGTGGCCTGGCGCGGGGGGTTAGTCCAGTAATTCTAGAAAAGAATAGAAGAAAAGAAACAGCTCTTGTGTTACTACTCTATTTTGATTTTGATTTTGATTTTGATTCAAACACATGTATTTTCCAGGCAAGTCCGGATATGACATAAGTAGCAGCGATATCAAACATCATATTCATAATCTTTTTTACTTTTGATTGGCTTATGACCTCATTCCTCGCCCAATCAAAAAGGTAGGTTGGTGGAAAGTTATCTCCTTGAAATCTGTCACGTGTCCTAAATGGGCCACACCCATTGTCTTAGTTGGGTCAAACCAACATCCCAAGCTCTGACGAACCAACTGATATCAGCTTACAACTTACTGTTTCGACGCTGCATGGATGGATCAGTATATAATGGCATCTGCATGCAACTCTTTTGTATCAAGCAAATTACACGAAATTTGGCACTTTTAGCTCTACATAAAACACATTCCAAGCCTTCCCAAATCACCACAAATTCTTAATGGCCAAATCTTTCTGCTTTCTTCCCCTTATTCTTCTTGCTTCATTTCTTTTCACTTCCGGAGCTCGTCCCCTCAATGATGCAGTGCTCCATGGAATCAAGACCGGCGGTCCAAGTTCCGGAGGAAAAGGCCATGCATTTGTTCACGCTGTCACCAACTCCGGTCCGAGCTCTGGAGGACAAGGTAATGCATTCGTTGATGTTGTCATCAACTCAGGTCCAAGTTCCGGAGGAAAAGGTCATGCATTCGTCGATGCGGTCACCAACTCCGGTCCTAGTTCCGGAGGAAAAGGTCATGCATTCGTCGATGCGGTCACCAACTCCGGTCCTAGTTCCGGAGGAAAAGGTCATGCATTCGTTGATGCGGTCACCAATTCGGGTCCAAGTTCCGGTGGCGATGGACATTAAGCTTAGCGTCTTATGCAAAGCCTACAATCGGTCTAACATCTTATAGCTTTTCTATTATAGCAAAATCTTTAATACTAGCTAGTTGTTATTTAATTATTCTGCTCAATTTTATTAGTTAATTATTGTTGTTGTAATTCATTTTTCAATTTGTTCCAATAAGATAAGACCTAGCTAGTTGCTGGCAATTAGTAGTCTATAGCATATGTAACTGTGATGTTCAGACTTGAGAGTTTTGGTCGAATAATTATTGTTAATTCAAATATTAATTTTATTCAATGAAATAAACTTTTACCTTTTACACTATGCCATGTGCTCTATTTTGCGTTTGAGAGGGAGAGATGACGTCTTCCAATGGAATCTTCCAATGCTGTTGTATTTTTTTCTAAAGAAATCTTATGTTCTTAACTTTAAATAGATTTATTGGACTGTAGCATACGAAAATTTTATATTTTGTACCTGAATTAGGTTTTAAGGTACAATTTGGTACAAAGTTTTTTAATTTAATTATGCATTTAAACTTGATCTTAAATTTTAATTTGGCACCTAAACATTTTGTTGTTCTATTAGATATTTGAACATGATTTTTTGTTTAAATTAATATTTAAATTTTACATATTTGTTTAAATTAGTACATGAATTTAACTTTAAGATTCAAATTAGTTAAATCAATTGTATTTAATATTAATTCAGACCAAAAAGTTACGTTCAAGTAGGAATTTAAATAAAAAATCAATTTTAAATATTTAATTGAACTTAATTTAGATATTAAATTGTTCTTAAATATCAAAGTTAATTTATTTAACTACTTTTAAAAGAAATCATACTCCGCAGAAATAGGAAACCCTAGTATGTCTTCTGCGGGTTTGAACCTGTCGTCGTCTGGTGTATCCGGACGACCACCGGACCCTGCCGTTCAGGTTCCGTCTCAGGCAAGGGAACGCGCTGGTGCGCCGCTGGAGGAGGAGTTAGAACGGGACCCAAAGAAGGGAAGAAGTGCTGTCATTGAGGCGCGAGATGAGGGTATCCCACTGGGAGACGTCTGTATGCAGGAAGCCGCTGTTGGATCGTCACTGGGGGCTGCGCAACTGGTGGGGGATCAGCGGCCGATGGAGGAGAGTGGCAAACCCTCTTTTCGGGATATGGTGGCTGGGAAAGCAGCCGGCCGTGAGGCGATGAAGGAATTGGACGTGGACCTTTTGCAGGAAGACGTGACGATCGATCTCGACGGGGTGCTGCCCAAGATTGACTTTTCTGAACGTGTGCATGAGTCCATTGATGCGAAATTGGCTTGCTCGGTGATTGTTCGATTGCTAGGTAAGGCTATAGGCTATCGTGCGCTGTTGAATAGAGTGAGGGCTTTGTGGATGCCGGTAAGGAAAATGGAGTTAGTGGACTTGGATAATGAGTATTTTCTGGCACGATTTGAACTTGAGTCGGATTATGCTAAGGTCCTCTCTGGAGGTCCATGGGTGATTTATGGATGTTATCTGACGGTGCAACCTTGGTCTCCCTCGTTTACTACAGTGGAGGATTACCCGCAGCAAATTGTAGTATGGGCGCGACTTCCAGGTCTTCCCTACCGATACTATACCAAGAGTATGTTTCGGGCTATCGCGAGTGTGATTGGTAAGGTTGTGCGGATTGATTACAATACTTTGGAAGGGAAACGGGGTCGTTTTGCTAGGTTCGCTATGATGGTGGATTTGGGGAAGCCTCTCCCGTCGGGAGTTATGATTGATGGATTTCGTCAGGATATTGAGTATGAGGGTCTTCCGATGATCTGTTTTGCATGTGGAAAGTACGGGCACCAACAGGAAGTGTGTGGTAAAGAACATACGTTGGAAGGAGCGGATTTGATAACAAGTTCGGAGAATGTCGAGGGGGGGCAACAGGAGAAAGATTTGTACGGGCCTTGGATGCAAGTTATGAATCGACGACGTCGGCCGGTTAAAGCGGGGATGAAGCCGGACGTGAGGGGAAGAGGGCAACAAGCTCATGCAGAGACATCGGGTTCTAGATTTGGTGTGTTAAGAACCGATGACGATGACAAGTTGGAGGTTGTGGTTGGAAAAGGGAATGCGGAAACGCCGGTTTGCCCGTCTCGTGGCAAGGGTAAGCAGGCCATGGTGATTGATGTGGAGGTTCCGATGCAGGAGGCGTCGTTTGTGGATGGTGCTGGGCCATCGGATAAGAGGGTGGATTCGGTTAGGCCGACGGGGGATGGTTTGGTTGGTGCGGGTGCATCCGTTGATAGGGTGGCGGACGTTGGGTCTAGGGTGGCTGATGTTGCTTCTAAAGATGAGGTCGTGGTGGCTCCATCGACGTTGGATGCGAGTAATCATAAGGTGGTGCATATGGTAGATAAGGAGGAGTGTGGAGTGCTGCGCGATGCGAATGGGCGTGGCTCGAAAGGGTTGCCTCGGAAAACTGGGGTTAAGAGCGGGGTTAAAAATCCACTTGCTGCTAAAAATGCGGGAGCAAAGGGGACTAAACCAAAGAAACGGGAAGAGCGGGGACCTTCAAAACCTGTGTTGTCCGATTGGATTAATAGTATGACGTCGGAATTGAATGTTGTTGCTAAGGAGGCTGCAGACAGTAACAGTGTAATTGGGGATGCGTCAGTGGCAAGGAGAGAGACGGTATCGTGGCAATCAAACCAGGTGTTTGAGGATGTGGAGGCGATGGCTATGTCGTCTTAGGTTCGATCTTCCCTTCTTTATTAGTTATTATGATTAAGGTTATTTTTTGGAATGTGCAAGGGGCGCTGAGCTCCGATTTCTTTCGTTATTTTCGCTTTATGTTACATGAGAAGAAGCCGAATATTGTGGCTTTGTTTGAGCCTAGGATTAGTGGATGGAAGGCGGATGATTTTATTCGTCGTTCTGGGTTTGAGTTTTCATATCGGGTGGAGGCTAATGGCTTTTCAGGGGGTATTTGGGTTATGTGGCGACCTTCTGTGCGATTAGATATTGTGGCAGTCTCGTCGCAATTTGTACATGGTTGGTGTGTGGATGTAAGCCAGAGGCAAGCTTTCTTCATTTCATTTGTATATGCTAGTCCGAATAGGGGTGTTCGGAACCAACTGTGGGAGCAATTACAGGCCCTCGAGCCGGCGCAAGGGTTGGCTTGGGTCCTGTGCGGTGATTTTAACGCTATTGCGAGCTCTTTGGAAAGGGAGGGTGGATCGGTGAGTCGTCAGGGAGTTTGTTCGCGGTTTGCGGATTTTATCTTTGATACTGGGCTAGTGGATATGGGATATCATGGACCTATTTTTACTTGGGAGCGTGGGGATTTAAAGCAACGGCTTGATAGGTGTCTGTGTAATGAAGATTGGTTTGGTGCGTTTCCGGTATCCGGGGTTTTCCACTTACCACGGCTTGAGTCAGATCATAGCCCGGTTTTATTACAGGTGGGTGATGGTGGGATGGATAAGTTGACGCGACTGTTTCGGTACCTCACGGCTTGGGCGGAACATCCGGATTTTCATAGGTTGGTCGTGGATGTATGGAAGGAGGGGAGAGGCATATATGAGAACGTGCTAGATTTTCAGGCAAGGGGGAAGGAATGGAATAAGGAAATTTTTGGGCACATTGGGCGTAGGAAATCTCTACTCTTAGCGCGCATCAAAGGTATCGAAGTGGCACGATCGAAGCGAGACTCCAATTTTCTGATAGAATTGGAAAGGGAGCTGAAGATGGAGCTTGCACAGGTCCTAAGGGAGGAAGAAAGTATGTGGCATCAGAAATCGCGTAATGCTTGGATTGCTAAGGGTGACCGTAACACACGGTTCTTCCATGTTAGTACAATTCAGCGCCGCCGGCGAAATACTATCAAGGCACTGAAGGTCGACGGCAATCGCTGGAGCTATGATCATCAGGAGTTGAAGTCACACGCGATGGCCTACTTCTGGCAGCTCTTTACGGGTGGGATCCATGATTGCACTGTAAATTTGCTATCGGGGAAATTCTTTCGGTTTAGTGAATCAGAGATGAGTTCCTTGTGCGCGGATGTCTCCAAAGAGGAGGTTCGTAAGGTGGTTTTTGAGATGGATCCTTTAAAAGCGCCGGGGGTTGATGGAATTCATGCGGACTTTTATCAGAAGAAGTGGGATGTGGTTGGGGACTCGGTGTTCAATTTTGTTAAGGAGTTCTTTAATGGTGGCGCTTTAGATGACCGGATTAATCAGACTCTGCTTGTGCTTATTCCAAAGATTGATGTGCCTGAGTTAATTAGCCAGTTTCGACCTATCAGCCTCTGCACAGTGCTGTACAAGATTATAACTAAAACGATAGTCAATCGGTTGAAGCCTTTTCTTCCGAAGTGGATAGCGGAGAACCAGGTAAGCTTTGTGCCCGGGCGTAATATTTCGGATAATGTTTTATTAGCGCAGGAGATTATACACACTATGAGTAATAAGGTGGGGAGGAAAGGCTTTATGGCAATTAAAGTGGACTTGGAAAAAGCATATGACCGCTTAGAATGGCACTTTATTGAAGACACTTTGCGCGAAATTGGTATTCCGGGCAAGTTGATTGGGCTAATTATGCAATGTGTGAGCTCGGTCTCGACTCAGTTGTTATGGAACGGGGATGTTACGGAGTCTTTCCGACCGTCACGTGGAATCCGTCAAGGTGACCCATTGTCGCCGTATATCTTCGTCCTTTGTATGGAATTCTTGGCTCATAGTATCATTGCGAAAGTGGAAGAAGGTCTATGGAAACCGATTAGGCTATCGAGGAATGGGCCAGGGATTTCGCACCTATTCTTTGCGGATGATTTGGTGCTATTTACTGAGGCAGATGCGGGGCAAATGGGTGTGATCCGCGAGGTGATGGAGGAGTTTTGCTTATGCTCAGGTCACCGGGTAAGTATTGCGAAGACTCAGGTTTTTTTCTCTAAAAATTGTGCTGATCCAATTCGGGGCTTGGTGGAACAACGGTTGGGTTTCGAAGTTGTTGAGGACCTTGGGAAATACTTGGGAGTTCCGTTACTACACAAAAGGGTAACGAAAGCCACATATGCGTATTTACTCGATAAGATGGCGAAACGTTTGTCAGGTTGGGCGGCGAAATCGCTTTCACTAGCTGGGAGGATTACACTTGCAAAGGCTGTCTTGCAAGCGATTCCATCATATGTTATGCAAACGGCGGTGCTACCGAAAGGCCTATGTAATGAGATGGAGAAGATTATTAGGCGTTTTGTGTGGGGAGGAAGTGGTGAGCGTCGTGGCATATCGCTTGTCAGTTGGGAGTCTATGCAACAACCGTTGTTGAATGGCGGGATGAGCTTGAAGAAATTGGAATCACTGAATAGTGCCTTTCTAATGAAGGTGGGTTTTGAAATTTTGATGAAACCGAACAAGCTCTGGGTTTGTGTGATTAAGGGGAAATACGGGTGGAATGAAGAATTGCCGCTATGTATTAAGCGGGGTAATTGCTCACGGTTGTGGCAAGGTCTTAGCGGAGTGTGGGAGGATATTCGAGAGAGTGTGCGTTGGAATATCCGGAATGGTGAGCGAACTGATTTTTGGTATGACGTTTGGGTCGACATGGATGGCCCTCTGTGGTCCCGCTGTAATCTGCCGGTTATGCCGGAACCTATATCGGTGGCTTGTATGGTGGATGATTTTGGGGAATGGGATTGGAGGCGCTTGGAATGCTTGTTGCCGAAGGAGGTTCTGAGCAAGGTGTTGGCTATTCCACCTCCACGTCCTTGGTATGGAGTGGACAAACCGTGCTATCGTTGGGAAGAGAATAAGGTTTTCACGGTAAGTTCTGCATACAGAAGACTTGAAGGGGAGTTGACGGGGAGTACCTCTTCGTGTTGGCGGTTATTGTGGGGATTACAGTTGCCGCAACGAATCCGCGTGTTCTTGTGGCTAGCAATGAGAGGCAGTCTACTTACTAATGTGGAACGGTTGTGCCGTCACCTCGCGTCGGACGGGGTATGTCAGCTTTGCCGTCAAGGTAATGAGGATATTGATCACGTCTTGCGAAGATGTCATCCTGCACGAGACCTTTGGTCGAAGCTTGTGCCGCCCGGAAGGTTGGGGGCGTTTGAGACGGGTGCGTGGAATGATTGGTTGGAACAGAACCTTAGGACGAAAGGAAGCATGCCGAGTGGTGGCGCCTCGTGGGTGACTTGCTTTGCCGTCGGGTGTTGGCTGCTGTGGAAACACCGCTGTAGTAGGATATTGAACGTGGATTATGTGGAGGTCGGGGACTTGTATTCCAGGTGCCGACAACTCACGCTGGAGTTTGATAGTGCACCGTTGAGTATTGGCGGTTACAAGCGCAATGGAGGGGGCGGGGTAGTTGGCAGCGCCCTCCTGCCGGATGGGTGAAGGCGAACGCAGACGGATCGGTGCAGGGGCAGCAGCAGGCTGCTGCGATTGGTAGGGTTCTCCGCGATGAGAATGGTGTGTGGTTATTCGGATTTGCTCGTGCGATAGGTAGTTGTTCGGTGTTGATGTCGGAATTGTGGGCGGTATACGATACCCTCCTTCATGCTTGGAGATTGGGGTTTCGGAAGGTTTGGCTTGAATCGGATAATTTAGAAGTTACGCGCATTCTCAAGGGTGAGTCGACGGCATTGAGTGGCGATACACTTGTGGATCTAATCTTTGGTTTGTTGTGCCGAGATTGGGAAATAAAGGTCCATCATATTGGACGCGATGGAAACAAGGTGGCGGATTTCCTTACGCGTTGGTGTAATGGCGTCTGCCGGGGCAATGTATGGCTGTCGGTTCCACCGGCGGAGGTGCACGCAAGGGTGCTTGAAGATGGCTGTAGTTGGCCTGTTTAATTAGATTTCTGCAGTATTATCAAAAAAAAGTCTAAAAACTAAGTTTTTAAAAGGCTTTAGATTCGAGAAAGAAAGTCTAAAATGAAACTAAGTTTTTAAAAGGCTTAAGTGGCAAATAAGTGTCTGAATTATATTTTTTTTTCAAATAGGTACCTAAAGTATTTTATGGGCCAAATAGATGCTTAACGTTTTCAAAGTTACTCAAATAGGTGCTCGTCGTGACTGTCCGTTAAAAAATGTTTCGCTAACCAATAAAAGCATGACACGTGGTAGTATTAAACACTTTTTAATTTTATTTTTAACCAATAAATTAGAATTTTTAAAATATCCTAAAATTTTCAAATAATCCTAAAATAGTCCCCAAATCCCTAAACCACCCAAATCCGGCCACTACCACCGACGTTGGTCGCGTTTCCAGCGACGGACTGAAGCACTCTCCCCTCGTCGAACGACCCACACACTGTTCATCGCCCGTTATGCCATTGTTCGTCGTGAATTATTCGAATGAACCCTTCGACAATTTCGACGTTTAGCACGTCGGCGGTCGATTTTCGGTGACGAGGTGATGGGGTAAATGCTCGTGATGGTCCAGCGACGGATGTTGTGGGTGACAGTGTGGCAATCAGCAACGAAATCAAGTCAAATCAGGATACGGATGTTAGGGATTTCAATTTTTGGGGCTAATTTGTGAAATAAAAATTTTTTTTATTATTAATTTTTAAATATAATTTTAGAATTTTAAGAAGTTGACACGTGTCATTTAACGGTGAAAATTAACGGATGTTGACGACAGACACCTATTTGAGTAACGTTGAAAATATTAGACACCTATTTGAGTAACGTTGAAAACGTTAGACGCCTATTTGACCCGAAAAATACTTTAGGCACCTATTTGAAAAAAAAATGTATAATTTGGGCACTTATTTCTTACTTAATCTTTTTTAAAAAGATAAATGGGTAAATTACAATGATAATCACTAATATTTATGTAAGTCCCTTTTTTGGTCATAGAACTTTGAAAAGTTACATTATAATCACTAGTGTTGACGATTTCACGATTAACCTCTGTTACCTGGACTACGGAAGGTTAATGTGACCAGTTAAAACTGTTTATTTTGCACGTTTTCTCCACAAAAGAAGTTGACTTTTCCATTTTACTCTTTTTATTTTCTTTGTGTTCTTGAATATTGTTTGTCAGGTATTCTATTCCTGTCTCTCCGCATGATCTAATTCTCATGAAGATGATATATTAGTAGATCCAAAAGCGTTCTTTGGATAAACAATGAACGTAACACTTCAAGTTCATCTCTTCCATATCTAGACCCATTATTAAGGTAGTTGACAAACAGAAGACTGTGTTATCTTGATAATATTAAGCATGTCTAACAGAAAAATCGAAAACCGATAAAAACTGAAATTTTTTATCAGTTTATGATTTATAAATTTAAAAATTATGGTTAATCTAATTCAACTAAATTTGATTTTTTATTTAATTTATGATTAATTTTAAATATTTCATACTTAAAAATATTATATATTATAGATTAATTATTTTTATTTACTGTGAATTAGGTGGAGAATATAAAGGGGGAGGTGAGAAGAGTTGATGGAGTAAGAATTCTGCACCTTCCTTTTGGAGAAGCAGGAGACCAGGAGTCATGCTTAGTCCTCTTGTGATATTATCGGTTGAATTTGGTGACCACGTCAGCCGCTCCTATTGGCACCGGATCTGTTTCGTGGAAGAGGACCATTGTCTTGGTTTGCGCCACTCCATAACGGGCTCTTCCTCGTTGTAATATGGCCTAATTGCCTTCCCTTTAGGAACTTTATTACTAAATTATCGCAATTCTTTAAGGATTTTTGTTTTAATTACAGGCACTGTTATAATATGATTCATTTGCCTTGGAAGTTGGAATATTTGGTGGTTTTTTTTGTCTTTCTAGTTTCCAGAGTTTCGTTCTGACTAATTCGAACCGACCTGTGTCGCACATCTGTTTTTGGTGGGTGAGTATTTCAGCGGAGATTTTCTGCATACACAACCCCTCGAATTCAAGATCTGCTTAAGTGATCAAATTACTTACCACTTGGACTAATTCATCTTATAATATAAAAATTTTTATATTTAGGTTAATTACTATTATGTTATGTATTTGACCTAAATAATTATCATACAGTATGTAATAAAAGACATAAATAGAGTTAGAAAAAGTTTGACACTATTCTTATCTTTTTCATTCTCTCTAAGAAAATATACTCCAATTCTAAAAAGATTTTCAGAGGCTTCTAATATACGAGTAGAACACTTCCGTACCTTTTCGGTGTCCCTATTTATGTCTCACACTAAAAAAAATATTTACGGTTTAGGGTTAAGATTTAAGGATAGAGTTTAAGAAATTCAGTGTAGGGTATATTTTTAGGGTTTAAAGTTTCTGGTTTAGGATTTAGAATTTAGGGCTATGACTTAGACTTAAATTTTTTTAGTGTTGAGTATAGAAAGTACACCAAAAAGGTAAAGGATTTTGGTCCCCTAATAAACAGTCATTCAAATAATTCCATCATAATGGCTTCGGAGTTCGATAGATAATTGTTTTAACAAGCTTTCCATTTATATAATTTAACTTGATATTTGTATTTTTCTAATAGTTGACATGAAAATGTAATACACGCAGGGTATCCGATTCAGTTAGAGAAATTTTCAAAGTGATGCGTGCTTTGATGGAATATAGACTGGACAGGGATGAAGTGAGGTTGAAGAAGAAGAAGAAGTGCAGAGAGATAGCAGAGAGAGAGTAAAGAAGAAAGGCGTTTTGTTATTAACATGAAACAGATCGAATACAACTTAATCTTTACAATACACCAGATGTGTTTATATACAACATTGCATAGAGAATAACAGACTAACAGAATCTTGAACTAATTCTTGATCTTTCATCTTTGAACTACAACTCATCACCTAAGCTGTTACAACAGCTATATACTAACATGCTTACTTCAACAAAGCATTACCTGTGAATTGTGATACTTTTGTACAAAAGTGAGAGTCAGCAACATCACTATACACTGTACAGGCGATGTCTGTCCTCCATCGCTGTAGACAAATTTGATTAACTTGCAGAAAAAAAAGTTTATGCTCTGTAATTGAACATATAGGAAGGAATTCTACTTGCTAATCGAGAAATATTTCCCTACTCTGCTAATCTTTTTGTAGTTTGAGTTGAAGCTTAGAAAGAAACCAAGATAGTGATTTTCAGATCACATTTGAGAATGTACTAAATAATCTATCAAAATGTTCAGGATTGAGTGCACCATTTTTTGGATAAGCTGTAATACATGCATCAACCACTATTAGTTCCATTCAAGTAAATTATCTACTATTAATAGCATGATGTAGTACTACACACGGTTATCTACTAATAGATACAGCCTTTAATGAACCATTCTGGGTTTATCTTGTAGTGTTTTGCTATGTCTAGACGTGGCATGCATGTGTGTTGCAATTATTGCAGGCTGCAGCTTATTCCTGATATTTTCATTAAATGTTTGATTAATGCTGCTCCCAAGTCCCAAGACTAATATCATGAAGTTCATTCTGCTAATTTACTATATTTCAATCACAATGAAGTTGCCCCAGTTATTGATGCGTGCAGACATTATTGGAGTTGCAGCAAAAATTAGTCGACTTTCTCATTGCAGAAGAATCGGAATACCTTATTTCTCTCGACTTACCATGTTCCAGAAGATGTTGAAACAAGCACCAATAAACATGATAACTAAATGCAGACACTTCTGCCAATGCTTTAGAAAAAAAGGGTTACTGCAACATGAGATGTTTCTGTAATTGCATTGTCTTTTGTGCTTGACTAGTTGACTGCTTGTCCTCGTTGGTTGACTTGAAAGGATTGCGTGCTTTTACCAGTTGGTTGACTCGGTTTTCCCTTGTGGATTCCAGCTTTTGAGTCCATTCACCAAAACTATTCCAATCCATGGGCGCTGTGGTTGGTTCTTACCAACTGCACTACGCCCACTGCTTTGGTAAATTATTCCATAAAAACTTTAGAAACCCTTGGTTTACAGATATATAATTTTAGCAACTTGGCTATACAATTACCTAAACTAAAGTTTGATTTTTTTATTAACATATATGTGTCCAATACACTCAACTTGGCTATATAAGTTTTTTGTGTACAATAATCTGATATTATAACCCATAATCTTATAAAAGTCTTCACAAACGTCTTAATTTTAGGGTTTAAAAATATAATCTATGGTTCAAGTTTTAGTGGTTTATAATTTAATAGTTGTGATTAGAATTTAGGTTATGGAGGTTAGGGTTTAAGTTTAGGGTAGTATGTTAGATATTTTTAGATTTTAACCTATAAACCCTAAATTTAACTCCAAACTCTAAATTCTAATCACAACCCTTAAACTCTAAACCTCTAAACTTAAATCCATAGAGCTTAAACCTTAAAACTAAAACATTTATAATTTTCTTATTTCACCGTCAATGCATAAAATAATTACCATATATATATATAATATATAACCCTAAATTTCCTACTTAAAAAGAACCTTTAAAATATTCGTAGATAAAATAAGCCGAAACAGTCCGATTTTTTTTTAAAAAAAATCAATAAATAGTCATTAAACGATTGAAACAAAATTATAAATATTAAATAAATTCACGTACTTGTTGATATTTCAACACCAACTTTTAAAGCACTGGAACACCAATAAAGACCATTTTAGTGCTAAGATTATGAAGTATGAAACCACGTTGAAATTACGTGTAAGAAAATATGACAAAAACCTTTTTTTTAGTGTTTTTTATATGTTCTAAAATTAAAAGAATTACTCTTTTATTCTGCTACGGTTATAAGAAGCATTTTAAATTCTTTAAAAAAAATCCGTGATATTTTTTCTTTGCCGATAGTAGTTTTTGGCCGTTTTATTGGTTTCGTATATAAATAAAATTTATTTTTGTTGATGAATATTTTCTTTTTAAGTTTTTTTGTTTCTTTTTATTTTGTAATATTCTTTTCACGTCTGTTTTATGGCAGTTCTTTCGTCTACTTTTATGGCATCTTTTTCGTCTGTTTTTATACCAGTTATAGTCTGTCTTTGTGACAGTTGTCTGTCTTTTGACAGTTTAACGTTCGAGTGATGAGTATCAACGAACGTTCTTGTTAGCGAAGGAGGTCGATCTGTATATGCTTTTGATTCCTTTTTGTGGTTGTGTCGATATGCCAAGAACAAGTAACGAAAGAATTAGCTTTCTTCATAGAGCACTCTGGTCAAAGTAGTTGTTTGCTCGATTTCATTCAAAAAAATATTCAAGTCTTTCTGAAAGTGATAGGTTTTGTATTTTAATGTCTTTCACACACTTAGAATATTATTGTATTTTTTTACACATTAAATTTTTAATGTTTGCGGTGCGATACCTTTGTAATCCTATCACTTTTAATATAATGCAGTTTATTCAAAAACAAAATTAAAAAAATAAATTTATAATAAGAATTTAGGAGGTAAGAGTTAATTTTTAGAATTTAAAATTAATACTTAAAATTTATTTTTTAAAATTTGAAACACATATAAAGACACTAAAATATTAAAGATTTTCGTTCCCCTAGAGGTACGTGTATTCGAAGACCAAGACCCATGTTTGGAGCTTACACAGAAAAGTCTTGCAATTGTAGTAAACTTCCCATAACCTGCGTCTCCCACCTCACTTCACTTCAATCATCCAATTATTACGACCACGCATAATCCGTGGAACATGCACTTTTGCATTCTTTAAATCAACTTTTGTAACCGGTCAAAAATTCAAAATTAACAGTTTTTTTTTTACGAATTTTAAATTTAATCTTAATCTTACTTAAAAAAAGAATGAGAATTTTAGAGAAAAGAAGGAGCATGCTCTTAGCAGGGGGCGGAATTTGGACGTAAGAGTTTGGGGGTTAATTTAAATTTTTTAAAAAATTAGAGGCTTAAACTAAATTTTTCAATTTTTTGAGGGTTTAATTAAAAAAATTTAATAATTATGAGAGATTTAACAATAACTTTTAAAAATAATGAGAGGGAATTTAATTAAAAATATTCAAAATGTTGAACCTTAATATGATTTTTTTTTAAATGAGGGGCCAAATTAAACTTTTATGAAGTTTAGGGGGTAAAATCTAATTTTCCAAAATATTGGGGATCATGGCCCCTAGTCCATTGTTAGTTCCGCCCCTGACTCCTATAGTACATTAGTACCTATGATATAAACGAATATCGAATATGAAAAAAATAAAAATAAACAATTTAATTAACCAACCAAACGTTCTTGATAAAAAATGATAAAGTGAATCATTCTAAAATCTAACAAAAACAACTTTTATTAAATTTGTATTTATAATTAAATTTAAACAACATATATTTTTTGATTGTATTTTTTAATTGTATAAACAGTTACTCGAATTATCTGATAAACTAAAAGATGCTCAAACATAATCCTTAAACATTTATAATACAAACTAGTAACTTCTATACTTCAAATAGATTATAACAATAGAGCATGTGAGGACAACCTGGTGGTTAGAGCTCGCTCACCTGCTCCACTCCCTTTCTCTTAGGTCCAGGGTTCAAGACACCTCAGGAGCGTTATCTTCACCTAAATTTTCCCCCTCCCCTTTAGGTAGAAGTAGAATAGTTTGTAATAAAAAAAATATGATTATAACAATAGAAGTACAAATAAAAAACATGTAGGATTCTATTATCATTTTAGTCATATGTTTATTCATCAGGTATAAATAGCTGTACAAGAAATATGATATATATACATTTTTAAAATTCGAATATGATTTATATTTGGTTGGTTGGTCTGTTTATCTTCCTTTTCTTATTTTCTCTTAGATTATGTGTTCTAGAACTCAATAGGAGTACCTTTTTCTTTTCTCTAGAGTCTCCTTTCCACTCCCCTCTAGAGAGGATTAAAATTTTAATTAAGATTTGTTAAAAAAATCAATGTTAATGTTAAGAGCATGTTTTTGATTAAGTAAAAAAGTGTTACATTCTTAATTTTTATGCTGACATTTAAATTCATACTAGATAAAATAAATATCTTTAACCACTAGATTAATTTGTTGACCTCAATGTTAAGCGCATATTTAATAATCAGTTTTGTATATATTTGATTGATTCCAATCAGTAAATGATAGGAAATACGCAGTGGTCCATGTTGAGTGTAAGAACATTTCCACAAACAAATGTTCCATCCATATAATTGGTTGTATGAATTACCTAAACTTTAATTTATAGATATATAATTTTATCAGTAAATGATAGGAAATTCATAGTGGTGCACAATAAAGACCGCGCGAGTTGAGTACAAGAACAATATTTCCACAAACAAATATTCCATCCAAATAATATTAAAAAACAATAAAAGTACATTTTTACAGTATATCCTTGCCTTATTAGGACTAAGAATCTCTGAATGGGGTATCAAACTTCGATTTTTCTCCTTTAGAATGTCATATCGAGACTTTGACTGAAGCTTTTATGCAGCATTACCTTTTTTTAATCTGCTTAAAGATGAAGCCTATATATACCATCTATCCTGTTCTAGGTGCTTTCAACTTTAAAAGCTCTTTGAACAAAAAACAAAACTTTAAAAGCTTCACATGGATTCCCTGTATTTATCGTCACTTGTTTTATCTTTGATAGCGTTCCTCCCATTGTCCTCTTCAACGTGTCGGAAACTGAGCGGAGGATCATCTCTTTCCGTGGAGAATTTAGATGATGTTTTAATGTCACCGAATGGCACTTTCTCCGCCGGCTTTTATCCTGTTGGCAACAATGCTTACGCTTTTGCCATATGGTTCAGTAAACCAACTTGCCTTGTACTCCAACATTGCACCGTTGTTTGGATGGCAAACCGTGGCAACCCAGTCAATGGAAAGCGTTCGAAGCTCTTGCTCTTGCGAACGGGTGATCTTATCCTCACAGATGCCGGTCAATTCAACGTTTGGGCCACGGGCACTGCTTCGTTGTCTTCAGTTCATTTGCAGCTCAATGAGAATGGTAATCTTGTTTTGAGCAATTCCGATGGAACTACTTTATGGCAAAGCTTTGATTCTCCTACAGATACCCTTCTTCCTCTACAGCCACTCACCAGATATACAACCCTTGTCTCCCAAAGATCAAAAGGCAACTATTCCTCGGGTTTCTATAAGTTTTTTTTCGACGACGATAACGTTCTTCGTCTACTTTTTGATGGACCCGACGTTTCGAGCATTTATTGGCCTGATGTTTGGCTTTTAAGCTGGCAAGCGGGAAGGTCTACGTACACCATTAGGAGAATTGCAATGATCGATACCTTGGGTAAGTTTAGTTCAAGCGACAGTTTGGGTTTTTTGTCAGCGGATTACGGTGCAGCCGGGATACAGAGAAGGCTGACAATTGATTACGATGGCAATCTTCGATTGTACAGCAGAGAAGAAAGGAAACAAACATGGGTTGTTTCGTGGGAAGTTATTGCTCAGCCATGCAGGGCTCATGGGCTTTGTGGGGAAAATAGTCTGTGTAGCTATTCTCCCAGTACTGGGAGGAAATGCTCTTGCCTTCAAGGATACAAGCTCAGGAATCAATCTGATTGGTCTTATGGTTGTGAACCAGAATTCGACACTAGTCGTGACTTTACTTTTATTCATCTTCGTAATACGGAATTTTTCGGATATGATTATGAACCTTTCTACAATAAAACTGTGAAGGAGTGTGAAAGTGAATGCCTAAAAAGGGTTGATTGTAAAGGGTTTCAATATAAATTCAAACGGGATAGCGGCTTCTATGAATGTTTCCCTAAGGCGCAACTGCGGAACGGGCACCGACCTCCTAACTTCGATGGACACATTTATATAAAGCTGCCCAAAGCATATGTTGCCCTCAAGAAGAAGGAGCTTTCTAAGAAAACCATGAGTGTAGGATGCGGGGCAAATGGTAGTATTAATCTAGAAAGAAGTTACGTTGAAAAGCAAGAGAATGGAATAGTGAAGTTCATGCTGTGGTTTGCATGTGCATTGGGTGGAGTCGAGATTATTTCCATTCTTTTGGTTTGGTTATTCTTGAATAGAGGTAGAGGAGATGAGAATTCAGGTAAAGAAGGCTACCTTCTGGCGGCAACTGGGTTCAAGAGAATGACATTTGATGAGCTAAAAGAGGCAACCAAAAACTTCAGCCAAGAAATCGGGAGAGGAGGGGCAGGTATTGTGTACAAAGGAAAGCTAACTGATGGTAGAGTTGTAGCAGTGAAGCGACTGAATGAAGCAAATCAAGGAGAAGCTGAGTTCCTAGCGGAAGTAAACACCATTGGGAAGCTTAACCACATGCACTTGATCGATATGTTGGGATTTTGTGCAGAGAAAAAGCACAGGCTCCTTGTTTACGAGTACATGGAGCATGGATCCTTGGCAGAGAAGCTGGAATCCCATCAACTTGACTGGGAAAACAGGTACGACATCGCCTTGGGATCTGCGAGAGGCCTAGCTTACCTACATGACGAGTGCTTGGAATGGATCTTGCATTGCGATGTAAAGCCCCAAAACATACTGCTCGACTCAGGGTACCGACCAAAGGTGTCGGATTTTGGGCTGTCGGAGCTACGTGATAGAAGAAAGCTTTCCAGCTATAGCTTCTCAAGGATAAGGGGAACCAGGGGTTACATGGCTCCCGAGTGGGTTTTCAATCGACCCATTACTTCCAAAGTAGATGTTTACAGCTACGGCATCGTCACGCTGGAGATGGTGACCGGAAAGAGCCCGAGAAAAGGGACTCAGTCGGTATATCTGGTGACCTGGGTGAAGGAAAAGCGGAAAGGATCGGAGACAAAGGAAGCGTGGATGGAAGAAATAGTAGACCCCACGTTGGAACACAAATACGATAAGAAGAAGATGGGAGTTTTGGTTGAAGTGGCTCTCGAGTGCGTCCAGGAAGACGGAGATGCAAGGCCCACCATGAGTCAAGTTGTTGAGAGGCTTCTTCGGCCCACCATTTTCTAGGGTTTATATTTATAAGCGTCGTTAAATATGATATTTTCAAATGAAATCTAAGTGATTCCATTTCCAATAATATAATATCAGCTTTCCTCCGAGTTACATTATCGCCTTATCGGTATTGCCTGAACAAATGAAGTTTGCCGAGTCTAATTAGTTATTTTAACTCTATTTTTTATGTTAATAATCTCTAAAATATCTTTTTAAAAGTTCTTTCTACATATTTTTTTTATTATAATCATCTTTTTTTTAGCCCCCAGTTTTTGAGGGTCTAAATTTATTTATTGCCTGTATACAAATTTTCAAAGTTCACATGCTGCATCCAGAGGTGCCATTCTTGAAACTTATTTGTTTTATTTGTTCAAGTTGCATAAACCATTTACTCTAAGGCCAAAGTTTGATCTTTTTTATTAACATATATGTGTACAATATATTCAATTGGCATGAAACTAAAACTGTACACATATTGGCATGAAACTAAAATTGTCTACTTTAATTATAAGTTTTTTGTGTACAATAGTTTGATATTATATCATATAATCCTATAAAAAATTTCACAAATGCCTTACTTTTAACCTATAAACTCTAAATTTTAACTCTAAACCTTAAATTCTAATCACAACTCTTAAATTCTAAACTTATAAACTTAAATCCCTAACGTCTAAACCTTAAACTAGATCCTTGAGCCCTAAAACTAAAATATTTATATTTTTTATTTCCACCGTCACTACATAAAATAATTACCATATATATATATATATATATGAATCTTTTGTCCCCGTTCGATGCCCCTATTTATGCCTCACACTAAAACAATAGATTTAGGGTTAAGGTTTATGGTTAGAGTTTACAGAATTAGGGGTAGGGTATATTTTTTGGGCTTATGGTTTATGGTTTAGGATTTACAATTTAACTTTAAGGCTTAGAATTTAAATTTGTAGTATTGAGACATAATATATATATATAAGCATAAAAAGGTATATATAAGCATAAATTTCCCACTTCAAAAAGAGCCTTTAAAATATTCATAGATTGAAAGCAACAAGTGTCCCGGTGAAAAAATAAATGATATACATCCTAAGAGATACGGATTCAAATTGCGTTGTCTACAAATATGCGCATTGTCAAAAGATTAAGATTATATAATGACATATACTACCTTATAATTACCTTTAAACCATTCAAAAAATATATGTAGATAAAATAAGCTGAAACAATCCAAAATTTTAAAGAAAAATCAATAAATTATCATTAAACAAGAAATGGTATAATGTATCACACCGTTTAGTTTTTAACCGTGTGGGGTAAAATTGAGTCTAAAATCAAAATTTAATATTAAAATTAGACTAATTAAAAGTTCAGTAATAAAAACAAGTTAACAAAAATAATTTGATAATATCCAGTATAATTTACTTTAATTTAAACTCTCCCTATATTATTGTTATCCAAACATTTTATCTATTTCCACGTTTAGTAGTTATGATTGTATATGCAAACACAGATGGACTGACAGAGATTATAGAAACAGTCGTTCTCTTTAAAACTTTAAAATTTATATATAATTAAAATATTTTTTATATATTCTTTTATTAAAAATTTAATTTCACCCCTAAAATTTATTAGTTCATTTCCCTATAATATAAAATCCTATTGTTGTTCCTATATATAATTTTTCCAAGTTCACATGCTGACATCCAGAGGTGCCGTTCTTGAAACTTATTTGTCTTATTTGTTCAAGTTGCATAAACCGTTTACTCTAAGGCCAAAGTTTTCATTTTTTTAAAACAGAAAAAGAGTCAAGTTGTTATTGACTTGTTGTAGGTGAAACTGGTGGAATATTATTGTTGGGAAAACAAATTTCTATCTATTTTAACCCAAATTATTTTCAAATCTATAATACTTTAAACAGTAAATTTAAAGTCAGATTTACTCCAATTCGTCTTTTAACAGTGATTTATTTATTTTTATTAAAAATTCAATACGGGTTGAATAGGAGCTGTCTTCGAACAGTCCAACATCATAATAAATTGTTTTCAAAGTCAGATTTACTTTAGCTAATATGGAAATTTTTATTGAAAACAATTTAAACATTATTCAAAGATGGATTAAAATCACGTGGTCTTTCAAGTTACTGTAGCAACAATAATATATCTTAAAATAATTTGGGGCTGCAATAGATTGAAAGTTTTTTAGGGAGGTTCTGCGGTACGACGCCTAGTATGCGGCTAATATACGGCGTAACCGGCTAGGGCGGTGAGCGGTTAAAGATCATGTTTTCGGTAAAAGTTACCGATTCTGTTGATCCGAATATCAATATAATCGGTAGCGCCGAATTTGTTGTTAAGTTGGAGCGGATGGGCACTCGGACATTTGGACTATAACAAAACCGGTAAAATTACCGGTTATGTTGATCCGAATTTCAATATATTCGGTAGCGCCTAATTTGTTGTTTAATTCGAAAGTATCCATACTTTTTAAATCATTATCGAAACTTTTTGAACACTGTAATACCCATTTTATGTCCGGGTCATAACTATTTATTTTTCACTCGAATGGATTATTTTATATTATTAAAAAATGAAAAAGAAAAAAAAAAGTAAAAAACAAAACAAAACAAAAATGGTAAAACCGTGGATGCCATGCAAGGCATCCACGTGAACTTACAAATGACTCATCATCCCTCCCCATCGGTATAAATAGGGAGGCTACCTTTGAGCATTAGACAGACAGACGGCAAAAGACAATTGCCATGGAAAATGGCTAACAAAAGCCATGAAAAATGGCGTAAGGGCAGTGCCCTTTCGAACCTAGGGGCAGTGCCCTTTTAATGGTTCGAACAGTTGGTTCGATCGGAGGCCCTGCCGAGGTTTGTTCGAATCAATTTTTGAGTTATAGTGAGGTGATGCGGAGATTCTGCTAGGGGTCAAGTGAAGTTCTTATTTCGAGCTTCTAGTAGGATAAATTTTGATCCTCATCTTTATATTTATTTTATTGTTGTCTTTTTGTAATAAATATTTTTGTATGAAATATAAGATGTTCTTATATTTATTTGTGTTCTTTTTTTATTATGTATGTTATGTTTATTTATTCGTTATATTGTTTAATTAAATTTTAAATTAAAGTATTTTATTTAGGGATTATTATGAAAAACCTACCCCGAACGTAGGGGTGCCGATTTCCCTTAGTCCCTATTACAAAAATGTTACTTTTAATTCTAAAACAATTTTTAAAATAAATTCCCATCTGTCGGGAATTTAACAGAAAATTATGCCCCGAATGTAGGGGTGTAAATTCCTTGTATATAAGAAAATTATGCCCCGGTTGTTGGGGTATAAATTTTCTTTTCTACAAACAAATATTCGTTTAAATATTTTAAGGGATCACATTGATAAATTAAATTCGAATTCATAATTCCACCATAAGACATTACGTAATCGACAGGTACCAATTTTTGGGCGCTGTGGGGGTGCTCACCCTTCCCCACACGTAACCGACTCCCGAACCTGTTTTTCTGGTTTCGCAGACCAAAACTCGTTGTTTTAATAAAAACAAGTTTTATTAAAATAACCGGGTTTTTCAGGTGTTCCAATCGCACCTAAAGTAAAACAAAAGATTGGTGGCGACTCACCCGTTGTTACAAACACCAACGTAACCGTGGTTGAAAAAATATGTCGAAAATATCGATATTTAATTAAGAGCGTGCAGAAAAGAATCGATATTTAATTCATATAATCTAACCGGTAAATCTTACCGGATATATTATTTCGAAAGTATCCATACTTTTTAAATCATTATCGAAACTTTTTGAACACCAACGTAACCGTGGTTGTAAAAAAAATGTCGAAAATATCGATATTTAATTAAGAGCGTGCAGAAAAGAATCGATATTTAATTCATATAATCTAACCGGTAAATCTTACCGGATATATTATTTCGAAATTATCCATACTTTTTAAATCATTATCGAAACTTTTTGAACACCAACGTAACCGTTGTTGAAAAAAAATGACGAAAATATCGATATTTAATTAAGAGCGTGCAGAAAAGAATCGATATTTAATTCATATAATCTAACCGGTAAAACATAACCGAGTACATTATTAATTCATATAATGTAACCGGTAAATCTTTACCGGATTTAATGTTTGGTGTGGAAAGAATCGACACAATTCAAAAACGTATCGAAACTTTTGGGAATTCTATCGATTATATATATCATAATGATATAACCGGTTAAAAGTATCCTTTGTATTGCTTGCATTTACAGAAAACCTAAGAGAGGAGAGTATTTGAAATCGACCCGAGTTTGGTTGCTGTGAAATCGACATGAGTTTGGTTGCATTTACAGAAAGCCTAATTTGTTGTATCAGAATCGAAAGGATAGGTTTAGGGTTTGGGGACTTTGAAGTAAAAGGTATGTTGTCGAAACCCTAATTTTTTGGTAATGTAGTATTGGGTAGTTGGGGATAATGTTTTGGGTTTAGTGATGTTGAAGTAAAATCGGAATTCTGATCTATATAGGTCGAAAATGTGTAAATATATTTGGTAATTAAATATCGAAACTTTGTTCTGAGAACTTATCGGTAGAAAGTAATAATGTCGGTAGAATTTATATATCGATACTTGTGTCAGAAAACTGAAGCGAGATGGGTTCTAAGGATCATGAAGATGTTGTTCAAGATGAGACTGAAATGATTCAAATGGAGGCGGAGAGAGTAGATAGGGAGAAAAATCCGAAGAGACCAAAGGGTGGATTTCTGTACTTCTAGTAAGTAGAAATTGTGAAATAATTAATCTGTAAATTGTTATTGGATGAAAGTATTTAAGAACATTTAAACTTTCCTATGATGACAGTATTGACGAATTGCAGAGGATGAGGGATTGTGGGACTTACACTGTCGGTTCGGTATGTAAATTGAAATTATAGTGAATATATTGGAGGTTGAATATTTTGATTGTTTATGGTTTATGTATAATTTGCAGGTGAGAGACGTGGTGGTGAAGAAATGGTACACGATGAGTGCAACTGAGAAGCAACCATACAACATGTTGTCCATAAATGCTAGAGGAAACTATGAGGCGAAGAAGAAGAAGAAGAAGAAGAAGGTATTCATTATAGTTGTAAATATTTTATAAATGATATATTAAAACTCTGACATTATATGAATATTATTTACATAGGAAGTGTCGACTAGGTGTAGCATAAAACGAGTGCACCACATAGTAGAGGAGTTGAAAGCGAAGGGTAAATCAAATCTGTTGGAAGAAATGGGGTTTGGATCTCTTATTGGGATTCAGGACCGACTAATTCGGAGGGAATTGTGTCGGTTGTTGATGGGAGATTTTGATTTGCAGAAGTGTGATGTGCGATACGGAGAGTATTCATTTCATTTTAGTGTCCGAATTGTTGAAACCGTATTGGGGCTACAGAATAAAGGCCAAAGTGTGGATGAAGTTATAAACACGGAGGATTGGAAATTACTTGTGCAGAAGTATGGCCTAACGTCTAATGTGTCATTTGCTACACTTGAGGACGACATAAAAAGCGGCAAGTATGAAGGGGATGATCTGAAGGCCCGTGTACTATTGTACATTGTCGGAGTATTCCTTTGTCCAACGGGTGATTCATCCCCGAGCAAGGATAGTATGAAGTTATTGTGCGACTCCGGGTTTAGAGGTGAATTAAATTGGGCTTCATATGTGTATGAGAAAATAATTGATGCAATCACGACTTTTCAAAAGTCCAAAAACCCCTCATACCTCAAAGGATGCATTGCTGTCTTAGAGGTAAACGAGTTGAATATTGGTATTGGTTTAGAAAACTTTGTAAGTAGTTATTATAGAAAATGATAAAGTTTATACAAAATGCAGGTTGCATTGTATGATTTTTGGTCAGATTCTTCTTCTGTGCCGACATTCCGAAAAACCGGAGTGGCACGCATCACTGCCTGGGGCAAGGAAGAAGTTGTTCGAGTTATGGCAAAGTTAAAGTTAGAATTACCGAAAAAGAAGGTAATGATAATTTCAGTATTTATAGATTACTAAGGACTTACAAAAGAAAGATGCTCTAATAATGTACTTTATTTGTGAAGGTTGGCGAGGAGGAAGAGGACGAAGAGGAGGAAGAGGAGAAGGTAGAATATAAGTTGAAAGTGAATGAAGGGGGAAGTAAATTTGACATATTGATTGCTGAGTTGGCGGAGGTTAAAAAATTCGTTTCTGATTGTTTGCAAAGACAATCCAGAATCGAACAGGCTATTGAGAGCTTAAAGGGGGAAGTAGGGGAAAATTGTAATGGTGTTGTTAAAGAAGTGGTGGAATTGAGGGGTGAGTTAAAGGGGGTGATTGAAACGATGGAAAAAAAAATTGGAGGAGGGGTTAGATTTAATTCCTGAAATAAACAAAAAAATTGATGAGGGGATACATTTAACTCCTGAATTCAAGGAAGAATTGGATGAGGGGATAGATTTAATTCCTGAAACAAACAAAAAGAGGAGTTATGTTGAGGCTAAATATGAAGAACTTATAAAAAATGATGAAGAAAATGTCGAAGAAAGGAGTAAGAGGGTGGAGGAACATATAAGAGAAGTCCACCATGAAGATACGAGGACACTGGCTCATGCAATAGATTTAGAGCTCGATTCAGGGTGTCCTGCACCAAAGAAGCAGAAGAGTAAAAAGGTAAAATGAATAATACAAATGACATCCATTTTGATTATTGTGTTGCGGCTAATATCTATTGATATATCGTAGGTTACAAAAGTAAAAATACCAAAGGGAATTGATGACGTCGAGGCTGCTATGTGTGATTATGTTTGGAATAGTGGCTTGTTAGAACCAGGGTAAGTTATATATATTGCTTTGCGAGTGATATTTAATTAAATGTGGTGAAAAAATTAATACAAAAAAATTGCTTCTATAGAGATGTCATCGTAGATTACGGGCTCGAACATGGCACAGTAGGGGACCTTTGCAGCTTAAAACCCGGGGAATGGCTAATAAGTCCGGTCATTAATTTGAAAGGCTGGTTATTGGGTTACGAGTCGATGAGGAATCCTACCATGAAGCGGAAGATTTGCTATCTTCCATCCGAATTTGTGGTAAGTTACATTTTTACACATTTTCGTGTCCAATTTGGTCATGGCTGGTCAATTACTGGAGATTGTTTTTTGAAATGCAGACCGCGTTCATAAGCGACGGTCAAAATGCGCCGTTTCTTGTAGACTTCTATTCTAGAACGTTGATGGGCCATAATAAACTCACCGATTGTGACATGGTAAGATATTTTTGCTTACATGTTGTTAAGTATTTAAATAATAACAATAAATGTTCTAATATCTTGTGTGACAATTGTTGTAGATCTTCATGCCAATAAACGATTCGGATACTCATTGGTGTCTCTTGGTGTTGGATGTGGTTGATCGTGTAGCATCGTTTCTTGATAGTCTACATAGATCTCCCCGGCACAAGACTAGAGTGGAGCAAACAAAGAAAACAGTATGTGTCGATACATTTTGTAATTTATAATGCATAAATTCTTCGTAATGTAATTGTATTTATTTTTTTACGCAGTTGGAATGTTTACAGAAATTTAGTGAGGACGAGGCGTTTTGTGCCCAATTTGGGAAGATTAAGGTCCCACCGAGGGATTTAAAATTCGTGGTCCGTAAGACGAAGGTGCAAAAGAACGGACATGATTGCGGAATGTATGTGGTCATGTGGATGGAAGCTATTTCTGAAGGGAGGTCACCGGATGATTTGGTAAGTGGTCGGAAAAGGACTTCATTTTTAAAAAAAAAAATTGGGACTGACATTGACTCCTAATTTGAATGTAGGTTGTTGGGGATTTTGATCGTTCGAGAGTTTTAAACGATCTCATAAATCACGATTGTAATAGAAGGAGAGCGAAGTTCACAACTGCTTGCCTGGGACGTATGAAAAGATAATTATGTTACCATACTTTTTCCCACTATGTAAATGATGATATCTTAGTTAGTTTGTTGTAAATTATGTTAACATATTAGCTTACTCTTGTAAAAATATCATACTTATTTTCCTTTAGGATACAATTGTCGATACTGTTGTAAAAATAACGAAACTTTTATACGAAATATATGTATCATTAGATTAACAATCCCCTTTAAAATCGATAGTTTTTTTCCTTCGTTATTAAATTATCGAAACTTTTTGACATAGACGCAATGCCATAGCTTACTGGAATAAAATTGTCGATATTTTGCTGCCGCAATGAGTAATAATATCGAAACTTCTATACGAAATATATGTATCCTTAGAGTAACAATCCCCGACAAAATCGATATATTTTTCCCTCGTTATTAAATTATCGAAACTTTTTCACACAGACGGACTTGCTTAGCTTACTGGAATTAAATTATCGATACTTTTCTGTCGCAATGAGTAAAAATATCGACACTTTTATACGAAATATATGTATCCTTATAATAACAATCCTCGAAAATATCGATACTTTCTTTCCTTCGTTAATAAATTATCGAAACTTTTTCACACAGACGGACTTGCTTAGCTTAATGGAATTAAATTATCGATACTTTTATGTCGCAATGAGTAAAAATATCGAAACTTTATACGAAATATATGTATCCTTGTAATAACAATCCTCGAAAATATCGATACTTTTTTTCCTTCGTTATTAAATTATCGATACTTACAATCTTAATCGGAAATTTAGGCGGGATTTCTATTTAAACCAGCACTTAACTTAAATCAAACACCCATTTACGAAATTTATTCGATACTATTGCAGAGATCTCTTCAACTCCAACGACGACCTGGGTAAAATCAACAGCGACGAGGTCGATTAGTTGGATTTTTCTACGATCATATTTACAGGTTAGTAAAAGTGACTGACTTTTCGTACTTTAGGGTTAGGGTTTTGCACGATTATGGAGTAACCGATCATCTTCTGCATATAACAGTTGTAATGGCACCCAAAAAAGGGGCACCTAAAAAAGGGGCACTCAAACGGAAGAGAGCTTCTGCTTCGAAGACAAATTCATCTTCGAAATCAAGGTCTGCTAGTCAAGTAAGTTCAAGTTCTTCTGAAGAAAATTTGTCTTTTGAATCGCAAAACTTTAGAAGCACCGATGAGAAACTGACATATGATAGAAATTTCAAAACAAGGAAGATTCGTCCAGAACGTGTTATTGACTTGAACTTCTTCTTCGATGAGAAAAACAAATTTGGGTTTAAAGATACATTTACAGATTGGGGGTGGCTGGAACTGCTTGGTGTAGAACCAAAATATTACCCCAATCTTGTTAGAGTTTTCTATAGTAATGCAAAATTAGACCGGCATCCTGGTTCGGGAAAAATATTAGGATTTACGACTCATGTCATGGGTAAGGACATATATATAGATGCGTCATCTATTGTTGATGGTATAGGAGTGAAGAATGTAGGAGATTCCGATGAACATGTTTTAGATCCTACCATGAAACGTGTGGATCGGAATACTCCCACTCGCCTTGGTGCGGAGGGCAGATTGTTCCACTTTCTTGTCAGTTGGTTTCTTCGGCCGTTCGGTGGGAAATATTCAGAAATTCGAGATATTGATTACTGGTGGTTGTCTAAATATGAATCAAGAACCGCTCCAAACATAGCAAAACTGATATATGAGACAATGCTACATATAGTGAAGAAGGGTGCTTCCATTACAACCTCACTACCATATGGATGCATAATTTGCCATATATTGAGGAAGGAAGGAGTGCAATTCAATCTTGACTGCCCTCTTCGACTATCCAGGAAGATCGACATGATTACCTTGACAAAAGCGGGATACGATTTTATTGAAAACGTCGGTTGGATAAACAAATATCTAATTGGGGCAGAACAAGGCAACGACCAAGTGGAGAACGTTGAAGCAGAACAGCACGAGCGGATGCAAGAAGTTGAGATCGAAGGGGTCATTACCATGAAGTCTGTGATGGATTACATGGTTAATTTCCGCGAGCAAATGGATGCTCGTTTTGGCGAGATTAATCACCAAATCAGCCAAATGCGAGCAGATATTTCCTCAGTTCGTGCTGACTTCTCCAACTTCCGTAATGAATGGCTTCAAAGCAAATACAAACCCATAGGTAAAATAACCTTTCAATTTACATTTGACATTCGGTTATTTGACTATTGACATGCTTATAACAGAAGTGGACAATCCAGTGATGCGTGAAGAGGATAATACGGTGCCTGAAGAGGAGAATGATGAAGAGGTACGCAGTTCAGATGACGATGACAGTGAAGACCCCAGCAGATATATTATTTCTGTAACACAGAACAAAAAAACTTGTCATTTTTTATGTCAACGGAGTCCTTGCATATTATACAAAACAAACTCCCAGAGGTAATTAAATTTCTGTAAATCTGCTTACGGCTATAAAGAAAATCATTATGTTTAATTTCCTTTCATGTTGTAGATGTTATACTGAGGCCAGGTGTAGAAGAATTTATGCAATTTTGTTTAGAGAATTTTTTTGTTGGAATATGGTCATCTAAGTTGAGGTAAGCACCGTTATGATCCAAATTGTTAACATTTAACGTTGACCTCTTAAATAATTTGAAGTTTATCGTGGTAATTGTTCACGATTGCAGGCATAACATTGACCTTGCTCTTAACAAAATACCCATACAAAATGAACGATATTTTTTCATCTGGGTAAGATGCTTCTTACATATTGGTAATTGAATTTGTTATGATTCTTACATTTTGGACTGATACAAGTTACTATTAACAGGATCAATCAAAGTGCATAGAGGAAGAGGAATACACCTTCTGCAAAGACTTGCATCAAGTTTGGAATGAGTATCCTCAATTCAAAGAGGAGAATACACTGTTGGTGGATGATTCCTCCGAGAAAATGAGGCATAATCCAGTGAGTAATATTTTTTACATTCAATTTATTAAATCCGTAATCAATGGCTATTATTTTGTTAATTTATCTTTTCTTTATAGGAATACACCTACATATGTCCGCCTCCCTATAACCAATCATCTTCCAACGACAATGCGTTAGGTATTACAGTTACATATGTGACTAATTCCATTGGTTTATTTATATATTGAAGATGTTGACAGGAGAGTCTGCTAATTTGGGTTATTTTTATATATCCACAGAAAAGGGCGGAAGCATCCGAGAATTTTTGGAAAAGTTGGCGAATGACCAGAGTACTGTACCCGAATTTGTAAAAAATAACTCTTTACACATTTGAATGTTATATCGTAATGTTGTATGCAGTCACCATGTCTGTTGATGGGAACTTGCTGTATTCCATGTCTGTTGATGGGAACTTGCTGTATTCCATGTCTGTTGATGGGAACTTGCTGTATTCCAAATGTCCTCGTTGCCCTGAGACATAAAGAAGTGATTGATATTAAAATTAACCATAAACAAACACTTGCGGACAATATGTTGTAGAATACATATAGTAACTTACATTATAATCCTCATCTGCGGGGCCGTAGGACCATTCCGCATCGTTAGCAAAAAAGTCAGTCGAGGTAGGTTGTGTAAAAGAATCCAGACCCAGTTTTAATTTAGGACACGTTACTCTGTTATGTCCCTCATTATTGCAGAAAGAGCAACTCCTACTTTTCTTCTGGACGATCTTCTTTTGGACAACTTTTCTCTTTCCTTGTCTTCGTTTAGGGTCGCCAACGCGAACTCCATTATCAACATTTCTTCGTTTACTTGAATCTTTCAAACCGAACGAGTTTTCAAATTCGGCAGTTAGTCTTTTCATCTCATCTCTTGCGGTTATGAAAGATGCATCTGTCTTTGATGCAATGTAGCACAACCGACTTGACGTTGTACGTAGGGCCACGAACCGTGCCATTTGCATAACTTCAGGTGCTACATTGAAGTCAAGGAAACTTGGTGCAGCAGCCTTCGCCTCCTTCGTCCATCGAGTTAGAATCAAGGACTTTGGAATACATGTGTAATCCAAGTGCTTCAGAACATGCAGTTGATGGCAACATGGAATTCCTACAGTCTCAAACTTCCTACACGAGCATGTGACGGTTTCCGAGACAACATCAAAAGATACGTCAAATCTAATGTTCTTTTCCTTGTACTTTGACAGAACAAAATGTACAGACTCATCTGATAAGGACTGAATTTTTTCGTCAATCCGGTACAAAGTCTCCTCTTGAATTTCTTCTTGGAAGAAACCAAATGATGCTCGCGTATAAATTTGACCAGCATGGCTTTCTAGGTCTGTGAGTTTGGTGATCTGGTAGGGCGTTGTCTGCGAACTTAAGCAATCTGCTTCCAACTCGTTGATACGAATTTGTCGAATTAAATAGTGTTCAATTGTACGAACTACGTCTACATATGTCTTCTTCTGTATCAGGGCACGTCCGAGTGCAGCATTCAAGGACTCGCTTCTTTGTGTGGATCGCAAATTGGCAAAGAAATGACCCGTTTGATATGCTTGAGCCCATAAGTTCCGAGTATTTCCCTTCTCTATCACCCATGGATGGTTTTCGACGTTGAATTCGGAAATCACCCTAGACCATTCTCTATCAAATTCGCTGGTTGTCCACCACGACCTCATACATCTGTTAAATGCTGTGCTAAATTTGGGGTCACCAATGTTAGCTTGTACATTGCGAGATAGATGCCAGGAACATAATCTGTGCTTAGCATAAGGGAAAACACATTTGATAGCCCTCTGCATTGCCCTATCCCCGTCTGTCACAACTGAAAGAGGCGTTTTATTCAGCATAGCTTGTAGAAAATTTCGCAGCACCCACTCGAACGATTGAGTCGTTTCGTCAGCTATGATCGCAGTAGCAAAAACTATTGTGCTATGGTGATGATTGACACCGACAATAGGCAAAATTGGTCGTGCATAGTAATTACTTTTGTAAGTTGTGTCGAAGGCAATAACATCACCGAAGCAAGTGTAATCTGATCTCGATGTTGAATCAGCCCAAATAAGATGCTGCAATGCCCCTGATTCATCTGTGGAGTATGTCATAAAAAACCCTGGATCATCATCTTTCTTGTACTCAAAGTAATCAAGGAGTGCATTCACATCCCCATTGACAAGCTCCTTTGATTTACCTCTATCAAGTGCATTGTACAGGTCTTTACTAGTAAATCCAACATTTCGAAATCCCCCTGCCTGATTCATGAAATATTTCATTACCTTTGATGTCCCAACACCAACATCTTTCAACGCTGTTGCCTCAGCCACATCAGCCTCAGTCACACCTCTATTTGAACGCATAAATGGTGTCATAAGAGGTGTGCACAATGCATGATTATGTTCGTGGAAAGACTTACTTAGAACCCACTGATCTTTTGTTTTTGTTGCTGTGACAACGATTTTGGCCTTGCATCCTGTTCGTGTGACTGGCGTATGCGCACGTCGACGATTAACATTTTCGACCGTCGAACACCTAAACCCTTCTTTTGAACAACAAAATTCTTGTGTCTTAACATTCCCTTCGCCATCCAGCCGTGATGTTCCTCGACGTGCACTAAAACCTTTTTTCATTGCGTATTCCTTGTAAAAATTCCAAGCTTCCTCTCGTGAAGAAAAGAGCTGACCTACCAACAGTTCCGAATCATCAACGGTCAACTTCTCATCTTGCAAATTCCCGCTACCATTAACATCGTTGGATGGAATATCTTCCATTTTCTTAAACACGATCGGTTGAAGTGGTCCTAACTTTTCCTGCACAGGACTTCTGTTGTGTTGCTTTCATTTTCAGGTACTAAATTCGGTAGGTGGTGGTGGTTGATGGTGGTTGAAAGCATTTAGAGCAATTTATTTCTTCCTTCCTACAAAGTTAACGTGCAATAAATTCTATTTTATTATCGATACATTTTTTTCCCTCTACTGAAAAAGTTTCGATCCTGTTGTAAAATTCCATGATACATTACCAAATCTGCGCGAAAATATCGAATCTTTCTTTCCTTCACGATAAAATGTTTCGATACTTTCAGAAACAATGAATTCTCATAGGTTACTGTAAATAAAGTTTCGATACAATTTTCCCCTTTCTGAAAATGTTTCGATACTGTTGTTAAATTCCCTGATACGTTACCGAATCTGCTCGAAAATTTCGATTCTTTCTTTACAGGACGATAAATATTATCGATACTTTCAGGCAACATTATTCCAACTTACTAAATATGTTTCTATACTATTGTAAAAAGAAAGTATTGTTAAATGAAATGCGAATTAAAGTTTTCATTCCAGTTAAATTTACTTATGTGGTGTTTTGCTTTCCTATAAATACCCACCAATTCCACCATCACTTACTCATTCCAAATTCTCTCTAAACACCGAGCCCACTCTTTGCTCACCTTATGGCCAAATTTCAGGCAATATTTTATTTTCTCGATACTTTTTTTCAGTCAACAATCACCACCAAAATGTCACTGAAAGATTTAATACAGTTGACAACAATCGAGGTTAGTAAACACGGCGACAAACAAATTTCTTCCATGGAATGTCGAATCCCAACACCGTCAGCAAACAAAACACACTACGTTATGAAGCTTACGAACGAAACAGACGTTCGTAACATGTATGACCGCCTCAATTTCGTCGGAGCTGCAGACGTCGATTTACATGTTAAGTTTGACGACGTCAACGCCGGCGAAGGTAGTTCGTCTGCACCCGTACAACCTGATCCAAACACTGAACGCGCACCGTCTTCACCGGATGTTGATGCGGCTGCGGATGAGCTGCAACTTTTTATGTACAGGCGTAGAGAAAGAAAACAACAGCTGATCGAAGAACTAAACCTAAGTTCAGACGTGTCCACTGACTACGATGATTCAGATTAACAATAAACTTCTGAAATTATCTTCCAATTATGTTATATGACGTCTTATTTCATCCTTTATCCCTTACTTGTCCACTAGCTCCAAATAAAATTTCGATACATTATTCCCCCTATCTGAAAATGTTTCGATACTGCTGTTAAATTCCATCATACATTAGCGAATCTGCTCGAAAATATCGATAGTTTCTTAACGTTACCATACAAATACCGATACTTTAAGAAACAACGGATTCCCATAGCTTACTAGAACAAAAAGTTTCGATACAATTTACACACTATTAATAAAAAACCCGATACATTTGAAAGAAAATCAATGTTCCGCTACGAATATCCTTCGAAAATATCGATAACTAACAAGATTTTCGATACTTTTTAAACACAAATATCGATATTTAATAAGATTTTCGATACTTGTTTCCATGTTTTAATGGAATTATCGATAAGTTTGCTTTAAAACATTCATGTTCCCGGTTTATTTTTACTGTATTCTTTATTCATTACATCAATGTATCCGGTTTTTTATTACCGGTTTCATTGCGGTTTCATTATACACTTCAACAACTTTGCATTCCAGTGTTATGTCATTTCTCACTTGTATCACCGTTTACTGCTGCTCCTGTATAAAGCTGAAACCCTTAATCCCCACAACGAATCTGATTCTTCCTTTTCAGTGTCGTGTCTTTTCACTTCTACCTCCCTGTATCACGCATGCAACCGTTTACTGCTCCTACTTCTCCACATTTACTTCTATAACCCCGGAAAACGAGGAGAAGAAAGAATCTGATTCTACCTTTTCAGTTTCGCGTCTTTCCAATGTATCACATGCACCGTTTCTGTTCATGTACCTTCTCCTCATTTATTTCTATAACCCGGGAAACGAGGAGAACGAACGAATCTCTGCCTTTTCAGTCTCATGCATTATCACTTTCCCTCCCAAACGGAAATTGCCTATAAATTAACAACTCCTCTATTTTGCTCTTCACAACATCTTCAATTTTATCAACTCAACCCTTTCCTTTGCTTTTATAATCAGTTCTCTTTCACAATCTTCTATTATAAAATGAGTTCAAGCAGAAGTTCGGGTAAAATTCCTCAGTCTTTCGCAAAGAGGAAGATTGAATTCGACACATCATCAAACAGTGATGATGATTTCTACATTGATTCTGATTCTGATAATGACGAACAACTAAGCCACGAGGCATTGAAATCCAGCAAATTCTTCAGGAGTTTCTTCGAGGCCTTCGATCGAATGAACTCTATGAACGACCCTACTACTACATGGCGGTGTCCAGCATGCCACGGAGGTCCTGGTGCCTCTAAGTCGTTTTCTGGCCTTCAGTCCCTACTCACCCATGCAAAAACCAAAAAAGGAGATAAGATGAAAATCCATCGCCTCCTTGCTCAGACGTTGGACGAGGAATTACGAAGAAGGGGTGCTTCGGCCACTCCTCAACCTCAACCTCAACAAAACGCTTCAGGCCAATGGCGTGGTCTGAGTAATGATGCTGCTATTGTCTCTCCCCCCCCCCCCCTTCAAGCCACCAGGAAGCTCATCACCAAATACTCTGGCCACCCATGGTGATGATTAGGAACACACAACTTCATACAGATGAAGAGGGGAAGGTAGTTATATAACTTCTGAATTATGTTTTCATTACTATTATAATACTTAACTTCTAATTTCTTTAATTTTTTGCTTCAGTGGATTGGCATGGGAAACCAAGACCTTCTCAACGCTTTCAGATCCTTTGGTGCTGTTGCCAAGGCTCGCCATTCATATGGTCCACGAGGCCATCGTGGGATGAGCCTTTTGATTTTTGAGAGCACAGCAAGAGGTTATTTAGATGCTCAGCGTCTGCATAACCAGTTTGCTGCCCAAGGTTTCGGGTTAGATGCTTGGCAACGTCATGCTCCTTCCCCTCCATCCAGCCAGCGCCAACTATATGGTTACATGGCTGAAAAAGAAGACATACACATCTTCAACCACCATCTCCAAGGTTTTCTCTATCATTTTCTTCTATTATTAATAACAAGATACTCTTCTGCTCATACTTATGCAAAAAAATTTTGTTCATTAGGCAACCAAAAGGTCAAGTTTGAGATGCGACCATATGCAGAGATGGTTGGACAGCAAGCTGGTGCTGGAACAAGTTCCATGGGTGGCAGGGGGACTTGAAGGGAGGAGGCTTGAAGGGACAATGAATTCAGAATAAAGAAAAGATTGATGGTCTAATATTTATGTGCAGTTCAAAGACCATGCCAGATTGTTTCCAATATCATAAAACTCTATTACATGATATTGGAAACAATCCGGCTTGGTCTTTGCATTGCACATAAATATTAGAAGATCAATCTTTTGTTTCTTCTCAATTTCTTTTTATTTCCGTTGCCATATCGTTTTGTAATCTTTTCCTTTCTATCTGATGCACTACTATTTTCTTGATTCTAATTCATATAAACGATTTAATAGAAGTTTCCATACTTTTTCGATAGTATCTCTACCTCTCATAGAAGTATCCAAACATTTAATATAAGTATCCATATATTGATAAAAAGTTTCGAAAAACTTTTCAAAAGTATGCAAACTTTCGAATTCAACATATCCGGTACCATTGATAAAAAGTTTCGAAAAACTTTTCAACAGTATGCATACTTTCGAATTCAACATATGCGGTACCATTGATAAAAAGTTTCAAAAAACTTTTCAAAAGTATGGAAACTTTCGAATATAACATATCCGGTACCGCGTTACCGAACCATTGATAAAAAGTTTCGAAAAACTTTTCAAAAGTATGGAAACTTTCGAATATAACATATCCGGTACCGCGTTACCGAATACATTATATACCTTATAACAAATTAGACGCTACCGGTTTTATTATGTCTGACCTTTTACTTAAATTTGCCGGTTACCATTATTTTATCATTTTTTTAGTGGTTTTTACCGGTTTTATCATTTGATATCCACATATCCGGTACCGCTTTACCGGTTACATTATATACACAATCATGTTTCCGGTAACGCCGTATATTAGCCGCATATTAAGCTGCCGCATGGTAGAAAAATCCAGTTTTTTACCAATAACAATATTCCATAAATTAAAGCCCAGTAAACCAGGAGACTTCTCCCAGACGTTGTTAGGGTGGTATAATAGTGGAAATTCAGGCTTATTGGGCCTATGCTTGTACTGGATTCCATCGGGTCGAAGTCTAATATGTATGGCTGAGTGGGTGCCTAGCACCTTCGATGGGCATAATGGTAAGAAGGTAATGCAAAGAACGTTATGTAAATGCGTGAAGGAGCAGACAGACACAGATGGATGGAATGATTGTAGACCCAACCCAACTTTGGAAGTCAGATGTTAAAGTAGCACTCCAATGTAGTCAACAAAAATACATGCAAACACAAACTTGGCCAGCAGCAGTTGGAATTGAAGGAAAGAGTATTGTCTTGGAAAATGGAAATGGTAACAGGGAGGAGCCCAGCCCAATCATAGGTATCCCTGCCCTGCGGAGAAATATGGCACCAGCATGGCTCAATGTGAAGAAAAATAGACCCACCCATGGGTTACGATTAGGACACAAATAAAGTGGAAAATTTTGTAGAGGTGGCTCTAACTTTCTTTTTTTCAAAAAAAAATAATTGTGCTGCAAGACGATTTTGTCACATGCCTAAAACCTTAAAAGCACCGCTTAGGTTAACTACCAAACAAAAACACATCCACTGAAACTCATTTTCAGTTTCGCTTTATGACAGAACACCAGACATCATTTAAAAATGGTTTGTGTTGTGTCCTACCTGTCCACCGATTATCAACTTTTGCATACTTTTCAACAAAAACAAAAAAAAGAACTTGTTTCAACCCCTAGATTCAAGAACAAGAAATCAAATATCAGCAAATGCAGTTGATTTGAAAATTTAGAGGGTCTTTTCTATATTTTTCAAGGTTCAATTTTTTTTAAGTTTTTTCCTCTTTACACTACGAAAGAAACAACTAAACCAACAAAGAAAGGGACTAAAACAAAACAACTTAAGGAAAGAGAAGACGTTATTCTTTTTCTTCTTCTGAGGATTCTTGTTGTTGTCTACTCGAGCTTGCTAATACCAATACGCTTAAAAACAGCATTTCTGATAGCTTCAGTTTGCAAAAGGAGACCATTTTGTTCAATCCCAGACATGTAGTTCCTCACTTCTGTTCTTATCATCTCTTGCATAACAGCCAAAAACTCAGCGCTAAAAAACTGCTGCTCCATCCCAAACGTCCCGTTTTGCATCTCCATTTGCTTCAACTCAACACTTGGAACCGAACCAGCAGCTGGGGATGCTGGTATTTGTACCGGAGCCTCGGTGGGGATAGGAACAAGGTTGGATCTGGGAATGGATACGGGGCTCGGATCTGAGATTTCACAAGGATTGGATGAGGATCCGGGCAGCGAGAGGGTGAGTAGAGTAGGTGGATTAGTTGTGGATGATGCCGTTTCCACGTGCTGACTAGAAGTGGCCAAAGAACCAGTTCTAGCCAACGGTGTGATAACCGATGACGCAGCTGGTAAACTTGACTCACTCACATCGGATCCTGAAGAACTATCGCGGTACAAATAAAGACCCGATATATTATTACCAGCACCAAGACTGGCCGATCTCATAAGCGGCTGCGAGTGCGACGAACCATCGCGCAAATATCTGGTCATGGAATAGCATTTTCGCTTCAGCATCGAGTTCCAGTGATTCTTAATCGCGTTATCAGTACGGCCATTGAGGAGTCGAGCGATAGTGGCCCATTTGTTGCCCAATCGAGCATGAGCTCGGATTATGGTATCATCTTCTTCGGGAGTGAAGGGTCGGTGTTCAACTCCAGGCGAAAGCTGGTTGCACCATCGGAGCCTGCAAGACTTTCCGGATCGACCCGGTATTGATTTGCTTATTAAAGACCAGTTCCTGGGGCCGTGCGTCTGAACCAGCCGCTGCAAAGCCTCGTCTTCTTCTGGACTCCATGGACCTTTGATCCGATCAACATCTTTCCTCGAAGATGCCATTGGAATTTAAAAAAAAATAATCAAAAGCTAATACAAAATATAACAATGACAATCTTTTTTTGAAGCGATAAGAGGGCTGATAAAAGATGGTGGAGATGGAGTCTCACCTTTGGTTTAAAAGGAGAAGAAAGAAGAGAAAGAGGGGATGTATATATGGGAAAAGGATAAGGATGACTTATTGAAACGGTAGTTGTGACCAGTCACCTAGACAATGTATTTTTTTTTTAAGTTATAGTGAATATAAATAGTATTCGTGATCTCTAAGAACAATAATTATTTTCTTGGCCACTTAGATAAGTTGGTTCGTACCCGGGACAATGAACTTTAAAAAGAAAATTATTAATAGATATTTAAAATTTTATTTGGTAATAAAAGTTACTAGTATTTTATATTAATAGTTTTTATAAAAAAAAATTGAATTTTCGAAGCTATAGATGTGTTTGAACATTATAAATTAAGAGTGTGAAATTGAGATAGTAATTATACTCTGAAATAATTACAAAAGACTTTAGCTCCTAGAAATGGTTTGTTGGCTCACACTATTCACTGAAAGTATTAATTAAAAATAAATTGAAAAGTTTAAAATTTATTATAGTTAATTATCGTGTAATTCTCTTAATTCTCAACTCTAAGAGTTGTCAATGAAACTTATTAATTAAAACTAAATTTGAAAAAAAATAACGACAATTTGAATAGTTTAAAATTTATTACAAATAATTATTTATACAATTCTCTTAATTCTTGGCCTTATAAGAATTGAAAGGTGTACTCAAACTCAATTCAATGGGACATGTTAATTACAATGTATTTAATATACTACATGTGTTTATATGTAGTTCTATTCAAATCCGATTATTTTGATGGTTTTTTTAAGTACATAGGAAATTAGTATAGTATTTTTCAATTATATGTGAAAAACTCATTTTAAAGTATAAATTTATTTTTAAAATTATTAGATATCTCTTATTTTTACAATTAAATAACATTATTATGTATTTTATGTTATTTTATACTGTTATTTTTATTATAAATGTTTATCAAAATTAAATTTTAGAAATTAATTTTAAAAAATTTTATCCAAATAATATAATTACAAGTATTTTAAATCTATAAATCATGAAATGTGAACATTTTAAAACCGTTCAAAAAGTGAAAAAATTTCGTTCAAAATATACCTGAAAAGGATTCTTCCAAGCATGGCACTTATTAGTATACAGCTGTCAATATGACACGCGCCATTTCCATGTTTCTTTTAAGTTACACGTATTATTGTCACACCCTTCCAAAATATGAATCACGTGCCCTTCCAAACGTTACTGACCCCTAAATGGTAATTAAGTGAGTACTTAGTAAGTTGGAAATATCTCTTGAAAAATCTGGGTAATTAGAGTAACCATTTTATATAAGGTAAACTACACAAAATACCACTAAATTTTAATCTTTTTATTGAACATACTACTGAACTATAAAATAATATTATTGTACCACCGAATATTGTTTTTTGCTATTATTATACCACTGAATTTAATTTTTTGTTTAATCTAAGCACTCAACCGTTAAACTGTAATGGACCGTTAAATTCAAAACGACGTCGTTTTGGTATTGTTGCTTTGATGCCTAAAATAGGCCAAAACAACGTTGTTTTGATAGTAAAAAAATTAAGAAAATATTGTATTTTAGGAGGATTGAACCAATGACCTCTAAGATGAAAGGTTTACACCAAACCTCCAAGCCAACTTAAAAACTTAATATAATCCTAACAAGAATAATATATAAATAATACTGCAGTTGAACTTAATTTTATTTATCTCATAGTATAATTTTATAATATTTATAATATAATTTTATAAATATATTAACTTTATAAATAAATATAATTTATAATTTATATTACAAAACTAAAATATTATTTATAATATATACAACTAAGCTCTAAACCATACATATAATTAACTAAACTACAAACCCTAAACCCTATATATTATCAAATCTAAAATCCCAAACCCTTAATATATATAATTAAATTACAAATTTCAAACCCAAAACCTTAAAATTAAAATATTATTTATAATATATATTATAATTTGTAATATAAATTATAAATGATATTTTAGTTTTAGGGTTTATGATTTAAGATTTAGTTATGTATATTGGGTTTAGTTATATATATAGTTTAGGATTTATTTATATATATGGTTTAGGGTTTGGGGTTTAATTATATATATTATAAATTAGTTTTATAATATAAATTATAAATATTATAAAATTATATTATGAGATAAATAAAATTAAGTTCGACTGCATGATTGTAACACCCGGGTTTAAGGGTTAGGTGAAAATAATATTTTAATATTAATTGGGCTCGGGTTGGTTCTTGAAATGATTCTTTTAAAATTTTGAGTTTTAAAATAAACATTTTCAAAAAGGGACCAAATTGATTTAGTTTCAAAATGGAAGAGTCATTTTAAAAACAAGAACAACCATTCATTAATGGCCTCATCGTAATTTACCTCTTTTCTAATTTAAACTCCCTTTGTACCATAAACACCAATTTCTCCTATTCATTCTCTTCTTCATCAACGGGAAAACAAAAACTCCCACCCAATCTACTATTCCATCTTATTCCTTCTCCATTTCAGCTCCAAATTGAAAGGTAAGAGCAAATTTGATTTTCCCTCATCTTCCCCTTCATAAAAGTACCATTCTTTTTCATTTTCATGAAGTTTTTGGAAAATAGAGGTTTTGAATATTTTGATTAAAAATGGTGCCTTTGTGTAGCTAAACCTAATATTTTGATTTATTATGGTTAGTTATGGAATATAGGAGCCAAATGATGTTACATATGTGAATTTCAAACGATTTTAATCAATTTTCGGAATTTGGCTTTAAGACGGTTTTTGGGAGGTTTTAAAGTGGGTTTTGGGGCTGTTTAAGGTTGGATTTTGGGGGCTGTAGGTAGTATGATATATGAAGATCATTTTGGATGTAATTGATGCTTGTTTGGGTGTTCGAAATGGGAGAATTCAGTGGGTGTTAAGGGCTGCTCGAAAATTCTGTTTTTGGGGTTGATTTTGAGTGTTGGATTCTTGGTAATGTTAATCCGGGTTAGCTCCGATGATAAGATATTAATTGTGGATGTTTTGTTTGTGTTTGGGATTGATTAGAATCAAGTTTGGGCATCGGTGAAGCATCAGAAGTGAATCCGGGAAGTTGAAGGTTGTTGCTTGCTTGGTCTTGAGCTTGGAAGCTTAGGTGAGTGGTTAATTGCTTTAAATGATTTTAAAATAGTTGGTTCGATTATTTGGACTAGGTTGGGCTTGGTAGACCCACCTAGAGTTGGGATTATGGTGGTACCTAATCCTAAGCTTGATCTAGAGCCTTTGGTTGAACTTAGTTACATGGTTGTGTATGTCTCGTATGAAATGTGATGTGAATGTTTATGTATATTGCATTATACATGTGAAATGAGATTGGACTTATGATGCTTGAGACATGCGTGGTGATGATTGTTGGTGAATACGTGCTAAGCACAAAGTTATCAAAATGAGTAATGTGAAGTGAGTAAATATTGGCACTAGTAAACTTGAATACAAATGATCGATCATTAGGATGTTAGTGTGTACACATGAGTCTAAAGTCGCGCGTGGCCTTGGTGGCGTTGAGTCACCAAGGAGGAGTACGGGTTCGCCCGGAATTGTATTTAAATGTAGTCGGTGATGAGTGGAATCCCATCGACGGGGCGTGAGGATGAGTGGAATCCCCTCCGCGAGACCGATGATGAGTGAAATCCCACCGTGAGGTAATGTGGTTGTTGGATGTGAGTTTCCAACATGTCTATCCGTGTATTCGGGTCTTAGCTAGGTGCCAATGTTGTTTGATGTATATACCAATGTGTTGAGGTTCATGGTTCTTTTGGGATACTTGTTTGTGATTACATGTATCATGGAAATTGAGCTTATGATCATGGCATTAATATTGTCTATTGCTCATGCATTTTATCTTGTGGACCTTTGGTATGATTGTGTTACCTTGGCTAGATCGTGCTCGGACCCTGCAATGTTGAGGTTTGTTTTTAGAGCTCACCCTCACTAAGCATCATTGCTTACGCTCTCTTTGTTCAACATTGCAGATCCTTAGTTCGTGGGTTGCTCGGGCAAGTGAAGGGCCTCCAAGTGTGGTTTTGGCTTGAGTTCATCAAGTATGGATTTTTAATGTTGGACATGTAATAGTTAGAGCAATGGGACATGTATGGTTTTGTTGGATTGTTGTTGGTTGCTAGGAACATGTTTAGACTCCTTAGTATCTTGCTTTTGCATGGTTGTGTTGCCATGATGAATGTTAACTCATGCCCAAGTTGCTCTTTTGAATGTTAGCCTTATGCCTTAAGAGTTCATATATGTGTTTGAATGATGTTTGAATGAATGCATGTTTGTGAGGTGTTGCCTAGTGTTGGGTTTGTCTAAATCTTGTTGAAGCATGCTAGTATGGTTGGTATGCCTTAAGTTTATTTAATGTGGTGTTGTGATGTGTTTTGGTGGTGTTTTGGGGCACCTTTGTGCCTTAAAACAGCAAAATCGAGTCTACAGACAGGGGGTGTTTCGGAACGGGTCCCCCTGTTTCGGAACGGGCCCTTTCCAAATGGCCTGCCGTTTTGAAACGGATGAGGGTCGTTTCGGAACATTTTTGCTACTAGAATTTTGAGAAATTGGCGAGATGAAGCCGTTCCGAAACGGGCCTTTGATGTTTCGAAACGGTCAAATCTCGTTGACCACGAGATATTGACCGTCAAGGTCGTTCCGATACGGGTCTCCCCTGTTTCGGAACGGTCACCTTATGGTTGACCCAGGCCCGTTGACTAGGTCAAGGCGTTTCGGAACACCCTAAGGGCGTTTCGAAACGGCCTACTGTAGAACATTAAAATGAGCTGTTTTATGTGTGGTCGGCTGATGTATGTTGCGAATGTTTGTATTCCCGCTGCTGTGCCTCATGTAGGATTAATTTATGCATATAGACAAGATAAAATAAAAAGAAATTTTTTTGGGTCGTTAACCGAGGGGAAATCTTAACAGGTTTCGCTTCGGTTTTCCCCGTGTGGCCCACTCGGACCGGTCATCCGACCAGACCGGGACGAGGGGGTTACACTTGTTGGTATCAGAGCCTAAGGTTACCGAGACCTTGGGCAGGTAGGTGAGGTAAGTTCAAGTTTTTAAATTGAATTGCACGGTGTTTGCTTGTTTTGCAAGAATGGTTGCTTGTGTGACAAGTATGTTGATTGTTTTATTTTAAAGCATGTGTGTGTGGGTCCCATTACTGCTATTACATTGGAAAAATGATTTTTAAGTGAGGGAACATACTTGAACACTTGGAAGCCTTGCCTTGCTAACCCAACTTGTATGTTTTGTTGTTGTGGCTGTAGTTGATATCTGTGAGAGCGATGTCTAGACCGAGAGGTAGACCGAGGTTGGTTCGTCAGGAACCACGAGTTGCGGCTCCTGTTGAGCCGGCAGTTGGTGCGGAGGCTCACCTTGAAGGGCCGGTGGCCGCGGGAGTAGGCGCTCCTCCACCACCTCCACCACCACCACCTCCTCCACCTGGAGTTGGGGGTGAGGATGGAGCTGGAGGAAATGGACCACAAGGTGGCCAAGGTGGCCAAGGTCCAGCTGGAATTGACATGACTCCGCTAGTGCAAGCAATAGCGGGAGCACTTCAGGCCGCAGTTGCGGGAGCTCAGGCTGCAGCTCAGCCTAGGTGTGATGATGCTAGTCTCCCTTTGGAGAGGCTCCGTAGCTTGGGAGCCGAGGAGTTTAGAGGATCTACTCCGGAGAGGTCGGAGTTATGGTTGGAGAAGACAGTTCGTATCTTGGCTCAGATGGGTTGTGCGGGCGCACATAGATTGGGTTGTGTGGTCTCGTTGCTTCAGGGTGATGCCTACACCTGGTGGGTCACCATTACTACCGGGGTTCCAGAGGCAGAGATTGATTGGGAATTCTTTGAGTCTGCTTTCCGCAAGAGGTACTTGGGACCGAGGTACCTATATGAGAAGAAGAGAGAGTTCATGGCTCTCACTCAGGGAGATACTTCTGTGTCTGATTATGAGATTCGTTTCGTTCGTCTGAGTCAGTATGCTCCAGAGTTAGTACCTACTGAGAGGGCTCGATGTGACCGTTTCAGATACGGACTTCATGAGGAAGTTAAGAGGTATACCTTAGCTTCTGATTATTCTTACTTTGATTTCTTGGTTGCTAGAGCCAAGGACATTGAGCATAGCTTGGGGCTGGCCAAGCGTTCTGGGGGATCTAGTTCTGGTAAGAGGCACAACAACTTTGATGGTAGAGATGCCAAGAGGCACAGAGGTGGCGGACATCAGTTTGACCATAGACGTGGCAGTGGCCACCATGGTAGGGGCCATCAGGGCCATAGAGGAGGAGGGTGTTTGCCCGAGTGTACCCGTTGTGGGAGACAGCATGCTGGTGAGTGTTGGGGTAACTTCCATGCTTGTTGGAACTGTGGTTCGAGGGACCACTTTAGGAGGGATTGTCCGCATCAGGCGGCTCAGGCACCGAACATTGCTCAGGCTCCTGCGAGAGCGAATGATTTTCAGAGAGGCCGTGGGCGCGGTCGTGGCTACTTCCAGCCTAGGGCTGATGCACCTAGGGTAGATGCTCAGAGGAACCTTGCTCATGTTGTGGCTGTGCAGCCAGAGGCGGGAGGACCAGCGAGAGTCTATGCTCAGAGAGAGGCCGGGAACGACACCGATGTGATAGCAGGTAATTTCGAGTTACAGTCTATGTCTTTGCTTTCTTTGGTTGATTCGAGTTCTACGCATTCCTACATTTTGAGTGAGCATGCACAGAAGTTAGATATTCCTGTCGAGATCCTAGATGTAGGTATGCATGTTACTAGTTCTTTTGGTGAGACAGTTGTGGTTAGACGTATGTATAGGAGGTGTCCACTGAAGATTCAGGGTCATGTGTTCTCAGTTGATATGATGGAACTTCCATTCTATGGTTTTGATATTATTTTGGGTATGGACTGGTTGGTTGAGCATCGGGCTAGTGTAGATTTTGAGACAAAGAGAATTTCTCTGAAGCTTTCTGATGACTACGAGGTAGTGGTAGTGGGCGAGAACATTAAGTTCTTGTCTAATGTGGTGTCAGCTTTAGAGGCTCATAGGTTGATGGACTCTGGATGTGGGGCCTATTTAGCTTATGTTATGAATCCGGACATGAGTGAAGCTAGACCGAAAGATATCAGAACAGTGTGTGACTTTCCAGATGTGTTTCCTGAAGAGTTGCCGGGTTTGCCTCCTGACAGAGATGTTGAGTTTGTGATTGAGACAGTTTCAGGGTCTAGTCCAGTTTCGATAGCTCCGTATCGTATGGCTCCGAAAGAGTTGAAAGAATTGAAGAGTCAGTTGCAAGAATTATTAGACCGTGGTTTCATTAGGCCTAGTAGTTCTCCGTGGGGTGCCCCAGTGTTGTTTGTGAAAAAGAAAGATGGTAGCATGCGCATGTGTATTGACTATAAGCAGCTGAATCAGTTGACTGTGAAGAACAAGTATCCGTTGCCTCGTATAGATGATTTGTTTGATCAGTTGAGAGGTGCTTCAGTATTCTCGAAGATAGATTTGAGATCCGGGTACTATCAGTTGAAGGTGAAAGAGTGTGATGTTTCGAAGACAGCTTTTAGGACTAGATATGGTCACTATGAGTTTCTTGTGATGCCATTTGGGCTCACGAATGCACCAGCAGCATTCATGGACATGATGAACAGAATTTTTAGAGACTATCTAGACCGTTTTGTAGTTGTCTTCATTGATGATATACTTGTGTACTCGAAGACAGAAGAAGAGCATGATGAGCACTTGAGATTTGTTTTACAGAGATTGTTGAGCAACCAGTTGTATGCGAAACTCAGTAAGTGTGAGTTCTGGATTCGAGAGGTTGTATTTCTTGGCCATGTTGTTTCGGCCGAAGGTATCCGAGTTGATCCATCGAAGATAGAGGCTATTGTGGAGTGGAAACAACCTAAGTCCGTGACCGAGATTAGGAGTTTCCTAGGATTAGCCGGTTACTATAGGAGGTTTGTGGATGGCTTCTCTAGAGTAGCTGCTCCCTTGACTAAGTTGTTACAAAAGGGAGTCAAGTTTGAATGGTCAGATGCAAGACAGAAGGCCTTTGAAAAATTGAAAGAAGCTTTGACGAATGCTCCAGTGTTAGTGCAGCCCGTTTCAGGTAAGGAGTTTGTGATTTACAGTGATGCTTCCTACGTAGGCTTAGGATGTGTTTTGATGCAAGATAGGAGAGTTGTTGCTTATGCTTCTAGACAGTTGAAGATTCATGAGAAGAACTATCCTACTCATGATATAGAGTTGGCCGTAGTTGTTTTTGCATTGAAGATTTGGCGTCACTACTTGTATGGTGAGAAGTGTACTGTCTACACCGATCACAAGAGCTTGAAGTACTTGATGACACAAAAAGAGTTGAACTTGAGACAGAGGAGATGGCTAGAGTTGTTAAAAGATTATGATTTGACCATTGAGTACCATCCGGGTAAAGCAAACGTAGTAGCCGATGCTTTGAGTAGAAAAGTGGCCGTTGAGTTGAGAGCTATGTTTGCTAGTTTGAGTGTGTCCGATGATGGTGGTTTGATCACCGAGTTGCAAGTGAAGCCCTCCTTGATTCAGTTGATTAGAGAGAAGCAGTTGCAAGATGCGAGCCTAGTTCCTCATGTTCAGGACATAGCCGAAGGAAGACCGACTGAGTATAGTTTCAGTGGTGAGAGCTTGTTGTGCTTTAGAGATAGAATTGTTGTACCGGAAGATGTTGAGCTGAGACGTCAGATTTTGAGTGAAGCACATTCGAGTCCCTTTTCTATGCATCCGGGTAGTACCAAGATGTATCGAGATTTGAGGAATGATTACTTCTGGGTTGGTTTGAAAAGAGATGTAGCCGAGTATGTGAGCCGTTGCATGGTTTGTCAGAGAGTGAAGGCAGAACATCAGGTTCCTTCAGGTTTGCTACAGCCTTTGAAGATTCCGGAATGGAAATGGGAGAGGATCACCATGGATTTTGTATCGGGGTTGCCTTTGTCTCCTTCGAAGAAGAATTCAGTTTGGGTGATTGTTGATAGGTTCACTAAGTGTGCTCACTTCTTAGCATTGAACACTACGGATTCCTTAGACAAGTTGGCAAACTTGTACATTCGTGAGATTGTGAGACTTCATGGGGTTCCGAAGTCTATTGTTTCAGATAGGGATCCTAGATTTACTTCGAGGTTCTGGAGTTGCTTACATAGTGCTTTGGGTAGCCGTTTGCATTTTAGCACATCTTATCATCCGCAGTCCGATGGGCAGTCAGAGCGAGTGATACAGATTCTTGAGGATATGCTTCGTTGTTGTGTGATTGATTTTCAGGGTTCTTGGGAGAAGCACTTACCGTTGGTTGAGTTTGCTTAAAACAACAGTTATCAGTCTAGCATTCAGATGGCACCTTATGAGGCTTTGTATGGTAGACGGTGTAGGACTCCGATTTGTTGGGCTGAGACAGGTCAGAGGTTGTTACCTATGCCAGACTTGCTTAAGGGAACCACAAAAAAAGTGAAGTTGATTTGTGACCGTTTGAAAGCAGCTTCCGATCGTTAGAAGTCTTATGCAGATTTGAAGAGGAAGGAGATTGAGTACTCAGTGGGTGAGAAAGTGTTTCTGAAAGTATCTCCGTGGAAGAAGGTAATGAGATTTGGCCGAAAGGGCAAGTTGAGCCCGAGATTCATTGGTCCGTATGAGATAGTTGAGCGGGTTGGGCCTGTAGCTTATCGTTTGAGGTTACCTTCTGTGTTAGAGAAGATCCATGATGTCTTTCATGTGTCTATGCTTAGGAGATATAGATCAGATCCTTCTCATGTGATGCCCGTTGAGGAGATAGAGTTGAATCTGGATTTGTCTTATAATGAAGAGCCCGTTGAGATACTTGCTTCTGATAGCAAGGTGTTACGTGGCAGGACCATAGAGTTGGTCAAGGTGTTGTGGAGACATAGAGGTGTGGAAGAGGCCACGTGGGAGAGGAAAGCGGATATGGTTGAGCAGTTTCCGTATCTGTTTCCACCAGGTAATTTCGGGGACGAAATTCCTTAAGTGGGGGAGAGTTGTAACACCCGGGTTTAGGGGTTAGGTGAAAATAATATTTTAATATTAATTGGGCTCGGGTTGGTTCTTGAAATGATTCTTTTAAAATTTTGAGTTTCAAAATAAACATTTTTAAAAAGGGACCAAATTGATTTAGTTTCAAAATGGAAGAGCCATTTTAAAAACAAGAACAGCCATTCATTAATGGCCCCATCGTAATTTACCCCTTTTCTAATTTAAACCCCCTTTATACCATAAACACCAATTTCTCCTATTCATTCTCTTCTTCATCAACGGGAAAACAAAAACTCTCACCCAATCTACTATTCCATCTTATTCCTTCTCCATTTCAGCTCCAAATTGAAAGGTAAGAGCAAATTTGATTTCCCCTCATCTTCCCCTTCATAAAAGTACCCTTCTTTTTCATTTTCATGAAGTTTTTGGAAAATAGAGGTTTTGAATATTTTGATTAAAAATGGTGTCTTTGTGTAGCTAAACCTAATATTTTGATTTATTATGGTTAGTTATGGAATATAGGAGCCAAATGATGTTACATATGTGAATTTCAAACGATTTTAATCAATTTTCGGAATTTGGCTTTAAGAGGGATTTTGGGAGGTTTTAAAGTGGGTTTTGGGGCTGTTTAAGGTTGGATTTTGGGGGCTGTAGGTAGTATGATATATGAGGATCATTTTGGGTGTAATTGATGCTTGTTTGGGTGTTCGAAATGGGAGAATTCAGTGGGTGTTAAGGGCTGCTCGAAAATTCTGTTTTTGGGGTTGATTTTGAGTGTTGGATTCTTGGTAATGTTAATCCGGGTTAGCTCCGATGATAAGATATTAATTGTGGATGTTTTGTTTGTGTTTGGGATTGATTAGAATCAAGTTTGGGCATCGGTGAAGCATCGGAAGTGAATCCGGGAAGTTGAAGGTTGTTGCTTGCTTGGTCTTGAGCTTGGAAGCTTAGGTGAGTGGTTAATTGCTTTAAATGATTTTAAAATAGTTGGTTCGAGTATTTGGACTAGGTTGGGCTTGGTAGACCCACCTAGAGTTGGGATTAGGGTGGTAGCCTAATTCTAAGCTTGATCTAGAGCCTTTGGTTGAACTTAGTTACATGGTTGTGTATGTCTCGTATGAAATGTGATGTGAATGTTTATGTATATTGCATTATACATGTGAAATGATATTGGACTTATGATGCTTGAGACATGCGTGGTGATGATTGTTGGTGAATACGTGCTAAGCACAAAGTTATCGAAATGAGTAATGTGAAGTGAGTAAATATTGGCACTAGTAAACTTGAATACTGTTGAGTGTGTAAAAGTTCTATCATTTACACCTTTTTAAACCCATATTTCTGCTGCATTCAAGCATCATTGCATTGCATTTAGGTTAATTTTCAATAAAACATCACACTTATATAAAAGGCACGGATTCTACTGAAAGATGGTTATTTTTGCAGGTATCTGTCATAGTAGATGTCAAAGGCAGGCGCAGGGCAGATAAGCAGGAAAGCTGAACTGGACTAGCAGCTGAAGAAGACGAACCTGTCACGGACCTGTCGTGACAGCATGATGACAGCAGATTCATGAAGAGGAAAAATGAAGTGGACCTCGATAGATAGAGAAAAATCTGCTCGTCTGTCGTGTGGAAGCCGAATATTTTTCCAAGCCCCGGATCAAAAGATATGTCAAGCCAAAGCTCAATGAAGAGAATTCCCATGAAACAAGGAGGCGGCTGAAAAGTAGGAATCCTTAGAGATTTAGTCTTTATTAGAATCTTACTTTTAATTAAAGTTGTAATCCTTGTTACCTTAGATAACTTGAGCCCAAAGCTTATATAAAGGGCATAGATTAAACCTAGGGCATAGCCGACTACCCCATAACCGAAACCAAAACCCTGCCGATTACCTGTCACCGATATGTTCTAAATTCCCCCTAGGGCTACGGGTTGTTTTGTAAAGTAGTTGCAAGGGTTGCTTTGTTTTAGGATTTTTCAAGTTCAATAAAATAAACTTCAAGTTCTTTTATCTTGGTTTTAATATCTTGCAAAAGCATCGGGAGAGCATTGTGAGGTTATCCATTTACTTAGCATCGGGAGAGTTAAGTATACGAAAGAGATAAAAGCGCGTTCTCTAGTTTATAGTTGAACCATCTCGTGCTTAGGGATAAGGCGAGGTTAAGTGGCTAAGGAAGAATTCATACACATCGGTGTTCATCCTTCGATTCACGCCGGGAGGTATCATCAAAGACGTGATCATCGACAGACTTGTGCCTAGGGATAGGGCAAGGCAGATCTGGGATTCTTGCCAAGCTTGAAGTACGGAGTTAGTGTTCGCTGCCGCGACAACTAACGGACAGACGCCGCGACAGGTGCTGTCGGCGACGGGTGCGACGACAGAACTGGAGATCCTAAGCAATTCAATACCTACACTACTGAGCAACTCAATACCAGCCCACTCTCTCTATCTTGATATCTCAATTCCTTTTATTTACGTTTTTACTTTATTATTCGTGACAATTCTCTCAAACTATTTCTTTTACTTCGTGCAGTGAAATTAGGTGAAGCTATTAGCCCAATCCCTGTGGAGACGATATCCGATACTTTGTATCACTTTACTACTTGCGTCGTGTATACTTGCACTACAATTGCGATAGACTATTTTACACGCAACAAGTTTTTGGCGCCGTTGCCGGGGATTGGCAACATAACTACACCTTTCTTTCCTTGCACTTTTTGTTTTTATTTTCGTTTTTATTTTTACTTTTATTTTTACTTTTCTTTAATTTTTCTTTTGTGTTTTTTAAACTCTTGCTTTTCACAAGGTTTTCCTGTTTATGCGCAGATCGAAAAGAGGTGAAGATCCTGAGTATAAATTAGATCCGGAGATTGAACGTTCCTTTAATCTCAAGAAACAGATTCGCCACCTCTTAGACCGAAACGAATACCTTGAAGAACAGCTAGAGCAGATGGGCCATAACCAACCTGCTGGTGGTTTCATACCACCCATTGGCAATAATAACCCACCTGTCGGCGACCCGCCTGGGGCAGATAGACGACGGTCATGTCGTGACTACATGCTGAACGATCATGTAGAGCTGGAGACCACGCTGCCGGATATTGACGTTGACAACTTCGAGCTTAAACCTGTCATGTTTAGTATGATCAGCAACGCCGGGCAGTTTGGTGGTTCTGCGACAGAAGATGCCAGGGAGCATCTCAAAACGTTCTAGGAGATCTGTGGTTCGTTTAGACTGCCAGGAGTTAGTCCGGAGATACTGAGGCTTCGGTTATTCCCCCATTCATTAAGGGACAGAGCAAAAACTTGGTGGAATAAACTTACACCGGGTTCTATTATGACTTGGGCAGATCTAACTCGTGAATTTTTGTCTCGTTTTAATCCTTCACATTTAGCTGAGCGATTACGTAATGAAATTGCTACTTTTCAACAGGAAGATGACGAGCCAATGCACGAGGCCTGGGACAGATTCACAACTCTTCTACGAAACTGCCCAATGCATGGATTCCCCGTCTGGAATCAGGTAACTAAGTTTTATAATGCTGCTAACTTACAAACTCGCATTCGAATTGATTCTGCAGCAAATGGACTACTATTGGACAAAGATCCAGACGAGGCCCTGCAAGTTCTGAAACATCTAGCTAAGAATGAGGAGCAGTTTCCAACCGCTAGAAGAGGGGGTAAACGTGTCCTTGCTGTCAAGGATTATGAGGCCGACAGCACTATGAAATCACAGGTAGCATTCCTCACTAAAGCCATGAAACACTTATTGAGTGAAGAGGAAGTACGAGGGTTTGCTGTCGAGGAAGTTTGTGCTACATGTGAGGGAAATCATAGCAGGGATGAGTGCCCTATAAATATAGAAGAAGGAAAATATGTTGGAAATTACAAGCCAAACTATAATTCCAACAATTACAACCCTAATTGGAGGAAAGACCCCAAATTTTCCTGGAGTAACCCCGACAATGCTCTAAATCCGCAAGCATATAATCAGAATCAGGGAGGACCGAGACTGTTGACGCGACAGCAGCCACAGCCGCAAAACCTGCCGCAAAACCTGCCGCCTCAGCAACAACAGCAACCACCACCTGCCACGAGTAGTATATTGGAGCAGACTCTGGCTACCTTTATGTCTCAGACTGGCACGTATATGGATAACATCAATAAGTTTGTCAAGAAAACGGAAGACTTTATGGATGAAACTAAGATGAGAATGACAAACCATGAGGCCACCTTGAAATCTCTAGAGACACAAATGGGTCAGGTGTCGCAGCATATTAAGCCACGGCAGAATGGAGGATTCCCTAGCAATACTGAAAATGCTAGAACGCCCCCTCATGAGCAATGTAAGGCGATTACTACTAGGAGTGAGAAAAAGTTACCAGGGCCGGAAAAAGAAGCTGAAAAAGAAAAGGAACCTACCTTGGAAAAACCTGCCGAGGAATCTGCCCCGACAGGTAATAAACAGACTGCTGCCGATGAGCCTGTCACGACAGCAGAAGCGACAGAGGAAAAAAAAGATGAGTATCGACCTCAGATTCGCATGCAGTGGGAAGGGCGCATTGCTGATTATCGCCCTCCACCACCTTTTCCGCAACGGATACAGCAAGCTAAGCATGAATCTCAACTTAAAAAGATTTATGATATTTTTAAACAGGTTCATATTAACATTCCGTTGTTAGATGTTGTTAGGGAAATGCCCGGTTATGCTAAATTTCTCAAGGATGTTATGTCTAAAAAATCTAAACTTGGGGAATTTGAAACGGTAAGGATGCAAGAAGGTTGCATGAGTATTCTTCATCGACAACCACCCCAGAAAAAGAAGGATCCGGGGAGCTTCCTCATACCATGTGTAATCGGCGATAAATTTGTGGGTAAGGCATTATGTGATCTTGGTGCTAGTGTCAATCTAATGCCCAAATCTGTTTTTCAGAAATTAGGTATTGGCAAGGCGCGGCCCACGACAGTCACTCTACAGCTAGCCGACCGCTCTTACGTTCACCCCGAGGGAAAAATTGAAGACATCTTGGTAAGAGTGGATAAACTTATTTTTCCTGCTGACTTTCTTATTTTAGATTGTGAGGCAGATGAGAACGCACCAGTCATCCTAGGGCGACCCTTCTTAGCCACGGGAAGATCATTGATTGATGTGGAGAAAGGAGAACTCACCATGCGTGTAAACGATCAAGAAATTAAGTTGAATGTTCTCCAAGCAATGAAACATGCTGATGTGGATGAAGAATGCAAGGCCATCATTGAGGTGACCTTTGATCAACCCTGCATCAGGTCGGGCTGCCAGGATATAAAATTTGGTCACTGCTGCGACAGTCATTTACCAGCCTGTCACGACAGCAACGACGACAGCATCGACGACAGCAACTCCTCTGAATCCGATATATCTGATAATGAAGGTCATGAGGAGGTAGATTGGTTAGACCATCGCCCAGGTAAGTTATTCGAACCCTTAAATTACACTTCGGATAACCATTTAATTCAAAAGCCATCTACTGTCGAACCACCTGTCTTAGAACTTAAGCCCCTGCCAGGGCAGCTTAAATATGCTTATCTTGGTTGTGATAAAACACTGCCCGTAATCATCTCTGCTAAGCTGCCACAGGAACAGGAACGACAGCTGATCGACATGTTGAGGCAGCACAAAAGGGCGATAGGATGGACTATAGCAGACATTCAGGGCATTAGTCCGGCAATCTGTATGCACAAAATCCTCCTCGAGGAAGATCATAAGCCGACTATTGATGCCCAAAGGCGGTTAAACCTTGCAATGAAGGAGGTAGTGCGTAAGGAAATAATTAAATAGTTAGACGCTGGTATCATTTACGCCATCTCCGATAGCAAATGGGTAAGCCCGGTGCAATGTGTTCCCAAGAAAGGAGGCATGACTGTGATAACCAATGAAAACAACGAGTTAATCCCAACCAGGACTGTGACCGGTTGGAGGGTTTGTATGGACTATCGGAAGCTTAACAAAGCTACCCGAAAAGACCACTTTCCTTTACCCTTTATTGATCAAATGCTTGATAGATTAGCGGGTAAACCTTACTATTGTTTTCTTGATGGTTATTCAGGATATAATCAAATTGCTATTGCACCAGAGGACCAAGAGAAAACGACTTTCACATGCCCTTATGGAACATACGCATTTAGGAGGATGCCGTTTGGACTCTGTAACGCACCTGCCACCTTCCAAAGGTGCATGATGGCTATATTCTCCGACATGGTTGAAGACTTCCTTGAAATCTTCATGGATGATTTTTCCGTCTTTGGAGACGATTTTGAGAGCTGCCTCGGCAACCTTCAAAAGGTACTTGAAAGATGTGAAAAAGCTAATCTTGTTCTTAATTGGGAAAAATGTCATTTTATGGTAGATGAAGGGATAGTTTTAGGCCATAAGATTAGCTGCCGTGGGATAGAAGTCGACAGGGCAAAGATTGAAGTCATAGAGAAGCTGCCGCCGCCAACCACAGTCAAGGGCATTAGGAGTTTTTTAGGGCATGCTGGTTTTTATAGGCGATTTATTGCAAATTTCTCAAAAATCACAAAGCCCCTATGTCATCTCTTAGAGCAGAACCGACCCTTTGACTTTAATGAAGAATGTACTGAAGCATTCAAGGTTCTAAAGGAAAAACTAGTGACAGCCCCCATAGTACAGCCACCAGACTGGACGCAGCCATTTGAAATTATGTGTGATGCCAGTGACTATGCTGTCGGGGCAGCACTTGGGCAGCGCAAGGACAGGTTGTTTCATGTCATATATTATGCCAGCAAAACATTGAATGATGCCCAAGTGAATTATACCACCACAGAAAAGGAGCTGTTAGCTGTGGTGTTCTCCATCGACAAGTTTCATTCTTACATACTTGGGACGAAAGTAATAGTACACACCGATCATTCTGCCCTTAAGTACTTGTTCGCAAAGAAGGATGTAAAGCCTAGGTTGATAAGATGGATTTTGCTATTACAAGAGTTCGACCTTGAAATCAAAGACAAAAAGGGAACAGAAAATCAGGTGGCATATCACTTGTCGAGGTTGGAGTTGGGACAGAGTCTACCTGTAGATGAGACACACATACTAGAGACCTTCCCAGATGAACAGCTCTTTCCTGCCGCAATAGCTGTCGCGACAGCCATGGCGGCAGGTAAGTCTTCTAACCTTCCCTGGTATGCTGATTTCGTTAATTTTATAGTTAGCGGAATATTACCTTCTGATCTTACTTATCAAGCCAGGAAGAGGTTTCAAAATGATGTTAAACATTATTATTGGGACGAACCTCTTCTTTTCAAGATGTGCGCAGATCAGGTTATAAGGAGATGTGTACCACAAGAAGAACAAGAAGACATTTTCCATCACTGTCATGCTTCACAATATGGAGGACACTTAGGAGGCAATAAAACTGCTGCCAAGGTGCTGCAGTCAGGATTCTACTGGCCGACACTGTACAAGGACGCACAGGAATTTTACAAAAACTGTGACAGGTGCCAGCGGACAGGTAACATCTCAAGGAGAAACGAGATGCCACTGCAGAATATCTTAGAAGTCGAGATCTTCGACGTATGGGGGATTGATTTTATGGGACCGTTTCCATCTTCATGTGGAAATCTTTACATCCTCCTAGCAGTAGATTATGTCTCCAAGTGGGTAGAAGCAATCGCAACTCAAAAGAATGATGCCAAAACAGTCCAAAGATTTTTACACAAGAATATATTTTCTAGATTCGGCATCCCTAGGGCGATTATCAGTGATGAAGGGAGACATTTTGACAACAGGGTAATTGCTGCCGCCTTGAGAAAATATGGTGTCAAGAACAAGATCGCGACAGCATACCACCCACAGACCAATGGACAGGCTGAGATTTCCAACAGGGAAGTAAAGAACATTCTTGAAAAAATGGTCAAACCAACTAGGAAAGATTGGTCTTTACTTCTGAATGATGCATTATGGGCATACAGGACAGCTTTCAAGACTCCATTGGGCATGTCTCCATTTCGATTGATCTATGGGAAAACCTGTCACCTGCCTGTCGAGATAGAGCACAAGGCATATTGGGCAATCAAGGCAGTGAACATGGACTTGGACAAGGCAGGTCAGAAAAGGCTGTTAGATTTGAATGAAATCGAGGAAATACGGACAATGGCCTACGACAACGCAAGAATATACAAGGAGAAAACAAAGAAATGGCATGACAAGAAGTTGCTGCCGCGACAGTTCTGCCCAGGGCAGCTTGTGTTGTTGTTTAATTCGAGGTTGAAACTCTTTCCAGGGAAGCTCAAATCTAGATGGTCTGGACCATTCCAAGTAATTCAAGTTTCCCCCATGGTGCCATTACAATTCAATCATTAAAAGACGGGCACCAATTCAAAGTCAATGGACAACGCCTCAAGCACTATCAAGGGACTGAAGCCCCAGGAATACAGGAAGTGGTTACTTTAGGAGATGCCCCAGAAGGCATCCCTAATTTAACCTAATTCTTTTATTTTTATTTTTATTTTTATTATTATTAATATTATTTATTAGGAATTAGATTTATTTTAATAATATTTTGTTTTTAATTTCAGTTTTTAGGAAATAAAGGAAGCAAGTGAGAAAGAAGAAGTGGCCCAAGCCCACCGCCCATCCATCAGCCCAAATAAAGTCCATTTATAATAACATGTCGTTTCGGCTGCCGGCGCAGACGGAGTTGACAGGCTGTCAACAGACGCACAGCAGACGAAGAATCGTGCGGCAGACGCAGCATTAATGTCTGTCAGACGTGTCAGACGCAACATTCAATCTGCCGCTCCGTTATTCCCGCCTGCCGTTGCGGCATTAAATGGGCAGCCCCCGACAGCTATATAAACCCCTTCTCCTTTTCATTTTTCCTCACTTCAGATTTTCTCTCTTGCTATTCTCTTCTAGTTTAATCTCTTTTTTTCATTTTCAGCCCTTGCAACCAAACATGTCTTCACGACAAACCCGACAGAACATTGCCGCCGCTTCCTCTTCCGCAGCAGCATCTCCGTTCGCCAACAAGGAACTTTGGGAGGAACGGAGCTTCATCTATAACAGGGATGCTCCTCTTTTTGGCCTCCGGCCGTTCATCATGAAAGCTATCACGGCGCAACTTTGGGAAGACTTTGCCGAGCAGCCGGCAGAGCTTAATGACACCCTTGTCAGGGAATTCTATGAGGCGATCGAGAGCAAGTCGGCGACATCTGTCGTCGTCCGAGAAGTGACAGTTCCTTTCACCGCCAGCAGCATCAATCATGTCTTTGGCCTCTTCTTTGGCCCCAATGACGACGCTCATCAACAGTTTTGGGACTCCCTCGATGCTGCCGGCCACGATGCTGTCATGAGGGAATTGACAGAAAGGGGCACAACATGGAGCACCAGCAAGAAAAACCCCAACTCCGTCAACCGGGCAGAGCTGCTCCCTGAGGCTAAACTATGGAACGCTTTTATTAAAAAGCGTATCCTGCCCTCATCCCACCACACGACAGTCAACAGGCAGCGGCTTGCCCTCATCCATTCTATCATGCATGACAGGCCAATCAACGTGGGCAGGTACATGCGAGAAAGCATTCTCGACTGTGCCTTCAGAACAGATTCACGACTATGCCTGCCCTTCACCATTATGGCCCTCTGCCGCTGCGCTGCCGTACCGGAGGACCCTTCAGACAAAATAAAGAAGGGCAGCGGCTGGACCGACAACAACATCTCCAGCCTTATGGAGATCATCGTCGTAACACCCCTCAACGCCTTCGATCCAAACGCCCCACCTGCTGAATCTGATGATGAACCTGCCACCGAGCCTGCCCCAGAAGCTGCGACCAACACCGCACCGGCAGGTCAGAACGCCGACATCTTAGCTGCCATCCTGAGGATAGAGGAGCGGCAGATGGGTTTAATGACATTCATCCGCGATTTCTCCAACGCAACGGTAAACTTTATTACCAACACTTTAAATTTTTCGGATGTCATTTTCCCCACCTTCCCCGCCCATTATTTCAATATCCCATCCCCTACTCCCACACCACCTGTCTCTCCCCATGGAGAATCTGCCTCCTCCACACCTTCCCCGACGGCAGCCGGCAGCCCACCGGCGGACACTTCCCCTCGAGGCACCAAGCGAGCTCCCACTGACGACAGCCCTCTTGTTCGGAGAAACTTAGACAGCGCCTTCACACGGGTGAAAAGAATCAAGCATGTGGCCAACAAGAGGATGCTGTCCAAGGCCATCACGAGTAACAGCTGGGATAGCAGCGGCAGCTCTGATGTTCGACTAGTGGAGCCACCTGCCCTTCAACCTGCTGACGACCCTGTCCACCAACCGGAGGAGGAATCTGCACCTCAACAGGCCGAGGAACCTGTTGATCCACCTGCTCAGGAACCTGCCCAGCCACCTCCCCAACGCAGACGCTACCATCAGATCCGCGTCAGCAGCAGTGATGAGGACAGCACTTAAAATTTAAGTTTTTATTTCTTTTTCCTCTCTTATTGCTGCCTGCCTTTATATATTTGTGATGTACTTTTCTTTTTTTTATGTTTTTCTTTAATTGTTTTTAGTGTCATCTTGCATTGAGGGCAATGCAACCCTCGAGTTTGGGGGTGGCAACCCTCCATATTTAATGGAGTCTTTAGCACATTTTTTTTTTAATTGTTGTGTCTTATTAGTTATTTAAGTTCTTTAAAAAAAAAAATCAGAAAAATAAGAAAATTTAAACTGTTGGCTTAAAACTGTGAAATTAACTTACCTGTCATGACGGCTCTGTCGTGGCAGCATCTTTAGGACAGGTTAAGGAAAAGTTTAGAGCCTTTCTATAGTTCTGAAAACTTAAACACTTTTGTGACTGTTATCTTGCTTAGACTTATTTTAGCCAAACTAGAATAGGATGCTTAGATCTTGAAAAGCCCCTAGAGGTGCCTAACACTGGCTCTAGGAAAGAAGTTTAGCAAAAATAAAAAATAAACCTAGAGGTGCCCGAAACCGGCTCTAGGAAGCTAACTAGAGGTGCCCAAAACTGGCTCTAGAAAAACTTAGCTTGAAAATAGAAGAAAAAGCATGAAAATGTGCCTTCTAAAAGAAAGTAAACTTTGGCATAAAATTCAAGTTAAGAAGTTGAATATTCTAGTGAAACTAAGAGGGTCTTAGCATATAACTGTTCACAAGCATGCACACACTGCACGAGAGCTATAGGGAGATTCCGGACAGATCCTAACCCTTCCGACAGGTTGCTGCCGCCATAGAGAATGAGCGACAGGTGAGGGACAGTTCACTGTTTGAAGGCCAACACAAAAATTTTCAGTTTTCTTTTAAGTCTTCATTGCTTGAGGGCAAGCAAAAACTTGAGTTTGGGGGTGTGTTGAGTGTGTAAAAGTTCTATCATTTACACCTTTTTAAACCCATATTTCTGCTGCATTCAAGCATCATTGCATTGCATTTAGGTTAATTTTCAATAAAACATCACACTTATATAAAAGGCACGGATTCTACTGAAAGATGGTTATTTTTGCAGGTATCTGTCATAGTAGATGTCAAAGGCAGGCGCAGGGCAGATAAGCAGGAAAGCTGAACTGGACTAGCAGCTGAAGAAGACGAACCTGTCACGGACCTGTCGTGACAGCATGATGACAGCAGATTCATGAAGAGGAAAAATGAAGTGGACCTCGATAGATAGAGAAAAATCTGCTCGTCTGTCGTGTGGAAGCCGAATATTTTTCCAAGCCCCGGATCAAAAGATATGTCAAGCCAAAGCTCAATGAAGAGAATTCCCATGAAACAAGAAGGCGGCTGAAAAGTAGGAATCCTTAGAGATTTAGTCTTTATTAGAATCTTACTTTTAATTAAAGTTGTAATCCTTGTTACCTTAGATAACTTGAGCCCAAAGCTTATATAAAGGGCATAGATTAAACCTAGGGCATAGCCGACTACCCCATAACTGAAACCAAAACCCTGCCGATTACCTGTCACCGATATGTTCTAAATTCCCCCTAGGGCTACGGGTTGTTTTGTAAAGTAGTTGCAAGGGTTGCTTTGTTTTAGGATTTTTCAAGTTCAATAAAATAAACTTCAAGTTCTTTTATCTTGGTTTTAATATCTTGCAAGAGCATCGGGAGAGCATTGTGAGGTTATCCATTTACTTAGCATCGGGAGAGTTAAGTATACGAAAGAGATAAAAGCGCGTTCTCTAGTTTATAGTTGAACCATCTCGTGCTTAGGGATAAGGCGAGGTTAAATGGCTAAGGAAGAATTCATACACATCGGTGTTCATCCTTCGATTCACGCCGGGAGGTATCATCAAAGACGTGATCATCGACAGACTTGTGCCTAGGGATAGGGCAAGGCAGATCTGGGATTCTTGCCAAGCTTGAAGTACGGAGTTAGTGTTCGCTGCCGCGACAACTAACGGACAGACGCCGCGACAGGTGCTGTCGGCGACGGGTGCGACGACAGAACTGGAGATCCTAAGCAATTCAATACCTACACTACTGAGCAACTCAATACCAGCCCACTCTCTCTATCTTGATATCTCAATTCCTTTTATTTACGTTTTTACTTTATTATTCGTGACAATTCTCTCAAACTATTTCTTTTACTTCGTGCAGTGAAATTAGGTGAAGCTATTAGCCCAATCCCTGTGGAGACGATATCCGATACTTTGTATCACTTTACTACTTGCGTCGTGTATACTTGCACTACAATTGCGATAGACTATTTTACACGCAACAAATACAAATGATCGATCATTAGAATGTTAGTGTGTACACATGAGTCTAAAGTCGCGCGTGGCCTTGGTGGCGTTGAGTCACCAAGGAGGAGTACGGGTTCGCCCGGAATTGTATTTAAATGTAGTCGGTGATGAGTGGAATCTCATCGACGGGGCGTGAGGATGAGTGGAATCCCCTCCGCGAGACCGGTGATGAGTGAAATCCCATCGTGAGGTAATGCGGTTGTTGGATGTGAGTTTCCAACATGTCTATCCGCGTATTCGGGTCTTAGCTAGGTGCCAATGTTGTTTGATGTATATACCAATGTGTTGAGGTTCATGGTTCTTTTGGGATACTTGTTTGTGATTACATGTATCATGGAAATTGAGCTTATGATCATGGCATTAATATTGTCTATTGCTCATGCATTTTATCTTGTGGACCTTTGGTATGATTGTGTTACCTTGGCTAGATCGTGCTCGGACCCTGCAATGTTGAGGTTTGTTTTTAGAGCTCACCCTCACTAAGCATCATTGCTTACGCTCTCTTTGTTCAACATTGCAGATCCTTAGTTCGTGGGTTGCTCGGGCAAGTGGAGGGCCTCCAAGTGTGGTTTTGGCTTGAGTTCATCAAGTATGGATTTTTAATGTTGGACATGTAATAGTTAGAGCAATGGGACATGTATAGTTTTGTTGGATTGTTGTTGGTTGCTAGGAGCATGTTTAGACTCCTTAGTATCTTGCTTTTGCATGGTTGTGTTGTCATGATGAATGTTAACTCATGCCCAAGTTGCTCTTTTGAATGTTAGCCTTATGCCTTAAGAGTTCATATATGTGTTTGAATGAATGCATGTTTGTGAGGTGTTGCCTAGTGTTGGGTTTGTCTAAATCTTGTTGAAGCATGCTAGTATGGTTGGTATGCCTTAAGTTTAATTAATGTGGTGTTGTGATGTGTTTTGGTGGTGTTTTGGGGCACCTTTGTGCCTTAAAACAGCAAAATCGAGTTTGCAGACATGGGGTGTTTCGGAACGGGTCCCCCTGTTCCGGAACGGGCCCTTTGCAAATGGCCTGCCGTTTCGAAACGGATGAGGGTCGTTTCAGAACATTTTTGCTACTGGAATTTTGAGAAATTGGCGAGATGAAGCCGTTCCGAAACGGGCCTTTGATGTTTCGAAACGGTCAAATCTCGTTGACCACGAGATATTGACCGTCAAGGTCGTTCCGATACAGGTCTCCCCTGTTTCGGAACGGTCACCTTATGGTTGACCCAGGCCCGTTGACTAGGTCAAGGCGTTTCGGAACACCCTAAGGGCGTTTCGAAACGGCCTGCTGTAGAACATTAAAATGAGCTGTTTTATGTGTGGTCGGCTGATGTATGTTGCGAATGTTTGTATTCCCGCTGCTGTGCCTCATGTAGGATTAATTTATGCATATAGACAAGATAAAATAAAAAGAAATTTTTTTGGGTCGTTAACCGAGGGGAAATCTTAACGGGTTTCGCTTCGGTTTTCCCCGTGTGGCCCACTCGGACCGGTCATCCGACCAGACCGGGACGAGGGGGTTACAATGATTATTTATATACTATTTTCGTTAAATTATATCAAGTTTTTAAGTTGGTTTGGTGGTTTAGTGTAAACATTTCATCATAGAGGTCCTTGGTTCAATCCTCCTTAAATGAGTGTTTTCTTAAATTTTTTACTAACAAAACGACGCCGTTTTGGCCTATCTTAAGCATCAAAGCAACAATATCAAAACGACGTCGTTTTGGATATAATGGTCGAGTGCTTGAATTGAACAAAAAACAATGATCAATAGTATAATAATAGCAAAATACAATGTTTATTGTTACAATAATATCATTTTAAAGTTCAGTGGTATGTCTGATACAAAGTTTAAAGTTTAGTGGCATTTCGTGTAGTTTACCCTTTTATATAATGTTTTTTATAATGATCAATTGATACTCCATATTTTTTGTCATAACATTAGAATCGAACTTATAACCTTACTTAAAATGATTTAATGTTTTTCTCTCACTAAACCAACTAACTATTAATCTTAGGATGAGTCTGACACGCTTAAGGAGCACCACTAATGACGAGCACCGATGAGCATCATTAATTCAATTTATAAAGATTAAAAGTTTAAAGGACTCGCCGTATAATTATAATTTTTTTGAAATTAAACGGTAAATTAATTAAAATATATTATTTTATTTTACTGTTCTTTTAAATATAGATCAAAATACATATCTACTCTTAAATTATAAAACCCTAATTTTTATTTATTAGAAATTTAAGTCGTTGTTGTTGTCGTCGCCGCCGTTACACCCTTCGTCTGCACTTTTGGCCGCCATAAATCAACTACCGGCCCGAGTTACCTCCCCGACACCAGGTGAGTTTGACCTTGTCCTTGAATTCAACTTCTCTATTTTTGTCTTTTAACCCAGTTTCGGTGGGTTTGGGGTTAGTGAAGAAAATAGAGGATTATAAGTTACTGTTTGCGATTGGGATGGGAGAAGAAGGGTGTGATATATTCAGCGATAGGTGGGTTAGGGACAAGTTGACTCTGCCTCACTATGAAGAATCGGAGTGTACTTTTATATGAGACGGTAGTAGTGACGGCAATGACTTGAATTTCAAATGAACAAAAATTAGGATTTTGTAATTTAGGGCTAGATAGGTATTTTGATCTATTTTTTTTATAAAAAATAATATATTTTAATTTATTTATTTATTTATAAATTTTTAAATAATTTATAATTATACTGTGAATTCTTTAAATTTTTAATCTTTATAAATTGAATTAATAGTGCTCATCAGTGCTGTCGAGCGTGACAAAATTTTTCTTAATTTTATAAAATGTTTGTCAATGTAAATTTTACCCAATAAATGGGTGATTAACTTAAAAAAACTTTTTTGTCAACATTTAATGTACAACACTTAATTCCAATTAACTTCTGAAATTGATTTAAGGTAATAAGTTGATACCTAAAACTTAAAAATTATTACATTCATTAAACCAAAACTTAATAAAGTTAAAATTTTATGAGTTTTGCTAATGACAGCATTAAGAGATGTCAATAAGAACTAATAATATTTTTGTAATTAATTTTTATTTAATTTTTTCAAATAGAATCTATTTAATGTAACTAATTACCTCCTAAAAATTGTATTCTATTCATTAAATTGATTTAAAATAATGTATACTTACAAATAAAATGAATATGACTGTTGATTCAAATTGTGATTTATATTTCTTCTTTTATGTGTTCTTTTCTTTTGTATTCAAAACTGTATTTTTTTGTTGACATTCACCAAACTCCTTTTCGCGGTCTATCTAGTTTCTAACATCTACTAAAAAGGTAAAGCATACAAAACAATTTCGATTATTTTATTTATTTATTTATTTAATTTTGTCTTGACTATTTAGTTTTCATTTAAGATTTATTTTAACAAAGGTTTAACTTAATTTTTGTGTATTTATTTTTCTAATTTGTCTTAACAATTTAGTTTTTAACATATAGTGATGCTTGATTTCGACTTGAATGAACCTCTAATGTTGAAAGAAAATGATGAGCAAGATGATTAACCCTTTATTGGTCAAACCTTTGAAAGAGAAGACGAGACATTTGATTTCTATAACAATTATGCAAAACGGCACGAATTTGTTGTTCGAAAAGATCGATGCGATACAAAAAAAGAAGAAGAACTATTAGGCGTGATATTTTATGCCATCGTGCAGGAAAACAACGTTTAAAGATAGTTGATCACTTCAAACCTCATAAAAATACGAAGTCCTCAAAATGTGATTGCAAGGCTCATATGTGTATTACTTTAAAAAAGAGTTTTGATATTTTTCCGAAAGAGTGGCATGTTACAAAATTGTCAGTTTGCACAATCATGGTATGATTTCACTTGAAGCAGTGTGTTTTCTTCCGACAAATCGAACTATGACTTTTGAGGATGAAAAACAAATCTTGTTGTACAAAGAAGCTGAACTGCAAGTTAGACAAATAATTAAAATTATTGAGCTTTAAAAAAATGTCAAGCATGGTAAGTTGTCATTTATTGACAAAGCTGTTCGCAACCTTTTTAATAGAGTCAAGTGAATGATTGGAGCTGATGATGCAAAGAATCTTATAGAATATATGAAATCTGTAAAGCAAGAAAATAAAATGTTTCAATATGCCTTTACCGTGGATGGAGATAGAAGACTTAAACATTTATTTTGGTGTTGGTTGTGTATATATAGCTTTGATGGTATAAATGAGTATATGGCTATGTTGTTTAGGTTTGTCATGGATCATGAAAATGTATTAGGTTGTTTAGTTTGGTTACTGCCCAAATTATAACTTATGTTTGTGATGTATATGTATGACTAATCTAGATGATATGCACTTTGAGTTGCTTTGTTTAGTACTATATTTTGAGTGACACATGTTATGGTAGGATATTACACTTGATAATGAAATAAACATAAGATTATACATGTATCTAGTGATATATATCTGAATTGGAAATCACTTGAATTAACCTTATGATATTCGATTGAAAGGTTGTCTAGTGTAGTTTGAATAGAATGCTTGTATGATTAGATTAGTTGATCGTGAATAGTGTAGGTGTATAAACATTTGATGGATTGATTTGGATGAGTATATGAATATATACAAGCATGTTCATGAGTTAGTCGAATATGCTAAAATTATGTTTGTTTTGGTTTGAATAATAAATGAAAGATTAAAAAGTGTAAGTATGTTTAGGTTGGTTAGTTGAAAGCTTAAGATGGATAGTTTTAAGTTATGATATGTTACATGTCTAATGAAATGTAAAAGTTTTAAATTAGCCTACATATGTGTATATGATTTGGTAACATGATTCTAAGTTCACATGTTAACATATTAAGTTTGATAAGTTACAAGCTGCACAACCCTAATTGATGTTGTTACATGTTTTATTTCGATTGTTTATTTGTTCTGAGTCGTTCTTTATATGCTGTGATATCTTTCGCTCGCATTCCCGGGCTAGGGGTGTTACATAAATTGCCAAAGACTATCATAACTGACCAAAATTCTTGGATGACTCAAACAATTGCAACTGTTGCCAACCACAAAACATAAATTTTGTATTTGGTATATTACTTCCAAATTTACTTGCTGGTTTGTAGCCCTTCTTCGAAATGACTACAAAAATTGATGTGCTAGTTTTTACCAGTTGTACAAAATGAGTGTACCTAAAGAGTTTGAAAGCAATTAGACCCTCATGGTTGCAAAATTTAAGTTGCAAGATAATATATATATATCAAAATTTTGTACAATATCAAATATTTTTTGACACTGACTTATTTTCGTGATAATTTTTTTGGAAGGATGATAACTACCGAAAGATCAGAAAGAATAAATGCATTCATCAAGAGATATGTTTTTCTTCTCATACATGTTTAGCTGATTTTGTTAAGCATGTTTGTATTTTTTTTGCTAAATTTTCATGAAAATATTTTATATCATTTTTCGTTTAACTAATTTGTTTTATCGTAAATATTTTAGATGGATTTTGGAGTTCAAAAAATTAGTCAAAGACAAATACAGGCGAATATGGTTGCTACTCTTAGACCAACTTTTTTAAAAGCAAAGTCACCATTAGGAGAACAAGTTTTTCAAGTCTTTACACCATTTGCTTTCAAAAAAATTCAAGAAAAAATTACTAGAGTAAGTCAATATTCTATAATTTATATCGAAAGTAATGAATTTATAGTACGATATTTTGAAGGAGAAAAGAATATATCTCATAAAGTTTATTGAGATGGAGATACAACTATGTGCAGTTGTAAAAAATTTGAGTTTTAAGGTATACTTTGTCGTCATATATTACGAGTACTTTTTATAAAGATTGTTTTAAAGTTTCATTTTTCTATTTACCTGTACGATGGTGTTGTGATGCATTGCAAGCTAGTAGTACTAGAGAAGTGATAGATAAAAACACATTCCAGAAGATGAATGTATCCCTTTAAGCAATGCACTTGAACGTGGAGACGAAGTGTTGTCCCCTCCGCAATTAAAAAAAGGCGTCCGAAAAAAAAGTGTGATAAGTGTAGAAAAGAATTAAAGAAAAAGTTGACTAAGAGTTGTTCCATATGCAAATAATTCGGTCTAAACCTACTTGTCCTAGCAATGAGAAGACAATTGCCGTAAATAATATGGTTGCACACACTTCTTTTATATCATAAGAGAGAAAAAATAGCAGTCGATACATGATTAAATCGTGTATTTTCTTTGAAGTTTTAGGTAATACTTCATATTCATATATTAGTATACTAAATGTTTCTATCTTGTTTATTTATGTCTTAAATCGTGATTTATATGTTTGTACATGTTTGTGTATGCAGTTCACTTTGTACTTTTCAAAGTTTATTATGCTTGAAGAACTAAAAGAAAGCTCGAGAGTTGGGATACATGTCTGTTGCACATCTGCTGATGGATGAACTTCAACATAAAAATTCTTCATGATCGATCTGCAGCAAGTGATTAAAGTAATTTTCGAAAAACGTTTATGAATCTTCCATGTTCTTGTAATAGAATCAATCATTATACTTGATTTTAACTTTTCATATCAACATGCTGCTTTGAAACAAAATTATAGCACTCAATTATTTGATCATTTAAAATTATGGCCCTCAATTACTTTCAAATACGCTGCCAAAAAAATACAGTTTTAAATAAAAAAACACATGAAAGAAGAATTATAGATCACAATTTTGTTGGTAAGGATTAATTATGTTAATCCATTTAATGGATAGAATACAATTATGTTAATCTATTCTGTTGGTAAGGATTAATTATGTTAATCCATTTAATGGATTCTATTTGAAAAATAGAATAAGAATTAATTACAAAAATATTATTAGTTTTTAATGACAGTTCTTAGAGCTGTCATTAGCAAAACCCAATTTTTATTGGTGTATTACTTTTAACCAACCGATATATGTTATGCGTCTTAAAAACGAATCTTTCGATATTTAGTTAGTACGGATATTTGTTTAAAACCTATTTGATACTTGAATTTTTCATGATTTATTTGGTGAAAAATTCTACAGCGCTCGACGAGCACCGATGAGCACCACTAACGACGAGCATCGATGAGTACTATTAATTTAATTTATAAAGATTTAAAATCTAAAGAACTTAACGTATAATTATAAATTATTTAAAAATTAAAAGATAAATTAATTAAAATATATTTTTATTTTAATTTTTAATTAAAATACCCATAAATTACAAAACTCTAAATTTTGTTCATTTAAAATTTAAGCTGCCTCCGCCGCTGTCCTGCCCCCATAAGCACAAATATTTCGTTGCATCTGCCATCATTGAGAACAGGTTGAAATACATGATCCTAGTGATGAAATCATCTCGGAAGTTGAAAGGGTTTTCTTGGAATAAAGCAAAGCCGATTGGAATTTAAACGTTTAATTCAATTGATTCGGATATAATTAGTAGAATAAAGCAAATTCACGAGCACCGATGATTGCCTTGTTGTCCATCACTGGGACCAAGTATTGCCTTCTTATCAATTGATAAGAAGAGTTTAATTCAATTGATCCAGATCATTGCTTTGCCTCAGCGGAGGTAGGGCGGCGACGGCGGCTTGAATTTTAAATTAACAAAAATTAAGATTTTCTATTTAGGGGTATTTTAATTAAAAATAAAATAAAATATTTTAATTAATTTACCTTTTGAATTTTAAATAATTTATAATTATACGCTAAGTCTTTTAGATTTTAAATCTTTATAAATTGAATAAATAGTGCTCATCGGTGCTCGTCGTTAGTGGTGCTCATCGGTGCTCGTCGTTAGTGGTGCTCATCGGTGCTCGTCGTTAGTAGTGCTCATCGGTGCTCGTTGAGCGTGGCAGATCTTCCTTTATTTAATACATAAATTTGGAAGTTATTACATATATTGATTAAAAAATTAATTTTATTAAAATTTTATTGTCATGGTATATTCAATCAATTGGCGTCACAATATTTAAAATATCAACAAAATTATAAAACATTAATTAATCGATTGATTGAAGGTGTCATGTCCACAAAAAATTACTTTTTAAAGGATTGTAAAAGTATAAGAGTATTTTGTACCAACTATACTAGAAAAATATCTAATTATTAAATAAGGTCAAGTTCAAAAGCTTTTTTTTAAAGGCACCTAACATCTATTGATTGACTAGTTAAACATCAATAAATTTTTAATAATTGTAAAATAAAAAATGTCATCAACCAAAGGATAAAATATCCATTAACCTTAAAAGAAAAATAATATGGTCGAGAGTAGAGAATGACTTTAAAGTTTTGTTCTGCATTATCTTTAAAAGTGTTTTTAGTTTTAAAAGCATTTTGTGATAATAAAAAATAGAATAAGTAGTTTTTAAATCAAAAGTATTTTTAAGTTTAGTTAGAAAAACTCTCTTCGAAAACCGATTATTTTTTTCTTTTAACCTTTTTAAAAATATTTTTAAGCAAAATCACTCATTTGAAAAATTATATAGAGTAAAATAAAAAGTACTTACTTAAAAATATATTTTGCCATAATACCAAACACTCGTATTTCAAATCAAATAATTTAGAATTCTTTCCCATTTTATTTTCAAAAACAAATATTGAACTGAACTAATAAACAATGTGAAAATGAGATACGTATTAATAATCCTTTATTCATCAAAAAATAGCTTAAATGAAAACTAAAGTGCTTAAAGTATATATCTTTTGAACTTTAGGTGCCTAAAATAATATTTTTTTTGTAAAATATAGGTGCTTTGTAAAAATAGGTGCTTAAAGTTTTAACCGTTATAATTTTAGGTGCATGATAGTTAACTACCGTTAAAAAACGCGTTAACCAATAAAAAATAGACACATGACATGTTTTAATTTATAATTTCTTTTAATTAACTTTTTATTTTTAATATTTTAAAAAATTTCAAAAAATCTTGAAATTCTAAAAACTTCTAAAATGGTCACCAAATCCCTAAATCCTAAAACCCCAAACCTTCACCGCTACCACCGCTGGCCGTCGTTGCCGACCTCCAGGGACGAATGCAAAACTTTAAGTTAGGGGGCGAAAATAGATTTTTAATAGAAAATACATAGAAAAATTCTAATTTTTTTAACTTGTATAGGAATTTTAAAATTTTAGGGAGGACCGCCACCGCCAGCCCCCCTCGGTCCATCCCTGCCAACCTCACTCGTTCGGTCACTAGACCCAGCCGACCATTTTCCCCAACTCGTCGTCTCCGAAAATCGGCGAACGGTGTGCCAAGTAAACCTTGAACGTCGAATGTGAAATAGACGCTCGATTGGCACATCGTTCGCCGATTTCTGACGACGGTGAGTTGGGAGAAATGGTCAGCTGGGTTTAACGACAAAAATAGTGGGGTCGGCGTTGGTGGCCAACAGTGAAGACTTGGAGATTTGAGGTTTTGTTATTTTTAGGGATTTAGGGACTGATTTGAATATTTGTTAGAATTTTAGGATTTTTAAAAAATAATTTTTAAATTTATTTTTCTAAAATAATTTAAAATATTTAATATCCATGTCATGTGTCGTGTTTTGATTGGATAACAATTTTTTTTAAACGGACGAACACCTAAAATTATAGTAATTTAAATTTTAAGCACCTGTTTTTTTTAATTAAACACTTAAAATTAAAAAAATATAATTCTGGGCACTTACTCTTATTTAATAAAAAAAAGTAAACAATGGTGAAAAGACAGAGGGAGAAACGAAATACTAATTTATTTAGGTTTAATATCCTATACACTGGCGGTGGAAACTGAAAATCTCCACGAGCGTCATAATTTTAGGGTATAAGGAGTTAGTTTAGGGTATAGGGTTTAGAGGTTTAAGTGTAAGAGTTTAGAATTTAGGGATAGTTGTTTCAATTTAAGGTTTAGGGTTATAATTTAGGCTTTATATGTCAGAGTTTAATTTTTAGGGTAATATGGTGAGAATTCAGGTTTTAACCTATAAACCTTAAATTATAACCTTAAACCTTAAATTGAAACAACTATCCCTAAATTCTAACCTCCTACACTTAAACTCTATACCTAAACTAACTCCATATAGCCTAAATTCTAACCGCATGTGTATAGAATATTTATCCATTTATTTATATTTTATTAGTTTTATCTTTGTAAAATGCTACGTTTAAGCCTTAAGGCCAAACGGAAGAGAAAAGGACACGTGGGACAGTTGAGCTGACGCACAAAACGATAAAGTTAAGTAACTGAATTGTGGGGATGAACGATACTCCAAATTGTGTCCGTCCAAGCTATCATTTATCCAAACGCCAAAAGTTTCAGTGAATTCAGTTCTTATATATTACTAATAAAATAAATTAATTAAACATGCACGCCGAGTTTGAATCAACAATTATTTTTTCAAAATATTTTTTGAGTTCGAACAATTTTTTTTTATATTTTAACTTAATCAAGTAGTCAACAAATGATTAGTAAATTTTAATTGAAACTCGTGAATTAAAAAATTACAAAAATATTTTCATTTCTCAATTTTGACGATGTCTAAAAACTCCTCATATTACTGTCTTATAAGTTATAACCAAGAAGCTAAAAACTTGCTCCTTAATAGCATACAATTTAATATGTTACAGGGACTTTGTCATTGCGTTTGATTGTTCTTATAAACATCTTTTTTCAACTAAACTCATTTTAAGCTTTTAATTAGATAGACGTTGCTTATCATTCTTGCAATGTTGTCATGATGATTAAACATTGTTTATTTTTTGGATGAGTCTCCGGCATTCGACGAGCACCAATAACAACGAGCACTGATGAGCACCATTAATTCAATTTATAAAGATTAAAAATCTAAAGGACTCACCGTATAATTATAAATTATTTAAAAATTAAAAGGTAAATTAATTAAAGTATATTATTTTTTTAATTTTCTTTTAAACATAGATCAAACCCTAATTTTTGTTCATTTAAAATTTAAGCAGCTGTTATCGCCATTTTCGTCGCCGTTGATACTCGTCGAGCGCTGTAAAAGTTTCCTTATTTTTTCGTTTAAAATCACGTTTAACTAAGATAATAAAGAATTGTTCGTAAGAAACATACATAAGATCAAATAATAGAAACCAAACTATGTGCAAATGACAATACTGATAACAAAAGTGCATTTGACAAAGTAGTTTTTGAAAATGCGGTTTACGCCATGTGCTTTTCTCTTATATGGTATTTTTAGTATATTTCATAAATATTTTTTTTAAATTATATTCTTTATTTGATTATTTTTTTTTTTGAATTGAGTCAAATTTCATAAATGGACTCAAATAAAATTTTAGAAAAAATTAAATGATAAAATAAAACTTGAATACGTATGTAATTTCAATTTCATTTTTTGAAAATATTTTTCAATTTAATCTCTCAAGTTTGTATTTCATCCAATTTAATCATTTGACTGTAAATCTTTGTAAATTTTTGTTTTATCAATTCTTTGAATCATTCATACTCTCATCATATTTTCTTCACGAAATCCCTTCTTTTATAAAAACATTATATAGTTTACACAATATTTTATTTATTAAATAACATTATAAATCTTACTGAAACTTATGAAAACATGAAGAAAAAATGTAGACATAGTTATATAAAGCCGCTTAAATTGGACCAAATCAATATCGTAATTTGTAACATTATAAATATTTATAATTAAATTTTAAAAAAACTTGAATTTGACTCGAGTTTTATAAATTTGATTAAACGCAAAAAAATTAATGATAAAATATGACTTATGAAGTCATTTAACTTAAAATTTTAAGTTTTTTTTTGATAAGTATTGGTGACCTCGTTAAAACCCCCCTTCATATCGGAAACGAATCACAGGGATGTTTCCAACATTGGAAGGAGGAAAAGAGTGTCACATTTATTTGATTAAGAATAAAGCACTTACAAGAGAGTTTGCAGCTACAAAACGATACATAACCAAAAAATAATCCTCAAATAGCTAACCATACATTCAAATTCCTACCCAATTCCACGCTTAGCTAAAGCATCCGCATCCGAATTTGCGTTCCTGCCAATTTTCCGGAATAGACACGCAAAACACTCACCCATGCAAATGATGTCTCTAACCAATGTTCGAAAAACAGTGGGGCAGACCGAAGGATCCGATATCCATCCTAACGCGACGTTGCAATCGCATTCCATTATGATGCGAAACTTCCTGCAGTTTGTGTCTTTGAGCACCAACTCCAAGCCCGATTTAATTGCCAGTAGCTCGGCCAGAATGGGAGGGCCAGAACCGATCGATTTAGAAAAGGAAAGTAAACTCCTCCCCGAGCAATCTCTAACCAATCCACCAATGCCACCTCTACTGCCGTCTTTCAGCATCGCTCCATCAACATTCAGTTTTGCAAAGCCTTTAGGGGGAGCTTTCCAGCCTTCGTTGCGAGATTGGAATCTCGATACAGTAAACCAGTCACAAGGATAAGATGGATTAGCGACAATCTCATCTATCGAAGACTTACACTCAGAGAATTTTGCCTTAAACCAGCTCCCAATCCTGCATTTAATCAAATAGAACAACTGAACAGCATCAAACAACTTACCTTTGAAACAAATTTCGTTCCTCAGCAGCCACACGGACCATAAGATAGCAAACGGGATGAAAGGCCAAGTCGAATGAGCACAAGCATCAGGGCGCAGCATGTTCCACTGCTCAAGAGCCGAACCAACATCAGCCGGAACAACAAAGACTAACTTCCAATAGGCAGCCAACCTAACCCAGCATTTCCACACCGGATTGCAGTGAAGGAACAAATGAGATACAGACTCTCGATCGATCCCACAAAGCGGACAAACGGTAGGAATATTAAGAAGTCTCATCCTTTTCGAGAGTTCAACACGCACAACCACCCTACTTAATATCACCTGCCAGACAAAGAACTCGATGCGGGGAGGAACAAAACCCACCCAGACTAGTTTCCTCCATTGAAAAGAGGAGGTGGCGTTAGAGAATCAGCAGGAATAACCTGTTTTAACCGAATACATGCCATCCCCGAATTTCTTCCAGACCACGCAATCCCTAGAGAAGCCTTCCGAACGAACTCGACTTAGTAGATTGATCAAAGACTCCCATTGCCCCAGCTCCCAATCAAATAATTGCCTCCTCATCCTAATGTCCCATTCCCACATGCCATTATGTACACGACCAAATTCACCCACTTTTCCATTCTTGTTACAAGAGAGAGCAAACATCCTGGGGAAAAGCGATTGAAGCGGGGATTCACTAATCCAACAATCCGACCAAAAAAATAACAGTGAACCGTCGCCCACTTGCATATGAAGCTGTTTGCGAAATTCCGAGCCAAAATTATCATTGCTGTAGAAACTCTTGGAGATTCCTTTCCAAATCCAAGATCCAAGTTGATTAGGGGCTGGATCCGGCAGTAACAGATTCTCATTCATGTTTAGCTTGCAACATAACATTCGCTTCCATGAACAATCCCTATCATTCGCAAAACGCCAAACCCACTTGCCTAAAAGTGCTCTATTCTGATATTGTAAATTTTTCACCCCCAAACCACCAAACTCCATTGGGAAACAGATTGAATTCCAACTTGACCAATGGATTTTCTTCGACGGACCCGAAGAACCCCATAAGAAATTTGCAAAAATGCTATTCAATTTGGTTTCCACTTCTTTCGGAATTACAAATAGCGACATAAAATAGGAGGGTAGAGATGATAAAACCGATTTAATCAACGTTAACCGGCCACTAATGGATAAATTCTTCCCCAACCAGCCGGCTAGAGCCCGGGAACATCTTTCTGTAACTGGATCCCACAGAGCCGCCGAATTACGTGTCGCCCCCAACGGAAGGCCTAAATATTCCGATGGAAATTTTCCCATCGAACATCCAACTCTCACCGACCAATTCTTAACTGTTTCATCATCCACATTAATACCAAAAAGTCTGCATTTAGAAAGATTCAACTGAAGGCCCGAAGCAATTTCAAAAACACATAATACCCTTTTAACATTCAGCACCTCCCTGCAAGATGCGCCACAGAAGATCATAAGATCATCCGCAAACTGTAAATGTGAGATATCAAAGGTATTATTCCCTCGACCAATTAAGAAGCCCTGAAAAAGTCCTGACGAAGTAGCTTTGTCCAGAATAAGATGTAAAGCTTCGCCAATTAGGTTGAAGAGAAGAGGCGATAAAGAACAACCTTGGCGCAAGCCCCTAGCAATCGAGAAGCTCTGAGTAGGGGCTCCATTCACCAGCACCGAAATGGATGCCGACGAAATACACTTAAATATCCACCCACACCATACATCTCCAAACCCTATCTCTTTCATCACACGGATAAAGAAACACCAATCAACCGAGTCATAGGCCCTCTTAAAGTCAATCTTAAAAACTGCCCCACTCCGACCAGCCCTCCTCACAGAGTCAATCCCCTCGTTCGCGAGCATAGAGCAATCTAAAATCTGTCTCCCTGAGATGAATGCGAACTGTGAATTACTCACTACCGTCTCCATACATCTCTTTAGCCGACGAGCCAGCACCTTTGATAGAATCTTGTACACCCCTCCAACTAGACTTATAGGTCGAAAGTCCTCTAAAGCAACCGAACCGGCTTTTTTGGGTATCAATGTTATGAAGGAATGATTAATCCCCTCTTCCCAATCAAGCCCCCGATGAAACTTATTACTCCCTCCGTCCCATTTAAGGTGTCCATTGTTGATTTTTCACGTAGTTTTAGGAAGAAAAATTTTGTGTAAGAGATGTGATGTAAAATAATTGAAAAGACAATTTTACCCTTGAAAAGTTGAATTTTATTTTGTTGGAAAACTAAAAAGAGGATAGGAAGGGAAATATACATTGTAAAAGTAGTTGATTTTTTCAATAAGACATTTTAAGTGGGACAATTTTAAAACACAAAAGAGACATTTTAAGTGGGACGGAGGGAGTAAAGAACTTCAATAAATCTACCTTCAAATGTGGCCAATACTTTTTAAAAAAACCCATGCTAAAGCCATCCGGACACGGAGCTTTAGCGCTGTCCATGGATGAAATTGCCTCCCAAACCTCCTTCTCATCGAAATCTTTGATCAAACTTTCAGCTTGCTGTTCCGAAATCTTCTTAAAAGGAAGGTTCAAAACATCCACCTCCAACGTGTTCTTAACGTTATAAGCCTTGGAAAAGAACTTGAAAACCCCTTCCTTAATCTCAACAGGATTCGACAAAGTCCTCCCATCCATCTCAATCGAGAGTAAAGAGTTAGTCCTCTTTCTATAAGACGCGTAATTGTGAAAAAAACGCGAGTTGCGATCACCCTCTTTAAACCATCGGATACGAGACTTTTGCATCCATATCCGCTCTTCTACACGGAGCAATTCCCAAAGCCTCAATTTCAATTCAGCAAGTGATTCCCTCCCCTCGGGACCAACAGTCCCATGTTGTAGACCAACTTCAATAGCGTCAATCTTACATTCGATATCCAGAATTGAATTACCCTGCTTCATAAAATTTTCCACTGTCCACGATTTAATTGATTGTTTAGTGGTCTTTAGCACACTAAGAATACCACCCCTCCTCTTCATTTTATGCGATTGAGAGATAGCTTCCAACACCTTTACATCACAACCCGAGTCCTCTAGCAAATAGTTGAAAAATTTAAAAGGTTTCGGCCCCCATGATTCACCTTTGTTTACCAACGCAATCGCATTGTGATCTGAGATACATTTCGACAGGAGCTTCTGATGCAATTCTTTAAAGGACTCCAAAAAAAGTTCATCCACTAGAAACCGGTCTAGCCGAACAAAAGTCGCCAACTCTCTATTGCTAGACCAAGTGAACCTCCCTCCTATAAGAGGAAGATCAATCAAGCAAGCTTCATTTATAAAATTCCTGAAAACTTCCATTGCGGCCACATTATATCCAGCACCAATTTTCTCCTCCTTACTCAAAAACGCATTAAAATCCCTTCCCACGCACCATACAAATTTATATCTCTGTAAAACTTCCAAAAGATCCGCAAAAAAAGCTACCTTCTCCGACTCTATCGAAGGGCCGTAAACGTTCATTAAACCAAAAAGGGACTGGTTCCCATGGAAACGACCAAACACTACAATAAATCGCCTAAAACATAACACATCAGAGCAAGAAAAAACGTCTTGATTCCATAACGAGACAAGACCCCCCGAAGATCCAGCTGCAAGCGAGACCGCCTTGCCAAAGTTTGAGCCGCAACCTAACCCCCTATACATCGCCGGCGAAAAATCCCTAACCTTAGTCTCCTGTAGAAAAATTATGTGTGGCTTCTCTGCTTTCACCAATCTTTTAACCGCCCCCAACTTCTCAAATTTCCCAAGTCCCCTAACATTCCACGAGATGATAGATAGATCCATACAAATTGCTAAAACCCAGTATCCACCAAAGAAAGGGAAACGATATACTCACTTGGAATTACGTTCCAAATCAGAAACCTTCTCCACAAGAGCAGCCTTCCCCCCTTTGAAGGAAATTCCCAAAATATTGCTAACTCCCCAAACCGCTAAAGCTTCTTCGATAGAATTTAAATGTACCGAGCCATTTGAGAAGCCTGAATTGGACGATCCCGCCCCACCAGCACATTTCTCGATAGATTCTAAGATCTGACTCCTTAGCAATCTACGATTTCCAGCATTATAGAACTCCACAGTTTGAATCGGAGACAAAATGTCCCGAAAGGGAGCAACCGTAGACACAACGAGATTTCTCGGACCGAAGACGCCAACACTCTCGAAAGGGGAAACAGATGCATCACCAGAGCTAACACTTCCTTCCAAACTGTCTGGCACGATATCCTCCCCAGACAATAGACCCTCTGCCATCCGACCATTATCCACAGAGTCCTCAACAATAAGATTTCCAATACTCAAATCCTCAGCCACAATAGGAATCCCCGGTCTGCTAAAGCCCGGGTCTGTAGGACCAATGTTATGTAATTGGTGAGGCCCAAAACCCTCTTCGACAACGCCCACATCCTCACACAAATTAGACTTCGCATGGACCTGGCCTTCGTTCGAAGTGACCTGTTTATGAATATCCTGGGACCTACAAGGAATAAACTCCACCCCACCTGGAATAGTTAAATCATTAACTAATGATTGTTCCCCAGGTCTATCATTCTCCACCTCCCCCGAGACAACCCCGTTCCCGATGGGAACATTCCCTGGACATTGGACCGGGACATCCGATGGCGATGGGTTATGATAACCATCAGAATAAAAAACTTCATCGTCCTCTCTATGAGCCGGGACCCCACCGTCCGACCAACCACCCCCACCACTGCCAAAATCCCTGAACTGCATGTCTGCTCCCTTTTTTACCGAGAAAAACTCCTCATCTATCTTACACTTTACTACAATCTTCCTTCCCTGAATATTCAAACACAAAGACTGTGGGACAACAAATTGGTTCTCAGCTCTGATCAGTATACGTGCATCCGATAAATCAGATTTTTCCTTAGTATCCTTATGGATGGAAATCAAACGGCCCCATCTCCGAGCCAAATCAACAAATAAATTTTCCGACCATATGTTAATGGGAATGCCAAGAATAGAAATTGAAACGAATGGGTATGGAAAGTCATCAATCAGAGCATCAGCCTCAAGGAAATCGAACCAAAAAGATAATTCATCTTTCTTCTTCTCCCAAATTTCTGATTTCATCTGAGAAGAGCAAAAAGTGACCAAACAAGCATTTTTGACCGACCCCCAACTCGCTATCTTGACCATAATGCCGTCACTAGCTAAAGCTTTCATCACAAACTCTTCATCAAAATCTTTCTTCATAATCCCTATGCTGGAATGTTTTAACCATTCAACTTCCTTTACATATCCAGACAATTCTAATTCTTCCAATACTGTATGATCCAAATGACCAGATCCACCCGATTGTTGCCTCTCCACGTCGCCATTACCTTGAAGCACCTCTCGATAAGATTTTTTGTCTTGAGGTATCGTTTTAGGGAAACCATCTACCAGTTTTTCTTTTATCACTGACTTTCCTCCCTCCACCTTATCTTTCTCCAAAGTAGAAGAACGACCCGGAAGATTACCTCGCACCCTAGGAAACTTTGCTTGGTTGACAACTACTTTCCTACCATCAATGAAAGTATCATTCATCTTCTCAATAACCCTCGCGAGATCCCTCCTGCTCTCGAGGTATATGAATGCGAAAGTACAATCCTTATATTTCTGTTTCCTATTATGAAGAGGAACAAAAACTTTATTCACCTTACCATAATAACTGAATAGTTCCCACAACGCACCCCTTGAAACCCTCTTGCTAACGTTGTCTACAAAAGCCACCCAACCGTCCGGTTCCGCCGGAAGGAGAGGAACAGACCTCACCCTCTTGTCGTCGATCGCCCTCCAAGCTCTCCTCGTAAAATCCCTCCCAACTCTAACGTCGGAACCGTGAGACGATTGCTCTCCCCACCCTCTCTCACCTCTCATGTTTTCTCTATATTTTTTAAAATTTTAAGTTAATTCATTTAGGTTTTGTTTAGCATTGCTTTTTAAACTAGCTTTTGGTACTAAAAGTTGGTTTGAGGCTAAAAGTTGTGCTAAACAACTAGTTTTTGGAGAGAAAAAAAACTGGTTTTGAAAAGTTATTTTTAATTCAAAACGCAAAAGCTTAAATTTTTAGCTTTTGCGGTTGTAAAAGTAATTTTGATAGCCAAATTATAATTTTAACTTTCATTTGTTATTGTATTTATTTATAATTTATAATTATTTTTTAATCTTAAAATAATATATATATTTATTCATGTCAAGTTTTTTAAATAAAATATTTCAAATTTGTTATATTTTCATAGAACACATATAATTGTTAAAAATATATTTATTAATAAAAATATTTTTATAATAATTTAAACTGATATATTTCATATATTATAACATTAGAGAGTTTGAATATCATATATATATATATATATATATATATATAACTTACAATATAATGTCTAAAATGATCATTTATCTTTTTAAAAGTACTTTTTTGACATCAATGCTGAATACTAAAATCTTATAACCAACATTTAAATTTTTTTAAATTCCCTTACTAACAGTAATTTTAAAAATTACTTTTCAAAAGCAATACTAAATTACTAAACTAGCCTTTAGACTAAATCTAATACTCGCCTCCTTTACCTAATCACTGTCCTTTAGCCGTACTCCAACAATGCCAAGGCCCAATTTTGTTTTGAATTTTCTAATTTCTATAACCCCACTCTCCAATCACGTGACTTAGCCCACCATACCTATCTATGCGCCTCACATAATTTTTTTTAATCTCAGAAATAAATTGAAGTTATTTCCCCTTGTTTCCTACACGTTTTCAGTCCCTCAAACCGAACCTCGAATAATGAATGCAACCGAACCAAGCCCCCCAAAAAAAAGTATTTTGGGGACATTATAAGCAAATTTTAGTTTAATAGAATACTAAATTAAACAGAATATTCACTAGTTTTTTCTTAAAAAAAAAAACGTAAAACCATGGATACAGAAACGCAAATAAGTGTCAGCCATATAATTTATGAAAAGAGTGTTGAGTCTATGGGAAGGAATTGTGAAGAGATTAATCATATAAATTTTTATGGCGTTTCAGGTTTAAGAAAGGCAAAGAGAACAGCTACTGGTTTGCCTTTACCTTTAAGCAACTAAATTAAGGTTTGGATTCTCACGAATTTTGCCCAATGTTGTAAGTATATGCAGCCGAGTTCATTGGCTTTTTTTTTTAATATTTTTATAGAACAAAGGGTGGCAGTGTCAGTCTATTGATGCGTTGCCTTTTAAGTACATTAAAATACGGATCAAATCCTGGGATTTAAAAATATGATTAAGGCTCAAGAGATGCGTTTAGGTTATTATTGCGGAAAAAGAAGGCTACATCAACATCACATGGGTTCAGAACGGAGGAGGAATAGGATGTTTCCTTGAAACAGAGCCCTGTAGGAGGCTGTATTAAGAATTAGCATTTCCCTAACCCCTGGCCCTACTAATTAAAAAACACAAAGTTCCTATTTCCCATTTCCAATGGACTGCAAGTTGGGATTGGATCTACCATTAGTATGCACAGACCACAAGAGCTGCATTAAAAATAAGAGATTAAGTGCTTCTAATCTTAAGAAGCAGTGATTGATTCTGAAGTGCAATGACCCTTTCTTGCAGTTGCAGACCCCAAAAAGAAAAAGAAAAAGGAAATCCTCATCCTCAGACCTCAGTAGTATTAATTGCCCAACATAAGATTTCATGAGAAAATGATTCTGCTCTGCCTTGAATCCATTATTCAACAAAAACATAAAGAAAAAAAAGAATGTGCAGCCCATCATAACCCGAGCATACCCTTGTTGATTATTTTCAAAACATTTAAATTTAATATTTTACTAAGCTTTTGTTAAATAAATAAAAAATATCAAACCGAACAACACCTAAATCTAACGCATTGAGATTTAAAGAATTTACATGTTACAAGTATATGTCAGCAGTCGGTTAACTATAATATTAAATGTGAAAATCTAGTATTTAAAATAACGAAAAGAAAAAGCAAAATTTTGTTGCAATTTCATATGGTTGACATGATGGAAGCATGATCGTAAGTCTGTAAGGAAAAAGGAGAAATTATAGGCTATAAAGTTTATTCTATGAAAAACTTCGCCCGCCAAATGCCAATCACATTCACTCAAAACTGCCTTTTTCTTTCTTTTTTTTTTTGAAAATATAAACTGGCTTTTTCTAAATTTGAGGGGGAAACTATTATCAATCAATTATTCCACTAACCACTACAGCTAATTTTAATTTTTCAGCGTCATTAATTATCTTAACTTCAATCATTTATCTTTATTGAAACAAAATAAAATATTTTAGAAATTATTCACATGGTTTTAGATTCACTAGGGGTTCTCATCCCTTCCCTTAAAGTCCTCTTTCCTCCCTCTAAGTAAAATTAAGAATAGAATTTGTCAAAAAAATAAAAAATGAGTAAATAAAAATTTAATATTTTTAAATTTGTTTAAATATAGGTATATTTTTTTAAAATAGTTGAATAGCAACCTAACATTTTTAAATATGTTCATATAAAGACTAAACAATTTATTTTTAATTATTATTTAAACATTTTAAAAATGTTAGGCATTGTTTGAACATTCATCCAATTATTTTAAAAGATTAGACCCTTTCTTGAGAAGATAAAAATATTAAACCTTTATTTGATAATTTTAAAAGATTGGACACTTAATTACGTAATCCCTAAAAAAATAATCTCTTATTTGAACATTTAGTTTTTTTAATAACATCAAACGAGTGTCTCAAAAATATGAAATAAATTATCATGTTTAGGTATCATGAAAGAAACAAAAAATCGTTTATTTTAAAAATATGAATTTAAATCCTGAAGTTAAATTTATGTAATAATTTAAATAAAAAATATTATCAAATTAAGTCTGAGACCAAATTCATATAACAAAAAATGTATTCACCCAAAAATAAAATCAAGCACTCCCCAGAAGTGTAGGTCGGGACAGGCCCAGTTTCACTTTTAATCCAGCTTTATCGAGTTTAAGATTAAAGGGAAAAAACGTGGGCATTGGGGCTGCAACAAGAAGAGATATTTGCAGTCACAGTCATTTTGTTTAAATTTCCAAATACAAAAGTCCGAAAGTCGTCCCCATATTCCATTACCACAATTACAGAGTTCAGACTTCACATCAAAATAAGTGGAAATCAGACAACGATGGATGAAGCCCCACACGGTTTTCAATTCAGACTGGAAATTATATGAGTTGCACAAACAGTGACCAACTTTCCCACATAAAGTTCGGAATGTGTCGATAAATTGATGCAAAGTACTGAAGTAGGTGAAGATAATGTTACCAGCAAGATTTTTTTGCATCTAGCCAAGAAAATATTCTTGTCCAATTATTTCCACGTGCTTCTCGTTTTCTTCCATTTCCTTCGATTAACATCGTCTGCTTTGCCAATTCTAAGGCAAAAGTACTGAAGTAGAGAATCCAGATGATGTTTTGATTTCCACAAGTGGTATATTCTCCGCCGGTTTTTACCCCGTTGGCCATAATGCCTACTGCTTCGCCATCTGGTTATGATGGCAGGCACACTATAGTTTGGATGGCAAACCGGGATACACCTGTTAATGGTAGGAGATCAAAGCTCTCTATACTCAAAACTGGTAATATTATAATAACCGATGCAGGTCAGTTCATAATCTGGACCAGCAGTAACTCCCTGTCTCAGTTACATCTACTTGATTCGGGTAATCTTGTTCTTCGAACTCGGCTTAATGTTACTCTTTGGCAAAGCTTTGATTCACCAACTGATACACTTCTCCCTGAACAACCACTCACTCGATACAATAGTCTTGTATCTATCTGTATGAAGCCAACGTGATTATTACTAAGGAAAGTATAAGCTAATGTATGAGTATGACCATGATAATGTTATAAGTCGTGTTTTGGATAGTCCAGAGACATCTAGCGTCTACTGGCCGAATTCAACGCTCTCGGACTACCAACAAGGAAGAACAAGATACAACGATAGCAGAATTGCAGTGTTGGACTCTTCGGGCTACTTTAAATCCTCTGATAAAGTGGAGTTTCGATCTGCTGATTTTGTTAGAGGGCCTTGGAGAAGATTAACACTTGATTTTGATGGTAACCTTAGATTATACAGTCTTGATGAGCAAAAAGGAATCTGGTTAGTCACATGGCAAGCTATGTCTAAATCCTGTAGAATTCATGGAATCTGTGGACCAAAAAGTATATGCAGCTACGATTCAGGTTTGGGTCCAAAGTGCTCTTGCCCGCCAGGGTTCGAGATGAAAAGTCAAGTAGACTCGAATGGTGTGGATGCGTGCCAGAATTTAATCTTTCATGTAGGCTGTAGCAATCATGATTTCAAAATAAGCGACATCTTCATTGAACCATCCACGAACCCTAGCTTATTCTTCGAAATAAGCGACATCTTCATTGAACGCGCCCATGCGTGGTAATTTTTACCGTTCAACAGAGAAGAAGTGAGCACCAACGCCGGATTTTCATTCGGGTGTATGTAGTATGTGTCGGTCGGATCATCATTCTTGAAGCCGGTACCCTCAGTGGAAGAACTCGTGAAATCAACTGATACCATATTGAGAAAATGAAAGAGGGATTTTGACTTTCGATAGAAACCAAAGAGTTTGGTCAAAACGCAGAGTTTTAGTAAAAACTTTTATTATTTCAACTTATATTTCATAATACACTTACATCTATTATATACTAATAAAGAAAATAGTTCTTTATTAATCAGTCTTAGCTGGAAAATAACTACTCCTATAACTACTCCTAACAAACAATTAACTAATCCTAATATGTAGCAATCATGATTTCAAGTTTGTCAAACTCCGACATGTTAATTTTTCTGGAGTGTGCCAAGGCTTGCTTGAATATGTGCTGCATAGCCTTTCAATACAGATATTTCCTAGAGGATGGTGCTTGTCTCTGTTATAAAAAACAAGCATGGGTTTATAGTGAAGAAAAACGGAACAACTAGCTTAACGTCGTGTTGGAAGAGCTAATAGACCCTGCCATGGCCCTCGGCTACGATTATGACAGAATGGAAAATATGGTGCACAGAAGCAGATAGGCATGCAAGACCTTCAATGAGCCAGGTAGTTGAATTACTTCTTTGGGACAAAATTGATAAGACTGCAGTAGTAGTACACCCTTTATATCAATAGGTTATTCTTATTCTTAATTCTTTGTAGCTAATCTTCTATTTAAAGCGGCTATATAGAAACCGGGATCATATAAAATGAGGTTAGATCCAGTACATCGGCGTTTATTTTAGGGTAATCTTCACCCATGGTCCTTTTTGTTTGGGGTTTGTTCTATTTTGGTCACTCGAATTTAAAAAAAAAAATCATTCTTGCTACATACGTTTTGAATTGTGTCTATTTTTGTCTTTTGGCCGTTAACATCCGTTAATTAAAAAAAATAATTTCTACTTTAACCCCTAAACTTTTAAAACTTTATTTTTCACATTCTTCCCTAAAAATTTGAAAATTTTATTTCTCCGCCCACCACTCGATCCCGATTCTCTTCTCACCGCCATGGGTCTGCCTGTAACACTCTGTTTTTTTTATCAAGAAGTGAAGTTGTTGAAAAAAGAAAAAAGAAAAAAAAAAGAGTAAGGTTTGTTGCTGTAGGGGTTTGAACTTGCAACCTCAAGGTAACTAAGCCTTTGACCCATCCAACTGAGCTGGGCTGCTCATGGTGTCTAAGGTTCCACATCTTTCTTTTGAACCCTTCTAATATTGTACCTAAGATAATAAAAGCTCAGTCTGACCTTTCACCTACCACTTACCCCATTCGAATTTTCCAAAGAAAAAAAAAGAGAGAAAAGAAGAAAGCCCTCACCTAAATCACCGACACCTCATCGTCTCCGTCCGAGCTCGCCCACCGCGCCGCCGTGAGAGTCACTGTCGGCATCATCAGAAGCGTTATGACGTCGCAACCTCGCCCATGGCTTCCACGCGCGTCATCGAGCCGCCTTTCGCCGACAAACCCCGTTTGAAGCGGCTGCGAGAAACCCAATCGTTGCCGCTGTTTCTTGCTTTTTCCGGCCTCGGTTGTCGGCCGTTTATGAAACGAGCACCAGATCCGGGCTCCTGACGTGGCGGTGAGCAAAACCCCTAAGGTTCCAAGTCCAACCGACGCCGGGAGAGCCCTCATCGGTGTTACGCGGTTTTCCGGCGAGATTTAGAATTTTGGGGTAAGTTTCAGGCATATTCCGGGTTAAATCGTTGAATACTCGACTTGGATGAGTTTATAAATTCATGATCCTCGTTTTTTCCAGCAGAAACGACGCGAAAGGAGTTTTTCCGGCGAAGTTCCAGCGACCGTCCGGCGACCTGCGAATTCTTTAAAGGTAAGAGCCGGTCCGTGTAGACCGAACCAGTCTGAACCGGTCGAATTGGTCAACTCGGTTGACCCGATCCGTCCGACCCGTCTGTCCGAGTCGACTCAGTGAGTCAGCTCGCCCGAGTTAACTCAGTGAGTCAGCTCACCCGAGTTGACTCAATGAGTCAAACCAGTTGACCTATGACGTCAGCATGACATCAGCGTTGACATGATCGCTGACGTCAGCGTTGACTTTGACCGTTGACCAAAAAGTCAAATTTTCCGAAAACTCATATTTTATGTTTTTCGACGTCCTGAGTCCGTTTTTGAAGCCCGTTTTGCAAAATTCTGACCCGAAGGCCTCCGAATCTGACCTTGAACCCGAAAGTGTTTGTGTGTCTAATTTTCGTTAAGAGCTCTTTGGATAAGGACTGGAATGTGAATCTATGTTGTTGAAGGTATTAAAGTATCCTCGAAATTGAGATGTTGAGAGCCGTCAATTCTTGGGATCGAGTGCGATCGATTGAGGTGTCATGAATCAACCGTTGTAGCTCAGAACTAAGGTAATACATTACTACCTTCTGCATGCTTTTGCAACATGTTGGTATTCGGTTAATGTTTACACGATCATGCTTGAGCATATGATTATTTCTGATTACGTCGATCAATTATGAAATAAGAATATTAATGGCCAAGGCAAATATTCGCATAAGAGGTTTGATAAATCGAAAGGACTTTCGAGTTCAATAAACGATTAATAAAAAGGGTTAATCTCTAAGTCTGATTATTTTGGCTAATGAATTACGAAAATGCCCTTGATGTATGAAAATGACTAAAATACCCCTATTAATGAGTGTGATCTGAGAATCTACACTAGATTCGGTAAAACAACCAAACCTTCTGAAAATCTTGAAGTTTGCTTGGGAAGTTATGGTAGCGAGGCTTCACGTTTGAGTCTGTAAATTGCTCAGATTCCTTTTTGAGATTGAATATTCTCTGAAGACAATTGTGAGAAAACAATTGTATGTTTGGATTAGACAAAGTCACGTAAATTGCTGAATTGATCGAGATGACTGAAATGTTTGGTAATACTGATAAAGTTGAATCGGTCAGAATATCCATAATGATTAAAAAGAATAATGTATCATCAGCACCAATTGTCAAATTAATCGAAATGACGAATATACCCTCGATATCGGAAAGGATTGAATAGTTAGAACAACAGAAAGGCTCAGAATTTGTTTTGGAACACCTTCAGATATGAAGCATCCGAAATATCTGCGAATGTTGAAATGACTGAAGCTAACTCCAAAACTGGAATAAGGAATACCAATAAAGCTAGACATATAACAACTCTAAAGTGGTAATTTACGGTCTGTGTTTGTTGGCCGTTTCTGATACTATCCTAGTTTTGGAAAGATGCCATGTGACGACATGTTCGAGTTATTTGGAGAAAGTACTCAACGATTGGTAAGAGCAACATGTTTCCTCAAAAAGATAAATTCGATGCTATGGAACGAGTTCGGGGGTTATATACATGTTCAGGAATTTGGAAAATTACCGCTTGGATACATGTTTGATCTCTCGTAGTAAGTTCAGTAGATGTAAGGTGAAGACGATCTGCTTTGTTGTTACGCTGTAATCAGTTCTGGAAATGAATGCTTAAGATGTACTTATTCGATTATATTTCAAACTCTGTGTTATTGGTTTCAATTAGTTCAGAGGGACTCGAAAGCTTGATGAGCAATTAGAATTCTTAAATTCTGTACATCACCGTTTATACCTTGTTGGTTCAGCTTACCAAATTACCCTCCGAAGACCGGAATGTCTAACAATAACCTCGTAAGCTTTAGCGATCGAATCACTCTTGATATATCTGAAATCCCAATGATTCTGATGCATCAACTTTCGATGTTAATTCGACCTGTCTTACCGAACTCCCCTATTCGTAGGGACCTCGTTGTGAAATCAATCTAAATTCGTCAAGTGTCATCTTTCTGATATCTATCGAGTACCTCTAAGAAATGAATTAGGCCATAAAGCGTGTACCATGTATCTGTAATTACTTTCTGTTCTAAATCAAGGCAATATGCTTAAAAATTTAAAAGTATGATATTGTAATACGAAAGGAAAACAATTCTCTGATTTCTGACCTCTGTTATGAAAAATATATCTGATACATGACATTGAATGCGAAATAATGAAAATGATAATAAAATAAATTTGATACATGTCTTCTGGTATAAAAGTAGATTTAATATTTATTTTCTGCTATATTGTCTTCTGAATATAAATTGAAATCATCTGTGGTATATTATCTGGATATGAATGATGATCTGTAGGCTCAGCGCTGATAAGTCCTTCTGTACCTAAGCTCCTACGCCCACGGGCCTAGGGCAAGTCTTTCTTGACCTAAGGTATCCCCTTAGGTAGGCTCCTACGCCTCGGGCCTAGGGTAAGACCTTATGTATGCAGTTCATGTGGAACTGCATTTTGGGGTTCGGTTGGAGGGTAGTTAAGTAAGTTAATAAAACTTTCTGACCTCTTCTTACGTATACCCTACTAAATTAATGTATTAAAGTTGAACGCTCAGTAAACTTACTATTCGCGTTTAATGAACCACTTTGAACTCCTTAATTCAACTTCTGAAATCCGAATCTCTTTTGAAACTCTGCTTTAGACTCACATCTTGAGGTTCGGATGATCTAATAAAGAACAACTTTGTTACCTTATGGTATAATGCTCCTCTGAAATCCCGAATCGTAATTTGAGCTTATCGTTACCTAGTTCTTCATGACAGTATTAAGCTTGCCTTACCTGCTTGTGCTTTTAGCATCCCTTGGTAGTTTGTATTACTGAGCTTTTCGAACCTCACATTGTTTTTACCATCACAGGTTAGAAGATTGACCATGTCGCAGCTGTCAACATCGGTATGGAGTTTCTTCGGTTTGCTTGCGGAGTATGGTATCTGTGTAACTAGGGGGCATTTGTGTCGTGTTTGCATTATACAAACGAGTCTGAAATTTATTTCCGCAACTTGTATCATAATTGTTTTATCGTTTTGAACGATTTCTGAAATTTTATTTTAAATCAGATATTTGATTTATGATTTTAAAGGTTTAACTATATGTTTATTTGAAATCTTATCGTGGGTCGCTCTTGTGATCCTAATGTGACTTCCTAGGATCCGTTGTAACGCATAGGCAGGTCTAGGGGGGTTACATTGCCACTCTCCTCTACCTCAGACTGTATTTTCGCGCCTTACTTCAGTTCGGAACAAGGCCCGACAAGGTTTGCAGCCATTCATAAGGTGTTCGGTGCTAGCAATGTTTTCAAATTACTTTCGCATATCCCAGTTCGTGATCGTCGCGAGGCGGTTGTCACGATTGCTTACGAGGCTCAAGCAAGGATCCGAGACCCCATCCATGACATTTTATATCCGCAACAACAGGTAATCAAAGAAGATCTAATTTCAAACATATCTAAAAGTTTTATCGAAGTATCCAAATCTAAAGAGCATTTTCTCTTAGATACATATAGGTGGCATGCCTGCAAGCTCAGTTACTGCAAGTAAAAGCTCAGCTAACTCAAAACGCCATGAATTTTTCACAATACAACAACGATCAATAGGAACAAAATGTTTCTGATTTATTCTCGTTCATTTCAAATTATCCGATTTTTCTACAGAGCTCACTCGAATCGGTTGAAGTCGAACTCAACAGTGCTGACACCATAAATGTGCAAAAAACACAAAGTATAGAGAACTTTTCTTACCCTGGGAGGAAGGCCATGTGATAGTGATGTGGGCGAGGTTCAAGCAATTGCCTTTAGAATGATAAGAAATTAATTATAAATTGAATCATCCTTTTTTTTAAGTTTGATCCTGCTTATGTTCTAATGTTGATGATTCTTTTTGTTTTCACAACGATGTATATTTAAAGACTGTTCTCAAGCTTGTCAGTTTTGTTGTATATAAAAAAAACAAAAAAAAGTTAAAGCCCCAACCTATGGCTGATCTTAAGGTTTACAACTTGTCCTCCACCATCTTATACATGCAAGCTTATCACATCCCATTTACGAATTTGAAAAATGAAGATGTAAGCTAAGCCAAGTTGGCATAGACATCTTTTTTTTCTTATCCGCCATGCAAAATTAGTGATCTTTAAATTTTTTTGTTCAGATCAATATACCATCTTAGATGAACTAGTGTTTTTTTTCCTCTTGAAGATTTAAATGATCTTGCTGAGATTTTTTTCAAGGTAAATATGTAATCATACAATACGCTTAAACAAAAACAAAGAGTATGTCATATGGCGGAGGAGAGTAACAGACTAATGGCGGGAAAAGAAGATCGAGATCAAGTGGTGGGCGAAATAAATAAAATTTTAAAATTTTTGGGGAAGATGGTGAAAAACGAAGATATAAGCTAATCGCATCCCATTTACGAATTTGCAAAATGAAGATGTAAGCTAAGCTAAGTTGGCATAGACATCTTTTTTTCTTATCCGCCATGCAAAATTAGTAATCTTCAATTTTTTTTTGGTTCAGGTCAATAGACCATCTTAGATGAACTAGTGTTTTTTTTGTCCTTTGGAAGATTTAAGCGATCTTGCTAAGATTTTTTTCAAGGCAAATATGTAATCATACAAGACGTTTAAACATAAACAAAGAGTATGTCCTATAGCAGAGGAGAGTGACAGACTCATGGCAGTAAAAAGAGGGTCGGGATCGAGTGGTGGGCGGAGAAATAAAATTTCAAGTTTTTAGAAAGATGGTGAAAAATGAAGATGTAAGCTAATCGCATCCCATTTACGAATTTACAAAATGAAGATGTAAGCTAAACTAAGTTGGCATAGGCATCTTTTTTCTTATCCGCCATGCAAAATTAGTATTCTTCAAAAAGAATTTTGTTCATATCAATAGACCATCTTAGATGAACTAGTGTTTTTTGTCCTCTTGACAATTTAAGCAATCTTGCTGAGATTTTTTCAAGGCAAATATGTAATCATGCAAGGCGCTTAAACAGAAACAAAGAGTATGTCCTATGGCGGAGAAGAGTGACGGACCCATGTCGGTAGAAAGAGGGTTGGGACTGAGTGGTTGACGGAGAAATAAAATTTTCAAATTTTTAAAGAAGATGGTGAAAATGAAGATGTAAGCTAATCGCATCCCATTTACGAATTTACAAAATGAAGATGTAAGCTAAGCTAAGTTGGCATATACATCTTTTTTTTTTCTTATCCTCCATGCAGCATTAGTAATCTTCAAGTTTTTTTGTTCAAATCAATAAACCATCTTAGATGAACTAGTGTCTTTTTGTCCTCTTTAAGATTTAAGCGATCTTGCTGATTTTTTTTCAAGGCAAATATGTAATCATACAAGACGCTTAAACATAAACAAAGAGTATGTCCTATGAAGGAGGAGAGTGACGAACCCATAACGGTGAAAAGAGGGTCGAGATCGAGTGGTGGACGGAGAAATAAATTTTTTTAATTTTTTTAGGAAGATGATGAGAAATAAAGATGGAGATGTAAGCTAATCGCATCCCATTCACGAATTTACAAAATGAAGATGTAAGCTGAGCTATCTTGGCATAGGCATTTTCTTTTCTTATCCTCCATGCAAAATTAGTAATCTGCAAGTTTTTTTGTTCAAATCAATAGACCATCTTAGATGAACTAGTATTTTTCTTTTCCTCTTGAAAATTTAAGCGATTTTGCTGGGATTTCTTCAAGGAAAATATGTAATCATACAAGACACTTAAACAGAAACAAAGAGTCATTTTTAATTAATCATAAAATGTGTAATTATACAAATTTCTTTTCCCCCGTTAACTCTTTGTTTCTGTTTAAGTGTCTTGTATGAAAATTTTGGGGGTTAAATTAGAAATTAATTAATTTTTCAGATGAGTGACATGTTTCTTTTCCTCCGTTAACTCAACTATTTAATTAGACATATTTTAACCACCTTCTGTTAAAATTTAACAGATGAGTGACATGGCTGTTAATGAAAATTTGTATAATTACACATTTTATCCCTACAAATTACCTATTCAATTGATTTGATCATAATTTTAATTTAATAAATTAATCATTCAATTAGATGCCGACACATGACATCACTTTATTAGAGAAATTTAATTAATTATTTTTTATTTAATAAGTTTATTTTCATCCTCCAATGGTGACATGTGTCACATGATTGGATAAGAAAAATAAAACAATTGGAGACATGTGTCACATGATTGGATAAGGAAAATAAAATAAAGAGGGCAAATGACTTAAGAGGGATTCAAACTCGGGACTCCTTAGAGGAAGTTATATGAGTTAACCACTAAACCAAGTGGTGAGTTATGATTTAAGATACACAATGTAATATATATTTTAATTCATGAATTAACTATATATATAATATTGTCTATTTTAATTTAAATATTATATTTGTGCAGTGGTTTGAATGTTTTTTTATGCGTTTTATATTCGAGTTTTTTTTAATTCATATTTATTTTCATTTTATTGCATTAACAATAAACTAAAATATATATTAAATTGTGTATTTTATATCACAACTCACCACTTGGTTAGTGGTTAACTCATGCCAATAACACCAAGGAGTCCTAGGTTTGAATCTCACCTAAGTTATCAGCTCTCTTTGTTTTATTTTCCTTATCCAATCAGGTGGCATGTGTCACCACCTGATTGGAGGAGGAAAATAAAATTATTAAATAAAAAATTAATTAATTAAATTCCTCTAATAAGGTGATGCCACGTGTCGACACCTAATTGAATGATTATTTTATTAAATCAAATTAAAATTAGGATCAAATTGATAGAATAGGTAACTTGCATGGACCAAATGTGTAGTTATACAAATTTTTATTAAAATGCACGTCACTCATCTGTTAAATTTTAACGGCCGGTGGTTAAAATAGGTCTAATTAAATAGTTGAGTGGTCAAATTTTAAATTTTTATACTTTTGTAGTCAAAACAAGTCGACCTAATAATTAAGTGGTCACATAGGTAGTTTACCTTTTTAATTAGGTATTTGATTTTTTAGATGAATTTAATATTTATATAATGAAAATAATTTGTTATTTTGTGATAATGTGATATTTTAACAATCAATTAATTTGTAGTAGGTGATAATTAATGTCATGTTAGCCCATGTACCAATTCAATATAAAATAAAAAAATTGTGATATTACTTAAAATGTTGAGTTCGAGTATTCAATTAACCAGCAGATGAGTAAATGAAAAGAGATCATAGTATAATTGACCTTACAACAAATATTCAAATGAGTAGAACATGATTCATTGATTCATTGTGGTCTCTGCTTCTCTCTGGTTTTTGCTAGTATTTTCTCTCTGGTTTTTGCCAGTATTTTCTTTGTGGTCTTTCTCCTTAGCCTTCGTGCCTAGCCTTGTTTGGCTTTTTTCTTTTGTTTTTATCACGTTTCTTGTTCTATGGCAACGATTTCTGATGGGCTCGCGGACCTTTCACTTGATGAAGAGGAAGAAATTGTTGTAGAAGTTGATCCGACTCCGGATGATAGTCAGATTTCTTTTGACTTTTGTTTTGTGGGATCTTTCTTGACATCGAGTATGATCAACTTCCAGGCGATGCGGATTACTCTCGCGAATCTTTGGCATCCGATAGGAGGCATTGCAATTTCAGATCTGGGATCTAGTCGCTTTCTGTTCCGGTTATTTAACGCGGTTGATGTTGAGAGGATTGAGATGGATGGCCCGTGGTACTTTAACTCCCACCTTCTGGTTCTCCACAAACTGCATGCTGGTGAGGAGCCTCTGAATGTAACGCTTCAGTTTGTTGATTTCTACATTCTTGTACATGATCTGCCCCCTGGATACATTAAAGAATCAGTAGCGAAGCAATTAGGGAATTATCTGGGTATTTTCCTTGAGTATGATGCAAAAGCAGTTTCGCTGGGTATCCGGGGCACGATGAGGATTCGTGTAAGATTGGATGTTCTTATTCCACTTAAACGCCGGAAAAAAAATGTTGCTTCCTAATGGGCAGAGTGGCTATGTAACCTTTCAGTATGAAAAACTTAAACTTTTCTGTTATCGTTGCGGTAGATTGGGACATGGAGAAGGCTATTGTCCTCTTCGGGTTCTCCAGGATCAGCAAGAGGTTGTGTTTCAGTGGGATGCAATGTTGAAAGCTCCACCGTTCTGTCGAATTCTTCAAACCAGTCCGTGGCTCCGGGATGAAAATGGTGGTCGGCGTTTGAAAGATGGGATTCGATATGGAGTTAATGCAGGGGCGGAAAATCAGCCTCCTTCCGATTCTAACATTATGGCGCAATCCACTCCCAGGTTTAATACATCAGGTACAAATATCAGAGGTAAATATTATCAGATTAATACTGCTGGAAATATTTCCGTTTTTTATAACAATCCTGGAATTGGGCCTGGTGGTTCTTATGTGGGACATGGGCCTGGTGCTATGCGGCCGATTGGGCTGGTACAAACATCTGCAACCTCTATGGATTTAAGTGAGGAGGGTATTGTTATAGCTAATTCTGATGGGCTGAAACGACTTCGTCAAGACTCTATAGTTTCTGGAGTAAGGGATTCTCATGAGTCATCATCTTCACAAGCGGCAGGCCTGGGAGCCCAGGCTGGCCGAGCCCAATGAAGCTCCTATGTTGGAATGTCCGAGGCTTAGGGAAGCCTCGGGCGAGAGGGCGTCTCCATGCAACTTTGCGAGATGCTAAACCTTCTGTTATTTTTCTTATGGAAACTAAATTACAATCAAATGATATGGCTAATGCTCGTAGGCGTTGGGGTTTTTTATCTGGTATTGATGTAAGTTCTAGAGGACGAAGTGGGGGTCTTTGTCTTGCTTTGAAGGATGGGTGTGGTGTCGTGTTGCGCTCCTTTTCAAATAACCATATTGATGTTTTGGTCTCAAGAGATAGTGACGGTTATTGCTGGAGATTTACGGGATTTTATAGAGATCCGAAAGAAAATTTACGCGAAACCTCATGGAATTTACTCCGTTCTTTAGACAATTGTCCCAATGTTCCATGGGTTGTTCTCGGTGACTTTATGAGATTCTGTTATCAACTGAAAAGGTGGGAGTCCGTTTGCGTAACCCACGGCAAATGAATGCATTTCAGGATGCTCTGAATGATTGCTCGCTATCGGATCTTGGATACAAAGGGAGATGGTATACGTGGGAGAAAGGAAAGTTTTCGAATACGAATATCAGGGAACGATTGGATAGGGGGTGGGTAACGCTCTTTGGTGGTCTATGTTTCCCAACTACCAACTTCTGCACTGTGTTGATTCCCTCTCTGATCACTGTCTGTTACTTTTGGATACGGGTGTCACTTCGGTTGGCTATAGACACTCTCATTTTAAGTTTGAAGCGTCTTGGTTGGCTGAAGATAGTTGTGAAGCTGAGGTTAGGAGATTGTGGTCTGCCTCGTCTGGTTCTCTTCTTGAACGTCTAGCTGAAGTCAGTAAGGGCTTGGATTGCTGGTTTCGGAGGTTACAGTGTTCAAGGAAGGTGTCCACAAAGGCCCTTAAAAAACGTCTTGAAGAGTTGGCCGATCAGACCCCAACTGATGATGTTTTGGAGTAAATTATAGAGGCTCGCCTTGCTTTGAACTTGGAAATTGATAAATCTGAAGTGTACTGGGAGCAAAGAGCCCGTGCCAATTGGTTGAGACATGGAGATCAGAACAATTCTTTTTTCCACCGATTTGCATCCCAACGCAAGCGCACTAATAGAATTTCAGCACTACATACAAATGAAGGTGTAAGGATGGAGGAAATTACAGACATGCATACTGTTGTGAATGACTATTTTCAAAACATCTTCACTACCAGTAATCCTATTATCAACAGCCAAATTCTTGAAGGAATACGGCCATGTATCTCGGATGATATTAATGCCTCCTTGACTGCCCCTTTTTCTAAGGATGAAGTGTATGTCGCGCTTCAATCCATGGGGCCCCTTAAAGCAGCTGGTGCGGATGGTCTAGGTGCCATATTTTACCAGAGATTCTGGCATATTGTAGGGGATTCGGTGGCTGAATTCTGTGTTGGTCTTTTAACTAAAGTCTATGATATGCATTCAGTCAACCGTACACATATTGTACTCATCCCGAAGATTAATGATCCGAATAATATGACCCACTACAGACCAATTAGCCTTTGTAATGTCATCTTCAAGATTGCATCTAAAGTGTTGGCTAATCGTCTTCAATTGTATTTAGATGTCTGTATAGACGAATGTCAGAGCACGTTCTTTCCGGGTCGTGCAATTACAGAATATAATGGTTGCGTTTGAGGTATTACATTCTTTCCAGAATAATAGGACAGGCAGAGAAGGTCATTTTGCTTTAAAACTCGACATGAGTAAAGCATATGATCGAGTAGAATGGGGCTTTGTACTGGCAGTTATGAAAAGGATGGGTTTTGCGGATACATGGCTTTCTTTGATGGAACAGTGTATGTCATCAGTTTCATATTCTGTGGTAATTAATGATATGGTTGGCAGCCCTTTCTGATCTTCAAGAGGATTGAGGCAAGGGGATCCTCTAAGCCCCTACCTCTTTCTTTTTTGTACTGAAGGTTTGTCCCTTTTGTTGCGCCAAGCGTTAACTGATGGAGGCTTGAGTGGTTTTCGTTTGAACAGATATGCCCCGACAGTGTCACATCTGCTTTTCGCGGACGACTGCCTTGTTTTCGGAACAACCTCGGTGAGTAGTGCAGTGAATCTAAGGAATATTTTAAATGTTTATGCTGAGAATTCTGGATAGATTGTTAATTTTGATAAGTCCGGATTATTTTTCTCTACGAATGTTAGTGATGAGGCTCGGTCTAGAGTTGTGCAAATTTTCGGGGTAAGCCAAACTTCTAGTGTGGAGAAATATTTAGGGCTTCCCTCGGTGATTGGTAGGAATAAACGTCAGGCTTTTGTTGGATTGGGAGAGCGTATGTCATCCAAGATTAATAATTGGGCTATTCGTCCCTTGTCACAAGGAGGGAAAAAATGTTTATTAAAGCAGTTCTTCAAGCTATACCGGTCTATGCTATGAGTGTGTTCCTCTTGCCGAAAACTCTTTGTAGGCGTCTTGAAGCAATTTTGGCTAAGTATTGGTGGCAGAAAGGGCATAATAAACAGGGGATCCACTGGTGTACTTGGGCGGACTTATGCAACTTAAAGGAGGATGGGGGACTAGGCTTTCGCGATATGTTAAAATTTAATGTATCGCTTTTATGTAAACAAGGGTGGCGTATGATTGTTCGGCCATCATCATTGGTGAGTCGTATTTACCGAGCTAAGTATTTTCCAGGTTTGTCTTTCCTTTCATCACGCCTTGGTTCGCACCCTTCGTATATATGGCGGAGTATCTGGAGTGCCCGCGGTCTTCTTGAATCTGGCCTTCGATGGCAAGTAGGGTCGGGTCTTGGCATTAATATTTGGAACGACTACTGGTTACAAGCTACGCCACCAACTTTGATAACAACCCCGCGGATTAACTCACTAAATACAGTAGCAGATTTGACTATCCCGGGATCGGGAATGTGGAATGAAGATTTGGTCAGATCGACATTCAGTAATGACGAAGCGGAATAGATCCTATCCATTCCGCTGACTCGGTTTCCAAAGGCAGATTGTCGAGTTTGGAGTGTAGAACCTTCAGGTATGTTTACGGTTCGAAGTGGTTACAAACTACTTCTACTTCTAATGAGACTACGGCTAATGATAGAAAGTTGTTTAAAACAATCTGGAATGTCCCTTGCCCATCTAGGATCAAATTCCAGACTTGGAAGTTTATTAGGAATTTTGTGCCTACCAAAGCTAACCTTTGTTTCAGACGCATTCTGAATGATAATTCTTGTCCTAGATGCAACATGTTCCCTGAAGATTCATTACATATTATCCGTGATTGTTAGTTTAGTCTCCCTATCTGGTCTAACCTAGGTTTTACATGGTCTACACATACAAGCAGTTTAAAGCTAAAAGAATGGCTCTCATGGCTATTTGATAACTATCCATCTTCTCGTTATGTTGATATTTTAGTTACAATTTGGTCCATCTGGTGGTCTCGCAACAAGTTGGTAAATGAAAACAAATTTCAGAGATGGGAGGCAACCACAGTGCATATTCAAGGCTTTGTGCGTGAGTTGAAAGAATTACCTGCTCGTTTGCAGCCAGGCACTTCCTCTTTCCGTTCCCGTTGGCTGCCTCCTCCTTCGACATTTGTCAAAACCAACTTTGATGCAACGTTTAACCCAAACACAAATTGTTCATGGTCAGGATGTGTTATACGGAATAACGAGGGCTTAGTATTGGGCTCAAGTTGGAGGAAATCTTACCGGGTACAATCCGCTTTCACCAGGGAGACCCTTGCTTTGGTGCATGCAATATCCTTCACTGTTGATCTGGGTTTTTCGGAGGCCGTGTTTGAAGGTGATTGTTTGACTGTAATCAAGAAGATGAAAAGTCAGGAGATGGATTTTTCCGTTATTAGCTCACTGATCTGGGAAGCTCACCAGTTATCCAGCCGTTTGCATGCATGCCGGTTCCAGTTTATCCGGCGTGATGAAAACATGGTGGCCCATGTTTTGGCCTCTGATACTTCTTTGGGGGACGAAGACAGCTACTGGATTGAGGAGGTTCCGCCGTCCGTTGAACGGCTTGCGAAAGCGGATCGTCGGGGCATCGCCTGACGATAGCAAGGATGGAAGTCTCGTCAGCTTCTTCAACGCAGATAGGCTCTATTTTCGGGCATTTTTTTTCCTTTTGTTTTCTCCATTGTTACAGAGAGCTTTTGGCTTGTGGGGGGAAGATTGTGTCGGTTGGGTTTTTAAGATCTGCTCTTTTATTGTTTCTGCCTTTGTATTAGATGCTTGTGGGACCCGTTTTTATTTCAAGTATCAATAAAGCAACCGACTATTCATTGTCAAAAAAATTAACCAGTAGATTACTTGAAAAAATATTAAATTAATATTTGAATAGTTATAAATCATTTAAAGTGTCAAATTCATATAACCAATTATATAAAAGATAAACAATGTGGTATTATGGGAATTAAATTTTCATTTAAAGGAAAAGTGATGTCTGGCATGGCCAAGGGCCCAAGGTCATGGCCCCTATACTAGCTCCTAGATGGCTAGATTAATTGCACCTATTCATTTTCTTTGAAACATTTTCAAAACAATTTGATAAATAATTTTAACCGATCTTCTATAAATAGCTATGGGTACCTACCTTGTCATCCCAAAAAGGAATATAATAAATTCAAGAGCTAGCGATTGATTCATGTTCTAATTGAGCATGAAGACAACCATAAAGTAGATATGTAGCTGGTGAAATATCATTAGCATACTTAAACTATGAAAACGAAATGCTTACATGGAAAGCCTTTGTATGATAATGAAAACCCTCATACTGCTGACAGATGTAGAATATTAAGATAAAAGACAAGCAAACAACCATCTTTGCTTTGAAAATAGTCCTGCTTCCTGTGAGATAAATAAATTGGGAGGCAGAAATATCAACCTCCCTTTTGTCACACTACGCAACAAACTCTCTCATGCTTTCCTTCATTGTCTTGGATCTTCTGGCTCATGCCTCACAACTCCAATGTCAAAATCTACTTCATCATAAATTAAACATAATTATCTTGGTCGGACAAAGCAACATGGCCGGTCGTGGCGGTGTGGTCAATGACTCTTCCACCGGCATTCCAACGTGGGACGGTGTCGTTCCTCCACAATGCCAACCTAACCCTTCGATCTTCAGGCTGAGTGCGGACCTGGCATGGGTTCGAGCCCGTGAGCCAATCCATGCTGACATTGATACCAGGAAGACAAACAGGGTTGGACCTGAAATGTCTTTTGCTAATGCAGTGTTGACCAAGGACCCCAACTTTAGGCTGGTAGGATTGGTGTCGTGTGCCGTAGGAGGAACTACTATAAACGAATGACAGAAAGGGGAGTTTCTTTATGAGCAGTTGGTGAAGAGGGGTGTAGCAGAGTGGAGGCGTTTACAGAGCCATGCTTTGGTATCAAGGCGAGGCTGATACAGTCAATCAAGAATATGCGAAATTGTACCAAGGTAGATTGAAGACATTTTTCAATGATTTACGTTCTGATCTACAAGCACCTATGCTCCCAATATTCCAGGTACCATTTGTTTGATCCATTCTTTTCTTCTCTTCACAGGTTTTGGTTAAAACAATAGACAAATAATGTTAAAAAAACATAGATAAAACAAATAGGGTAAATTATGTAAGCCATCACGAATTTTACTCTCAAACCTACTTTGGTCACCGAAGTTTAGACATTAATCTTTTTTCTATCACTCCTCCATTAACTTTTAGACAACGTTATGATGTGGACATCGTCCATCGTTCACCATCATCGAACGCCACTGTCGATGGTTGTAGATGGTGGTTGCTCGGTCACAAATTTCACCAGCCGCTTTGTCTCGGTCCCCTGAGTCTGAATTCGACTTCTATTTCTCTAGAAAGTACCTCGAAATCCATGAATCGAGCAAAAAGTTTTCGGTTTCTCTTTCGTCAATCTTCGTCCTTCGCCGTCGAATGGAGCCTATTTCTGAATATATTGTTTCCCTCGTGTTGATGAAACTTTCTATCGTTTGGATCTTAGAGAAGTTCCTCCGTTCGCCGGTAAATAGACGCTGCCAAAAAGTTAACAGGTGTGTGATAAAAAAATGTTCAATGTCTAAACTTCAATAAATAAATAAATTGAAGGTTTTGAAACTTTAGTGGCCAAAATAAGTTTAGGGGTAAAGTTCAATGTTGATTTACGTAATTTAACCAACAAATATTACCTTTGCACAGATCTTCTTACCAATTTAACCATGAAACACCAATTCTCTTACAACACATAAGGTTACTAGAAAAACCCCATTACCCAAATGCTTTAGCAGATTACAGCTGTGCATAATAGTGGGAAGGCACATGCAGTTTGTTAGGTTTTGAAATTGAGTTATGAGCTTGTTCCCTGTAGGACATTGAAAGGGGAAACTAAAAAACAAAAGTGGAATGGATTTGTATTGATAAACATAGAAGGTTGGGTAAAGATTGGTAATCTTGTTTGCTAGGTGGTTCTAGCATCAGGAGAGGGACCCTATATTGAGGAAGTGAGAGAAGCCTAGTTAAATATATACCACTGGAACCGGATAGGCTGCATCTTACGGATGGAAATCATCTGCCCCCAAAGTATGCCTCCATTTGTGTCCTCACTTTAAAATAGTGGGTTTAGGGTTTAAGATTTGGGGTTTAAGGTTGGGGCTTAGGGTTAGGGTGTAGGGAATTATGGGTAGGGTGTATTTTTTAGGGTTTAGGATTTGGGGTTTAGGATATGAAAATTAGGGTTATGGGGCAAGATTTAATTTTTAAAAAATTTTAGGCAGGGGGCATAGAAGGAGACATGGTTAGGGGGCAGGAGATTTTTACTCACATCTTACGACTCAGTCCCATGTGAAACTTGGGGAGATGTTGGCAGATGCATACCTTCGGCTCTTGCGCAGGTCTTTAACAAGCAACAATGCTCCCGCCATATTTTCTAGTTTTGTTCTTTAATTTTTAATAGTTGCTCAACTTTTTAGATGTCTCTGGATGATCCTCACCTTCTGATAGCATTATATGTAAGTTTGAAATAATGAATTGTTTCTATGTATTTATACTAACAGAGGATAAGAATAAAGAAAAAGAGATCCTTTTGCAATTGGTGCTGGATCGATCTTGAGCTTCGTATTTGGGCCGGTTATTTAACTTCTAACTCCACTACTAACAGTGGTTTTCCAATGCGAATAACCTGACCATCGACGGACTAACAACCAACTTCCCGCAGTAGCATGATATTGTAATTGCACCAAATAAAGAATTTTTTCACTTGTTAGACTTTTGGGAGATTATTGTATTGCCTCTGGTATTACATGTAAAATTGTTATATAATTTCCCCAAGATACGAGTGAAACTAAATATATCCTACCAACAACTACGACTTGCCTGCAAACTACAAGAGTACAAGATTTCCTCTTATAAAAAGAAGAAAAAACACAATCAACATTTAAATGATCTCTAGACTCCTCTACACAACCACAAAGAATATGTAGATGATTAACTTGACATCCCAAAATATCATCCTATTACTTATAGACAATCTATTTTATATCGCAAGCCGAGTAACATGAGTGTCTAGAGATTGAGAGATCGTTCCATGTTAACTATAGATAAGCTAGCTAATGGTTAATGAAACGGTTAGCTGATAGTTAGCTTGTAACTGTAATCTGTTAGGGGTTTGTTATCATAGAGCTAGGTGTCCCTCATGTGTATATAAACCCAACTCGTGATTCTCAAAAGTCAAGTTGTTGTATTCTAAGCGCTTTTATTCAATAAAGTCCACAAGTTCTTTAAGTCTTGTATGCTTCTCTATATGGTATCAACCGCAAAACGTCTTGGGGTTTCTTAGTTTCCGATGTTGTTTCATTGATTTTTGCTTCTGTGATTCTTACAACTGATCATGCCTAGCAACTCTAATCAAAGTGCTGATTCGACTGATTTTTCCAAAGGCGGAAAGATGTTCACCAATGAGAAGGTCAACATCGTGCTCGATGAAATGAATTTCCTACTATGGAAACAACAAGTCATCTTGACAGTTCATAGTCATCGTCTTGAACGCTTGCTTATATGTGCTTTCAAACCTCCACAAAAAATGGTTCGTGATGCTGATGGAACTTAACAGCCCAATGATGACAATGAGGTGTTTGTGGCGCAAGACAGTGCCCTGACATCATGGTTGTTGTCCACCATTAGTGCCAGCCTCCTTCCAGAGTTCGTTGGGGCAGAAACAATGTCAGAGGTATGGAATATTGTGCTTAAGTATTTTGCAAATAAGTCTACTACGAGTGCAATGAGCTTACATTGCAAACTTTGGTCTCTTCGAAAAGGGGAAGAAAGCATGAGGGGTTATCTTACACAAGTCAAAGAAGTGTGCGATGCATTTGCAGCGTGTGGAAGTGATGTGTCTGATATAGAGCAGGTTGCAACGATCTTGAATGAGTTACCTCCTTAATATCATCCGTTCACGACAGTTATTACTGCCAGTCGAGAGCCATTCACTATTGATGGTGTTAAAACAGTTCTTGTAGATGCTGAAGCTCAGATTCGTGGGTTTAATACTCAGAATCAGTTGCCTATTATGGAAAATGTTGCTCGAGTGGTCAATGGGAATGAGAGTCACATCGTGCAACAATATTTCTCTGATGGAAGAACCAACAATCGAGATGTGGGTCGTAGGCATGGTCGTGCAAGGCTTCAATGCCAGCTCTATGGCAAGAATGGTCATTCTATTGATCGTTGTTGGCAAAGGTTCAATCAATCCTTTGTTGGGGTTCTTGCTAATAACAATAACAACAATCGAGATAGCAATATCAGTGCTAATGTACATCATCTTGATGGTTCTTGCTACACATGTTGTGGAAATCGTATGCCGACCGGCACTAGCCAACGACATTCTGCTGATGAATCTGATAATTGGATTATGGATTCGGGTGCCACCCATCATGTTACGCTAGATGGGACCAAGGTGATCAATGGTTCTGAGTATATGTTGCCAAGTAAGCTCATTGTAGGTAATGGACATAAGCTTACCAATTCGTAAAACTGGGCAGTCTATGCTTCTTTCTGCTTCTAGGGTTTTGTTCATTAACAATTTGTTTTACGTACCGTCAGTAACAAAGAATCTTCTTTCTGTATCCAAGTTTGCTAAGGATAACAACGTGTATTTCGAGTTTCACGCAAGGACTTGATGTGTTCGTGATGAAGCTGTTGGTCAAATGCTTTTACAAGGACGAGAGCATGAAGGGTTGTATCACTTTCATCCTAGACCATCGAGTGTAAACAAAGTAAAAGTAAACTTAGCTACTAGTACAAATTCTGTGTATACCTTGTGGCATAAGAGACTTGGGCATCCAACGCATGCTTCTTTAGTTCAAGTCTGTAAAATGCAAATCTTTTATTGCCCTTTCATTATAATAAAAGTGCGACTGTTTGTGAAGCTTGTTGCATGGGCAAAAGTCATAAACTTTCATTTGAAGATCCTTTAACAGTTTACGATACTACCTTTCAACTTGTGTTCATTGATCTTTGGGGTCCTACACATGTGAGCTCCAATAGTTTTCATTATTATCTATCCATTGTTGATGCTCACACAAGACATTGTTGGTTGTATCTGCTCAAAACAAAAGGGCAAGCCTCACAAGCATTTCAATTGTTTCTTAGGATGGTCAAGACACAATGCAACTCTGTGGTCAGAGAAGTTCAAAGCGATGGAGGATGTGAATTTCGAAGTTTGTCACCAGTGCCGGCGTTTGAAAGGATCAAACACAGACTGACTTGCCCCCATGTATCTAAACAGAATGGGGTTGTCGAGAGAAAGCATCGACATGTAGTTAAATTTGTCCTGGTACTCATGGCTCAAGCCTCGTTGCCATTCCGGTTTTGGTCATATGTTGTGAGTACAATTGTTTATCTTATAAATAGGCTTCTCACACGTGTCTTAGATGGAAAGTCTCCCTATGAAGCTTTGCATCACAAGTTTCCTGATTACAACATCATGAGGGTTTTTGAATGTTGATGTTTTCCACATCTGTGGCCATATCAACATCACAAATTGAGTTTCAGATCTCTCCCCTGCACATTTTTTTTGGCTACAATGCTCAGTACAAAGGATATCAATGCATGGCCAAAAATGGTAGGATATATAAATTGCGTCACATGAAGTTTGATGAGTATTGTTTCTCTTTTGCAGATACTCGTACACATGCCTCGTCTGTGCCTGCACGTATTTTTGGCACTTTACCTGTTGTAGATGGAGCTACCAGGGTGTGCATGCATCGTGAGAAGACTCCACATGTGCCAGAGCAAGTGGGTGCAGTTGGTCAACAGCCCAGTCAACAGGCTAGCCCACAATCCCTGCATGGCACGGATGATGGCAACACAATTGAGCTTGAGCAACCGTCCTTGTTACCACACGATGATCTGTCTGATTCAAATGTCAGTTTATTTCCACTTACTGGCTTGAGTAATGATCTAGGTGCTAGTTCATTTCCACTTACTAGCCTTAGTGCTCACCCAGGTGCCAGTTCATTTTCACTTACCAGTTCACCTACATTAACTACAAATCCTACAGTGCCCTATAGTGATGTTCAGGTACAAAGTATCTTCAATGTCCCACAAGAGGTGGTTGAGGAAGCTACTTGTTAGGTTGTGCTAAATAATAACTCAGGGTCATCATATGATTACTCGCAATAAAAGAGACATCTTTAAACCAAAAAACTATTTGTTGTCACATGAGGTTGAAGAGGAATGTGAGCCAGCGTCCATCTCAGAAGCATTCAACTCAACAAACTGAAAAGTGGCAGTGATGGATGAGCTTAATGCATTAACCAAGAGCAACACCTGGCAACTGGTTCGTTTACCTGAAGGGAGGACACCTGCAGGTTACAAATGGTTGTTTAGAATAAAGAAGAACGTTGATGAAACTTTGCTTCAGTATAAAACAAGGCTTGTAGCAAAAGGATTCTCGAAAGTGCCTGGCCAAGATTTTCAAGACATGTTTAGCCATGTGGTTAAGTCTTCAACCATCAACATTGTGTTGTCTTTGGCAGCTTGTAACAAGTGGAAGTTGAGGTAGGTTGATGTCAATAACACTTTTCTTAATGGAGAGATACATGAAGTGGTGTTTATGCAACAACCTCCTGAGTTTGAGCAGACTGTATCTGATGAATCCAAGTTGATTTGTAAACTTCAGAAAGCGTTGTATGGTTTGAGGCAAGCTTTGTGCAATTGTTACTCCAAATTGAAGGATTTTTTTGTTTGCCATTGGGTTTAAAAGGTCACTGGCTGACACATCATTGTTCATTCGAAAGGAGGAAGGCGCCTACACCTACGTACTTGTCTATGTTGATGACATAGTTGTAACTGGTGGCAGTGAAGACAACATTGAAGGAGTGGTTGCACAGCTTGGTGAGAAGTTCTCTTTGAAAGATCTAGGTTGTTTGAGTTTCTTTCTTGAAATTGAAGTAACAAAGATAGGAGATAACATAGTACTGAACCAGAAGAAGTACATCAAGGAGTTGTTACTCAAGGCTCGCATGGATAATGCAAATGTTGCCTTTACACCCATGGTTACTACACCCAAGCTGACTCAGGATGCTAGGAGTCCGTTGGCAGATACGAGTCAATACAGGAGTTTGGTGGGAACATTGTTGTATGTCTGCCACACCATGCTAGATATTGTTTACAGTGTGAATAAACTAGCCCAGTTTATGCATACCCCGTGTGAACAATATTTAGCAGCTGTCAAAAGGGTACTTCGATATCTCAATGGCACGATAGACAAAGGTCTTATATTTTTTCCTCGACAGAAGCGTGCAAATTAGTGGCATTTACTGATGCAGATTGGGGAGCAAGCCTTGATGATAGGAGGTTCATTTCAAGTAATTGTGTTTATCTAAATGCCAATTTAGTGATGTGAAGTTCTAAGAAACAGAAGGTTGTATCAAGATCTACAATAAAAGTAAAATATAGAAGTCTAGCTGATGTTGCATCTGATGTAACATGGGTTGATGCGTTACTCAGAGACATGAGAATTCAGCTGGATGAAACACCAATTATATAAAGTAATAACTCAAGTGTGATTACTATGAGTGCGAACCATGTATATCACTCAAAGACCAAACATGTAGAGCTGGATGTGCACTTTGCAAAAAAAAAAGTGGCTGCGAACAAGTTACATGTTAATTATGTATCAGGGGAACATCAGATTGCAGATCACTGTCAAAGGCATATTTCACTGAGTTCTGTTGCAAGTTAGGGATTGTGTCTTTAGAAGAAGTGAAAGGTTGAAGGAACATAGAGCATGTTAACTATAGATGAGCTAACTAATGGTTAATGAAACGGTTAGTTGGTGGTTAGCTTGTAACTGTAATCTATTAGCAGTTTATTATCATAAAGCTAGGTGTCCCTTATGTGTATGTAAACCCAGCTCGTTATTCTCAAAAGTCAAATTGTTGTATTCTGAGTGCTTTTATTCGATAAAATTCACAAGTTCTTTAAGTCTTGTATGCTTCTCTATACTCCAAACAATCATGATCCAATACACCTCTGTTGTTTATACTTTAAAGCTTTCCAAAATTTTCCAAGCGAAGCTATCTTGCATTACTCAAACTTTGTTGTAATATATTCCGAAGCTTCAAAGGCTTTCTCCATGTCCAACTATATAATTCACGAGTATGAACCTACCATATATTACACATTTTTCATATGTTTAGAATCTCTTACTACTTTTCCTACGAAAATATGTAACCATTTCTTTTATTCTATTTATAACTATCTTTCCTTTTTGAATTGTTTGTTATTCTTTTTAGGGTTGGACGTTCGATCGAGTCGAGTAAAAAAATTTCGAGTTATTCGAGTTTGCAAGTCCTGTTTTACGATTCAAACTTTATTTGAAATTTTTTAGAGTCGAGTCGAGTTTATAAAATTCGAGTCGAGTCGAGTTTCGAGTTTTTGTACAAATTTAATTGTACATATATGTTTCTTAGTATATATATTTCTATATGCATATACGTAGCGGTGCATGTATATATTTCTATATGCATATATTTAGGGCTAGACGTTGCACATATTGATTCCAATTTCAACGGCTTTCTATATGCATATATATATTATACATATATTTCTTCATATTTCACATGTGATATACATAACATATTAGACATAACTGATAGAGTCAACTCGAACTTGAAAATTGATCAACTAATTAATAAAAATTTCGAGTTATTTGAATTTTCATTTCATAACTCAAACTTTATTTGAAATTTTTCTGAGTCGTGTTTATAAAATTACGAGTCGAGTCAAAACGAGTTGATTTTCTTCGCCTCGAGTCGAGTCAAATAATTTAATTTTTTCGAGTCCAATCGAGTTTTGCCCACCCCTAATTCTTTTCCCTCCATAACTAATACAAGCCTCAACATGAACTTTTTCTACTTTGATAATAAAAATTTCCATTAATTGTAGTTTTATAGTGTCAATTGAAGCCTATCATGGATTACTAAAGTGTAAACTTTCAAGGTTTGGGTTGGGCTATCGCGAAATTTGTAAAACGTGAGATGGACTAGAAAGAATTCGGCTAGGCCCAACTACCAATTGCTTGGTAATTTGTAACCCCCACTCCCCACACATAACTCTTCTTGTTTGACAATCTGTGGAGAGTGAATTTTGAAGGTAACGTCTCATTACCATTCCTCCTGACCCCAACCAACCTCTCCAAGAAAGGAAAACCAATTCTGTTAAATAAGATATATATTTTTAAATACAAACACTAAAATCCAAAGAAAAAAAAGGTCCATGAAGCATGACAAATGGAAAAGATGGCCACAATGGACCACCAAGCATACGGGGTAGCGTGAATTGATCGGCAAGAAACAACATACACCATAAATTCTAACCATATATTTGTTGTCCACTGTCACTGTGCATCACATACAGCTAATCAACATACAAAAAGACTTAAATGGAGTGCTCAGAGTCCGATGATACAGGTTTGGCATTATCTGACCTTAGATGTTGACTCCCACATAAATTACCAATTTTGCCAGTCCTTGTACCCCCCAACACAATGAAAAAGATTACCCAATTCACTGGATTCAGAATTCATGAAGCAATTATACCATTCACGCATGGAATGTGCATCCCCCAATTCTAATCCCAAATCAATGCCTCCTCCATCAATATGTACACTGCCATTCCTCACTCAAGGGGTCCCCCAATTCTAATACAATTTTTTTTTTGAATTTTTGCATATAGGGTCCAAAGGATTAGGTCTTGTATTAACTGTTTGACACACTAATTGTAAATCGTTATGACCTTTGTTTCACAATAATTTTCTGCAAATAATGAATGAGCAGTCCACTTTTAACAGTTTGTTCTGTAATATAATCGACCTATGTAGTGAATTATTGGCTTAGCAACAATGAAACCTTAAAGTAAAAAAGGATAGTGAAACATTAATTGCAAACAAGCCTTTTTTACTGGACTGGTGAGAACAGTAGGTGTTGGTTGCATGTGCTTGCAGATTTGCAGCTTCAATGTCAGAATCCAAATTTTCTAAGCCTTATAGAAAGTCTGTTTTTCTCAGAACCAAAACAAACCGCAGGGCAATAAATATTATTTATTGCAAGAATTGTGAAAATATCACAACCCCATCAACTACATTGCTCTCAATATATTACTCAAATTTTAGTTTTAGTATATCTCCAACTGAAATACAAGGCTCTGTTCTTTTTATTTTATTTATTAGCAGCAAGGAAAACAGAATAAATAAATGTCTGTGGTGTGTGCAGGTTTATCCCTACTATCACTATTCACTAACATGCATGGCCCGGAAATAACTAAACATGGAAACTTTCCCCAGCTCTGTTTTGAGGCAGGCAAAAATGCCAGAGACGAGTGATGATGCATCGATGTCAACGCCTTTGATCAAAGGAGATGATCAGTTCACCTTCGCGATTGCGGCCTCTGCGTCGTGATTTTTTTCTCCCTAAAATATAATTATAATTCTAGATGCGGTTACAGTTTACGGTGTTGCAGTGACCTTTAAAACTGTTACGATGCGGCCGCAATTTAATATTATGGTTCACCTTCCCCGGCTCTGTTTTAGGTTTTGAACAACCAAGTCTTTGATATTCAATAGGACAAATGCAATAGATTGTACACTTTCTGATTATCCACGTATGTCTTAACTACAATTTGTTATTATAATAGAATTTTGTTCATCATATTGTTATGATTCTTTTATATATAAAAAGAATCGGAATGCAGTGATTAAAGACAGTGGTGGTGCCATGAGTGTGATCCATTTTAGATGAATACAGATTATTAAAATATTAGGATCATAAGTACACACGAGCCATAAGTGAAGATACGGTCAATATGGGCGGAAAATGGAAATGAAGCAACTTTATATTAAGTATTTAACCCACATTCACAACGCTTAAAATAATTATTAGATCCAATAATACATGCCGGGCTTAGCAGATTAAAGCAATTTAGTAAAATGTCTAGGGTGCAGTGAATATAGCAATATAATAAGTAATTCAGAATAAAGCCAAAGCCATGAATCCTGATCCCGCCCCTTCACTTTAAAAGCAAAGCACATGCTATCCTTCTTGTTACTCTCTTTTTCTTATTCTTCAACTTTGAAATATCAACTATTTACCCCCATTGGGTTTTTTTATTAACAAAGATACATTCAAATCTCAATCTAAAGGATATTTTGTGATTTGACTAAGGAAATACTCATTTCTTGTCAAAAAAGGATAGCTCTTATTGATTTTGCAAGGAGACCTACAACTTTAGAACAGGAATTTTCTGTTATTTTTCGGTGTATTTTTCACATTAAAAAGTTATGTTTATGTTTAAAACTTAGGGTTAGAGTTTTAGTTTTGGTTTTAAGATATAGGGTGTATGGCTTATTTGTAGGGTCTAAAATTTAAGATTTAAAAATTAAAATTAAGATAGAAAAAAAAGTACAAATTTTTTTGTTGACAACTCCATTGTACTTAGTTCATGTGTAAACAAGGTCATTGGTATTTCTTTTAATGGATTGTTTTTAGGGTTTTGATTAACCAAAGAAAAATGGGTCACCCAAGGAGGTCAAACCCCCCAAAATTATAGTCTTCCAAGATTTGTGAGTGGCCGACATGATGTCCCTCTCTTCACATGCAAACAAAAGTACAAGTTATGCGTACACTTTCGATCTACCGCTCTTTTGGTTTTTGATCCCCACTCGACCCATATTTTGCTATCTCAATTCTCAATACATATATATACGTACAAAAGTATATTCTGCTTGTATTCTGATACAAACACACAACTCCCTATGTATTTCAATCATGTGTAAGTAGGACATAAGAAGAATGTGGAGCAAGTATATTGTAAACGTGGCATTTCTTTATAAAGAAAATTTTCAACATTATTCTCATGAAAACAACAAAAAGACCCAAAGCATTAACGCTGAGGACTCTGCATTGCTATGTTCATGTGAAAAAACAAAAGAACTTTCTTCCGGATAAAATGCAAACCATCTCTGCTTGCAAATTTCAACACCGATCACCCTAAGGAGATGAGTCTGGGTTGGGGTTTTGGTTTAGGAAAATGCAGAGATGGTAAGCAATTTAACTTGCACCATAAAAAAAAGAAAAAGAAAAAGAACAGCAATGTTATTGCAAAGAGCCAAAGACTATTTATAGTCTAGGAAAGGGTAACAAAAAAGGAGGAACTGGAGATGGAACTTAGCGGAGAATACTGAGAAAGTCTGAAGGAGCATGGCTTAGCTTTTCCAGAAGCTGTTCTTGTTGAATTCTGCTCTTCTTGGATTGAGGCTCGGGTGAAGAAGACACGGATGATGACACAGCCCAGGAGTCGTTTGAGTTGTCTGAACTAAACGACACATCCATTACGCCATTTGGGCTTCCTGGAATGGAGCTGAACCTTCGTTTGTTTGATTGGTTCCCTTGAGCTCTTGTTGCTGCCGATTCTACAATCAACTTACAGCATTCATCTACCTTATCCTGTTCGAAATTTCTACTTTTAGCATTGGCTTATAATTAGTGTTAAAAAAGAAAATTCAAGATAAATAAAGCAATACCTTATCAATTCTCAGGATGCCTAATAGCTGGTTCTGGTATTCGACTCTAAGATTAGGTTCAACACAATCCACAGCGTGCAGCATTGTAGCAGTGGCCATTACAGAAGGAAGGTAGCACATAAACCTAGAGTCTGCCAATGAATTTATCAAGAATTAAAGAAAATATGAATATCTGGGTAAATAGAATACATCTTGTTTCTTCCATGGTGCATTCAATTAAAATTAACTAGTATTTGATAGATAAAGGAAAGGTTTTTGGTTTTGTGCTAACCTGAAATGGTAGAGAGCAGAATGCGGTCACATCTCCTAAGGAATTCCCAGCAAAGATGGTCCTTTAATCCAAGCCTCCTTGCAAAGTAATCAAGAAATGAAAGTGGGGTAACAGGGTTCATCTTCCATTGAAGTGTGGAAAGCACTAGAATCTCCATTCTTTGGATGGTTTTGGGCTCAAACACATACCCGTTCTCCTCCACCTAAACAGATCGATATGAAAACAAGATTAAAACCCCGAATCAAATGAAAAGGGAAAGGCAAAGTAACATATATACTTGTAAGTCCAGCAGGAGAGGCACTTGGGTTTCCTCCACTTTGGCTGCAAGAGAAAGACAAGTTACAGCAGCTAGTTGAGTCATCCATGGCTTGTCACTTTGGAACCGGAAGCTAAACAGGAACCTATCCAGATAGTTGACGGCAAGAACAGCAGTGAGAGCAGAGAAGGAGTAATGAGCATTGACTTTTAACATCCACTCCACCGCTTCACGGCGAGCCTCAGCTAGATTCCTATTGCTTTCAAGGACATCACACCGTTCTTCTTTTGAAAGCAGAGAAGAAAGCTCATCATCTTCCCAGAATAAGTCTTGTTCTAACAAGGCTGGAAAAGGGTTTGATTTATTGATCCCATTACTGTAATAACTTCCTTCTTCAACTTCCCTGGGTTCTTCATCCCAAGTTTCTTCTGAACAATAAAGAGCATCAAGAACAAAAGAAGAGTTCAAAGCCATTTTTCTCTTAAAAGAAATACTAGCTTGGTTTCATTATAGAAGTAGAAGAGAGAAGGAGATGAAGAGAGAGAGGCCAAAAGACAGAGCTTGAGGCATCTCTCAATCTGTTTCCAAGAAAGACAAAAGAGGATTGGGGGAAGTGAGCAGTAACCAAGGGACGTGTTTTAGTTTTGTGGGTTTTCTGCAGCAAACAAGGCCTACTACTACTACGTCTGATTGCAGAGCTCCCAACCCAAAGCCACAAAAGAAACCAAATGATCTGTTTTCACAGGTTTGGGAAACTCAAAATGTAATATATGTACGATGGCAGTGGATTTTTTATATTTATTATTCAAATATAACATATGATAATTTTATAATCAACTAATGTTTAAAAAAATCACAAAAACCCCGAATTACTACGTCGATTTCACCCTAAAAAAACTCTAACTTTGCCCTGTAATCGTTCTTTGTGTTTGTTGGTCGTTTTCATTTTCCAGTTTGTTGATCGTGTTTTCTTTCCGATTCTCCTGTAATCGTTCTCTGTCTTATGTGTTGTTCTATAAATGCCGGCTCCTTTGTTCAAAAAAAAATCACAATTTCTCAAGAACAACAACAACAACAAAAAAATACAATATTATGGATGCATGCATGAATCATGATGATTAGCTGGATTTCATATTTGTGTTTTGGACCTTGACACAGGATACAACATACATCATCCACAACGGATATTATTATTAGCAATAATCAAGATTCAGAAGTATTACAAATAAACATAGAATTTATCTTGATCTTAAATTTAAGAAATGGTTATAGTAAAAAAAACATTTTTATAAAAGACTCGATTTTAACAATTTTATTTACAAAAACATATACAAGTTCTGTTAAAAGTTAAAATTAGAAAGATAATATTACAAGACCACGAAAATATAATAGTTATGTCACCGATTAGAAAGATAATATCATTTATGGTTTCCCTGTAAAATTGGCTGTCATACTGTTTTGTGCTGTAGAATAATATTCAGACAACTTGGGAATTTAAAAGTCCATCATGAAAACGAATAAACTCATTATTTAAAAGTGAAACTAGTTTCATGCACCGAAAAAAAAGAAAAAAAACTTATAACATGGGGTTTAATTTAAGATTTAACGTTTAATTTAGATTTAAAGATTTATGACTAGAATTTAAATTTTAGGATTTACAAGCTATGGTATATGATTTTAAGGATAGATATTTGAATTTTTAAAATTTCAAAGTGAAATTAGAAATGTTTTTGGAATATTTTTTCTACTATCAATGCATGAGAATACCATTATTCAAAGGATAACTATATTATACACTGGCGGTGGAAAATTAAAAGTTTTCACAAGCACCTTAATTTTAGGGTTTAGGGACGTGCAAGGTTTATGGGTTTAAGTGTAGGGTTTTATAATTTAGGGATGATAGTTATAATTTAGGGGTTTATATGTCAAAATCTAAATCCTCACAATATTATCTTAACCTCTAAATCCTAATTCCTAATCCTAAACCCTAAATTGTTGAGATAATCAATCAAACAACATGACCAATAGAGGGTGAATTAGTGATTAAAAAAATGAAGGGAAGCAAATTGGAAATAAGAAAGATAAGGACACAAAAATTTATAGTGGTTTTACATAAATTCTAACTAAGTCCATAAACTCCTACACTTTACATCATAAACTAAGTTCATAAACCCTAAAACTAAAACGCTTATGAAACTTTTAATTTTTATCGCAAGTGTATTGAATATAAATCCTTATTCAAAATCCATCTTTACACACACACATATATATTTATATAATATAAAGTTTTAAATTCAAATTTTAATATCTAAAACTTTGTTTAACTTTTTTTAAATGTCACAGTGATTTATTAGTAAGTATAACTGTAAAAGGAAATAAAAGTTGTATGAATTGAAGCATGCAGGCAAATTTATTATTGAAATAAATGGGCTAGAAATTCGAATTCTATAGCTTCTTAAAACGATGTGAGTTGTGGTATATGATAGTAATATACTTGGCTGCATGTAGGGTGTTCCTTTCTGGGCTTATAAATGCGCCCTCCACTACAAACACAAACTTTACTATACAGAGCATGCATGGTCGGTTGGAGAAAGCCATGGAAATACTCAAATTAATTGAATAATAAAAAGAGAACACTTCCCCATCTAATTTACTGCTCTCCACCAGGATAACTTCATTCCTTTTTTATGCTTTTACCGAACATAAAAAAAGGTTTGCCTTTTAACCATGCAAAACGGAAGGAAGGTGCGGTAAATAAAAATGTCATCGCACTGTGGGAATCCATGAATGTAGGTGCCGGTGATGACCGAGTGTAAAGGGATTCTCTCATACTACAAGTCACAACGCAACGTAACGGTCGTTTTGTAATAAATAATTTTAGAAGTTGTCATTAACACCGTAAATCGTAAATCATATTTATACCCGTAATTATTTTTTTGGAAAAAAATTACACCACATCGTCCGCAATTCAATACTATAGTTTCTCTACCTGATAAGTTGCTTTCCTTGTTTTTGCTCCTACTACTCACTTTCCTTCTTTACGGGGCTCCATCCCCCATAAATGAAGCTTTTAAGAAAACATTAACACATAAAAAAGAGCATAAAGAAAGGGGGGCTGGTGTGGGTTAGCCCAAACTCTTGAGACCAACTCGTAAATACCTTGTAATAGGTGCATTTTTATGTGTTACAATATTTTTAAAATATTATTAATTTGTGTTTTATATTATAATTTTTAATGCATTTATTTATATTATGTTTGCTTTATTGCTGAAAAAAATACTTATATAGTCTTTTTAGATTGGAATTTTACCATTCTTCGGAAATCAATGGAGGATGTGAAAGGAAGTGATAAATTAATATTATAGTGGTTGGTGTGTTGGTCTACTCTTCAGCTCACCCCTCCCAAACCATCACACCTGGCAAATGCCATTGAACTGAGCAAATGCAATATGGGCAAAGTTAGAAATTTATTTAAGGGTATATTTTTTAAATGATATTTAAAAATAGTGTTATTTTATTTATAAAGGGGGTCAATTATGTATTTTTAATTTTTTATATATACAAATTATATAAAAATATATATTTTTTAAGAAATTGGGGTGTCAAGAGCACTCCAATTGTAAAGGTGGCTCCGCACATGAATACAATTGTCCCAATTAATGAATCAAAGCAAATTTGGTGAGACATCCACGACCACGAATAACTTGAACATTCACTAAAATGAAAGGTGCGTAAAAAGATGAAAGGAAAAACATGGATTGTAATTATATCATGTATAGCTCGCAATTAATCAATATGTAGGTCAATAAAAATTATCAATAAAGTTTACTTGAATAATAAGTTATCATTTATATTATTGGAGTTAAAAATCAACAACCAACATAGCAAATAATTATACTTAAATCGTATATAAACCATGTATATAATTTGATACATTTTTCTTGTATATATGATAATATTAATTATCTATTCGAAAAAATTTAATAATAATTTCCTCTGAAAATTCCTAAAGAAAGAATGCTCAAAGTTGAATGATAATTGTAGGGAAGAGTGATCAAAAACTCAAAGTCGGACAAGGGCGCACCAATTTGAGAATCAGGAGACAGGAAGTAATAGTATGGCTCATGCTTTTCCGCTATCTCACTGAAATCATATACAACAGAAACTAATCTGATCAAAATACAAAAGAGAAAGCAAGCCTTCGCTTTATTGGGACTCATCAACCCAATAGCTTTGCAGCCTTAAGGCCACACCACCTAACCATGTCCATATGTATTAAGGGCAAGCCAGCGCTGATTCAGGCCTCGGGGATTCATAATGGAAACAAAATGTTTGATTCTCTTTCTTTCTTGGCTTTTGAGTCTTCACCAAATATGATTTGTGCTTGGATCAAGGGGGTGATGAGCGGGTAATCGCACCCCCTAGAAATTTCAAACTCTCATGTAGTTTAAGCGTTTTTTTTTTTTATCGATGATTTAAGTCCGTAACCCCTAAATTTTTAAAATTTCGCATCCCTTGAATTTTTAGTATAGCTATTGGCACCACTGACATAAAATCCTGCCCGCTCCCATCTGTACTGTGAAAGCAATATGATGGGGGAGCAAGGGCCCATACGGATTTTCTCCATCCAGCTGTTTAATGGAGCACGCACAGGCCAGCCCATAGGTTCGCCTGTCTTAATCTAATCATCGTGTTGCTCCCTTAATCATGATGATTCACGCCCCAGCTAAGGATATCAGGAAAAGCTTCCTACAACATATACCAGCATGCACAAAGCCAACCGCAGAGGAGATAGAAAAATAGATACAAGACAACAGAGTGAGGTTCACTTCAACAATATATTTTTGTCCCCATTTACAATTGTAAACATGAAGCGTTAGTTAAGACTTAAGAATCATCGACTACATTGAAAACCATACATCAACGCCATATATAGGTCTCTAATACAAATTGACAAACTCTCTACCCAAAGGAAATACTAAAAACATCCACAGTGACACCAAAATCGTACTCTAACACTGCTATTAACATTATGTTTTCACATTTTAACCGCTACCACGTTTAAAATGTTCTCTGATAAATCTTTCTGCATGAGATGGGTATTTATCTCGAATGTATGCTCGGAGACACTTTTGGTATGAGAAATCTATCCATCCACCATCAGTTCTAACAACAAAGAGACACCTTGAGTGTCTAAATTGAGGATGTCGATCAACCTTCAAAGGAGATTAAGCACATTATTAGTTTGTTCAAGAAAACCAATACCAATTTACCAGACATCCAGAGAATATATATTGATCTACACACATGGAAGACACTAGGCAGCACTGCTAGGTCAGTTTCATCCAACCACAACTGCTACGGAACAATAAAATAGTATTCACATTCATCAGTAAGAAATGCAACACTACCAAGCAGATTGATAGAAGGAATAAGATTCTATGTCAAATAAAGGAAAGAGTGGAAGATTTTAACACCACTAGAAATAAAAGCAAGAGGAAATTAAAATTCCTTAAAAAGGAAGTCCAGATGAGCAAATTCCAAATCTTGAGATGAAGAATCAGCCTAACTAATATGATGTTAAGAAATATTTTTGACAGCAGGACATACAAAACAATCAACTTGACTCTTTTAAGTTAAAGTAGAAATTCACTTAATATTCACACTCTAAATTGACCTACAAAGCATCCTGACAAAGGAAATACTGTGAAATTTACCCAGAACACGTGTTTCATTATATAGCAATCTAACCAAAACATTGAACAACCTGCTAAAGACAATGTGATCAGAAACTCACCATAATAGAATCAAGTCCACATCCAACTTTATCTTCAGAATGTGGATGATGACGAAGAAGCTTCTCTAGCACAGTTTCTTCGTCTGAAACAGTTAAACGTTCTCCATCCATATACCTAACATTAAGAAATAAATAGAAGTATCATAATCACTAAGCTGACCAAGATTTAACATAGTGCTGCACTGCAAAGACATATTTACTCAACTTATTAGCTGCTGCTACTTCTGAAAAAGCATCTCAAGATTATATGTTAGCTCGTTTTTCTATCAGCAGTGTAAAAACCACAGGTTCTAAGATCAAGACATGAATATGATTACATTTGTAACTCCAAAAAAAAAAGAACCGGATAATATTTTTCCATAGTAACCCACGGAATATGGTTAGCATAGATTACAACATTTTCCTTTCTTAAGATTCAGTGACACATTTAAATTTTAAAATTTGAGTACATTTAGAGAGTTCCATTGCTGCTTTTTTGTTCGGTTTCCCAATTTGTCATAAGACTTAAAAGTACTATCTGCAGCTCCAGTCTAAGTTCTAGCAAATTGGTAAGAAAACTACAGTGAGAACTCCATGTACTCTGTATTTCTATTCTTGTGTTTAATATATGCATGAGTAACTAACAATGGAAATTCATAAATATAAAATTGGATATGATGCTTGCATATCCAACCAATACCTAAATCCCCTTCTGTTCCCATCTTTTCTGTCCTTGACGATAGAGGATAATGTGCGATATTAATGGGAATTTAGTGGCAGGGTTTGAAGGGATATACGATTGATGTTGAGGCAACATTAAAGTGCTCTTCTGTTGACACCAGTAGCTCCGAAATCCTACTAAATCAACTTCTTATTTTTATGGCCAGGAGCAGGAAGTATTATTTTCATAGGCAAATGATGATAAAAAGCAATATTTTGAAAGCGTTAAATGATTCATTCACACAAGATTAAACAAGTTCTCGCAGTTAACAGAAAGACAACCACAACAAGCTTGACCATGCAAAAGCTACAATTGTGGGTTTCATCCCTCTCGTAGCAGCAGAGGAGTCAGAATTTCAATATTCCATCCTAACAGAAACCTTCAAGCTTAATGCGTTATCTACTCAGGACTAATACATGAACTAATGAAGCAATGGCAACCTGCTACCTTGGAACAATGTCAGGACTCAAAATTTGAAACTACTAGTCACTGAAAAAGAACTAGATCAACAATTTGCCTCGTTAAAGAAACAACAGAGCTAACACGCTAGAATTATCACGAACAAGGATTCATGAATCTGAAAATCGCATGATTAGACATTTGTTAGAAATTCAATTTTAATACAATTTACTAATCGCAAAACTAGACCTTCATATAATCTATACTAAAATATTTATGTAAATGGAGCCTATAAACTAGACCTTAATATAATAGAGCCAAGGGATAAGAGACTGACCTATCGGAGTGAAGAATCTCTTTAACTAGGGAAATGATAGGCTGGATGTCTCGAAGAATCTCTTCCTCCTTATCCTTCCATTTCCTGTAATCAGGATCATCCCACCTATGGTACTTCGGCGGCTCCCTCACGCCCAGCACCGAACTATTTTTCTCCGCAGATGATACCTCCTCTTGACGCCCAGACGACTCTGCGGCGACACACCAAGGGCGCCGCGGAGACGAAACGATTACGGCGGAGAGACGGTTGTACCGTTGCAACCGAAGCCGGAGCAGCGGGAAGCCTTTGAGAAGCAGAGGAGCGGCCATAAGTGTAAGTGGAGTGTGGTTGAGGAGCTGAGGATCAGTTAACTGTTCACTTTTTCACTTTTTGGAGGGGATCGAATCGAAACGCGCCGTTTTTCAGAATGTGGGGGCTCGCCCGATTGGACCGTCGCCAACCTAATAAAAGGAGACGCGGATAAAGATGGTTAACAAGGGCGGATGATAATGGAAGCATGAGGGGGCCTTGGCCCTCCAAGATTTTGAGAAATATCTTTTATGTCCTTTAAATTCTTTTGAAAGTTTTAATTTGGCTCCTCTTAAATTTGGAAACATACCTTTTATCCCTTTAAATTATTATGAAAATTTTAATTTGGACCTTAAAAACTTTTAAAAATTTTCATTAAAATTTTAATTTTTAAGTATTTTAATCTGACCCCTAATTTTTTAAATTCTCATTAAAAATCTTAAAAAATTATTAGACCTCCAGATGTTTTTAAAAAAATTCATAAATTCTTGAAGTTTTTTTTTATAAAAAATTTAGTTAAGCTTCTCCAAAATCTAGTACAAGATCCGCCCCTGAATTGGTTACACTCAAACCGTGCCATAGATTTCCAACTGATTATTTTGAAGTGGTTTGGTTTATAGGTGTAAGACTATGTTTAAAATAAATTATTGAAATGTAATATTATTTGGATTTACATTGATATAACGGCGGTGAAAACTAAAAGTTTCCATAAGCCCCTTATTTGTACGGTTTAGGGACTTAAATATGGTGTGTGCTTTCTGGTTTTAGGTGTAAAGATTTAAAATTTAGGGACAATAATTAGAATTTAGGGGTTGTGGTTAGGATTTAGGGTATAGAGGTTAGAGTTATGTTTTAGGGTAATATGTTGATGATTTAGGTTTTAACTAATAAACCATAAATTCTAACCATAATACCTAAATTCTACTCACAACTTCTAAATTCTAAACTACTAAACGTAAACGGTAAACCCCTAAAACTTAAACCCTAAACTAAGTCCTAAACTTTAAAACTGAGGCACTTGTAGAAAGCCGGTGCATCAAATAATTATCCCATTATTTAGTATATTATTGAGAATATTGTATTACTTAATTTAGTTTAGTTGAGTGTAATGTAATGTTATAATAATATTTGGTTAACTGAATATAATATTAATTAAATATATATATTTTTATTAAATTCTTTTTATGCTATGTTTTTTAATTAGTCTTCAATATTATTAGAATGCACCGAAACAAAAGTTTATATAACCCTTCTCATTATACTCCATCTAATTTAATTAACATATTATAAATATTATTTTATAAATAAATATATTGAATAATATTTAGTAAATAAGTTCACGTATTGTTTTTTAACATAAGTATATGTATTATTAATACACACATATATCAACGTATTTTTTTTCATATCAAATATAACACCGACAAATTTATATATATGTACGAACTACAAATAATCATCGCAAATTAATCATACCATTCAAATTAAAGAAATTTATGCGTAAATACATTAGAGCTTACTTTTATGTTTTCAAATTAGAGAAATATATGAGTAAATACATAAGAGCTTACTTTTATGTTTCTTATTTTATTTAAAACTATTAGGTGGACATTCAAGGATGGATAAGGGGCTCTAGGAACATTTACCCTCCTAAAAATTTGAAGTTCATGATTTAAAAGTTTTCTATATATTTTTTATTTAAAATATATTTTTACCCCCTAAAATTTTATACATTCGCCCCATAACACAGAATTTTGCATGCCTCCCTATGGATATTACTCCTATATTATTAACCAATGTTTAATATTGATAATTTTACATTATCGTCCCCTTTTAATGTTATAAAACCAATCAAAATAATATCATTATAGAATATTACATTATCCGAGTAGCTTTTTTTTAAGATGGGATGAAGTGGTTGTAATATTTGATTGTTTTGTTCCACTTTGATATTTTAAAATTATTATTTGTTCTTATATATTCATCTTTAAAAAATATAAAAAATATTAAATTAGAATGCACAAACAATAGATTAAATTCTGGCACACCTAATACCCTTGCAACTTGCAAGAGGGTCGTATTCGTATCGGGATATTATCTCCACAAATCGCGCCAAAAGAACAAGCTCCATCCGAGATGGGCCCATCTCTCAATGATCAATTGTATTGGGCCGATAAACACGTCTAATGACTTAAGCAAGAGCAATGTGTCGCCAAAAAGGTTTGGGGAAAACATGGAATTGGGCTTAGTTCAAAAGATGGTCTTATATTCGAAGGAGCTCCAGCCTCCAGGACCAGGCATGTGGAATCTGATAGAGGCCGGAAGAAACTGGAGACTATAAGGACATGGAAGGTTCAGGGTTGATCTCCAAGTGAGAAATGAAAGCAAAAGGCAACAACTCTAGAAAACAATAACTTCTTCAGGATCAAGCACTTTTTGCATTTGCCATGTGGTTGACCTGAGATGATCCACTATTCGCAATATTACAAAACACCAGATTATACATTTCTTTTTCACAAATCATAAATCTAATACTAATCAAGCCGTTTTTGAAATTTTAGTGACTCCAAAGCGAACTAAAAAAATTAGACTCCTAATAATAAATATTAAAAAAATAAAATTTAAAGTTAAGCTCCTATTAACATATATTAAAAAAAATTAGGCCCCTAATAATAAATATTAAAAATGAATTTTAAAAGTAAGCCCCTAATAACAAGTATTGGAAAAAAATAGGTTTCTAATAACAAATATTAGAAAAAATTAAATTTTAAAAGTATGTTCCTAATAACAAATATTGGGAAAAAATCATGTCCCTATTGAACCTCTAATAACAAGTATTATAAAATTAAATTTTAAGAAAATGTCCCTAATAATAAATATGGATGAATTGAGCTCCTAATTATTAGTATAAAGAAAAAATCGGGTCTAATAACAATTATTGAAAAAAAAGAGTATGTCACTAATAATAAATATTAAGAAAAAATAGGCTCTTAATAATAAGTATTGAAAATATAACAAATATGAAAAAAATTAAATTTTAATATCGAATATTATAAAAAAATGGAGCCCTGGACGTGTGCCCCTCTTACCCATATTCAGGGACAACACTGATCCTAATCCTACCTAGAGGGGGAAAGAAGAGAAACTCTAAACTGGAAAAAAGAAGAGAAACTTAAAAAAAAAGTGTTTCTAATAGGTCTCAAACTCATAACCTACAAGAATATAGAGAATTAAAATGAACAATTTTACCAACCGACTAAATATACTCGCTAATCAAGTTATATATTTTTAATCGTATTATACCATATTTTTTGACAAAGGATAATACATTTAATTGCGTTGCAGCGTTTGAACTTCGGAGGAATCCGCTTTGGTTTCGTCATGACTCACATATGGCCCCTTCCTGATTTAGGAAACTTATAAACTTCAAATTTTGAATTTCATTTTTTTAACATACTTCAATTTTTGAATTTCAAAATGGATTGCCAAACGAAAGAAATACTTACTAATTAAGTGGGACATTGGGTAATGGGTACGTATCAAATTTCAAGGTGATGTTAGATTCATTGTCCAGCCGTATCGTATTGAACCACTACTCCATGTCTCCATGGATATTTTGAATTTTTGCCCCGCTCGTTTTATTTCCCCTTTTTCTTTTATCTAATATTTATTATTTTATAATTTTGTTCCTACCTATTTTTAGCTTTTGATAATATACACACTTTGAAGATAAAAATCAAGGATAAACTACATAAATAGTCCCCTGACTATGCTCCAATTATCTTTTGCGTCCCCCGACTATCAAAAGTTACAAATTGGTCCCCGACTAAAAAAAGTAACAAATTGGTCCAACGCCGTTAAAAATTTAACGGCTAATGACGTGGCCGTTAATTTAAATTGATATAATTACATACTTAGCCCTCAAGTTCTACACTTCTTTTATTTTGACCCTAATTCTAAAAAAATTAACCCACAAATTTTAATATTCTATCAATTTAATCCATCTTCTTTTCTATTTCTCTTCTCCTTTAATTCTTCAATTCATTTTCACCAGCATAATTATTTGGATCAATTATGTATAAATTTTGGAGTTTTGTTGTTGAACTGTGGCGGGAAAACGATCCGAAAGAAACTGAGGAAACTAAACTGAAAACCTTTATAAATCAGGAGCTCTATTTCTTGAGTAGCAGCAGGTCGAAGAAGCCTATGAGCATTAATATAGCAATGTTCGAGCAGTCGCTCCTGAAACTGACCTTAGGTGACATTGTTGAGGGCACCAGTCACTTCTGTAAGACAAATATAATAGGAGATGGAGGGTTTGGAACAGTTTACAAAGCTAAGTTGCCTAGCGGGAAGATTGTTGCGGTTAAGAAACTAAGCCAGGCAAAAACACAGGGCAATCGAGAATTCATAGCTGAAATGGAAACCTTGGGTAAGGTTAAGCACCAAAACCTTGTCCCGTTGCTTGGATATTGTTCATTGGGCGAGGAGAAGCTCCTTGTTTATGAATACATGATCAATGGGAGTTTGGATCTTTGGTTGAGAAACCGCACCAGAACTCTTGATATCCTTCATTGGCCTAAACGCTTCAAAATGGCAATAGGTGCTGCTCGAGGACTGGCTTTTCTTCACCACGGTTTCATCCCTCGTATCATCCACAGGGATATCAAAGCCAACAATATCTTACTGAGTGAAGACTTTGAACCCAAACTTGTTGACTTTGTGCTGACAAGGCTTATCAGTGCATGTGAAACGCATGTTAGCATGGACATTGCAGGGACTTTGGGTTACATCCCACCGGAGTACGAACAGAGCGGTAGGTGCAGTACAAAGGGAGATGTCTATAGTTTCAATGTAATTTTACTTGAACTGGTGACCGGCAAAGAGCCAATGGGCCCCGATTTCAAGGAGATCGAAGGAGGGAACTTGCTGGGGTGGGTGTCGAAGAAGATGAGAATGAATTGATCCAAACAATTATGCTGGTGAAAATGAATTGAAGAATTAAAGGAGAAGAGAAATAGAAAAAGAAGATGGATTAAATAGATAGAATATTAAAATTTGTGGGTTAAGTTTTTTAGAATTAGGGTCAAATTAAAATAAGTGTAGAACTTGAGGGCTAAGTATGTAATTATATCAATTTAAATTAACTGTCACGTCATCAGCCGTTAAATTTTTAACGACGTTGGACCAATTTGTTACTTTTTTAGTCGGGGACCAGTTTGTAACTTCTGATAGTCGGGGGACGCAAAATATAATTGGAGCATAGTCAGGGGACCATTTATGTAGTTTACCCAAAAATCAATTGAACCTAAGTCTCTTAAGATGCTAGGACCACTCGTTGGATTCAACAAGATTAATTTTTTTTGAATAGTCTAAACGTGATTACAAAATAATATTTGTTTATAGCTATTCTTAACACTTTAACAATACACATCTTGTAGACATTGCGATTGAACTCGAGTCTCCTAAGAGGAACATCCTTCGCTTTTCCACTTAACCGTTCTTTTTTACAATAACAACTGAATTTTATTAAAAAAAACTATGAAAAAATATTACAAATACAACGTATCCGGAAGGGATAATTCTAAGGACTAGTCCACCAAGATCTCATACAAAAACCAAAAGTGCAAAGAAAAGTAAATATTTCTATAGAGGTTAACATACTGTTGAAATCTAGAAGCCTTCTTGAATCTCATTGTCTCTATCCAAACGAGGCACATTAAATGATGAAAAAAGAAATGGTGAACGAGCCAAACTAGCAGTCAGATTGCTTTGCTACCTAGGACTGGTTACATCAGCAAACAACTATCAATCGAGTGAGGATCTATCTTTCTAAGACCACCGACAAAATTGTAATCAGAAACTAGCACGTGAAGATCTTTGTACGAGCACCAAACGACCACTAATGTATACTGAAATCACCAAAACGACAGATAAAATGAAACCACAAAAATAAAAAACAAAAACGTTCCACAAAAGCAGATAAAAGTGTGCCACAATAGCAATGATTCTTATTTAAAAAGCTGAAAAACATAACAAATAAAGCAAAAAAAATAATAAACACCGGCGATCGAAAACCAACATATAAATGTAAGGTCTTTGGTATATTTTAAATGAAACAAATTGAGTTGAGATCTTCCCATAATAAATATTAGATGTAACAAAATTAAAGTAGTTGACCAATGAAAAAATAATTAGTTATATAAAAATAATAAAAATATAATTTGCAATTAAGTTCAAACCATAAATAAGAGGTAAATATGGAATTTGAATTTATTGCCAACCCATAGGCATTTCTACACATCACAAAGTCATCTTGAATTATGGATGATAATATCTTTGAACGTGAACCGAATCAACTACATGTGAACAGTATTAAAAGCTTCTGAAGATTCGTGAAATCTCACGAAACTTGTATATTAAATTAAATTCTCTTCTATTTTTTTAAAGCTATTCTCTTCTAGTTTGTTTCTGATAAAAATACATAGGCCCTATTTGGCAATTAGCAGATAGCTGATTACATTAGCTGATAGCTGATAGCTTATTGCATTAGCTGATTTGACTAGCGGATTGTATTAGCTGATTGTATAAAAGTGTTTGGTAAAATTAACTGATAGCTGATAGTTGTTTGATTATTTAAATAAGCAAAATGACATATAAGGACATAATTATATTTAATACTTGTTTGAATAATTTATCAGTTATTAATATTTTGTATCTAATAAATATTAATTAGATTTGTAAAAATTATTTTTTTAATATAAATTTCTTAAACATATTTGAAAGATTTATATATTAATTTATTATTTATATAATTATTAAATCTTTTATATGCACATATAAATATGTGATAATAAAAAAATAAAATCAACTTACAAATGTCACCATATAAATTAGTAGTAACAACAAATAAGTCCAATATTTAATATGTTTTTATTTATATTAAAAAATAGTATTATTTAATTTAGGTTATTTAGAGATTTTTGGTAATTGTTAAGGGTAAAAGAGTTATTACAACTCTAATATCAAACCTCTAATCTCAAAAAGCTCATATTAGGAGCTTTTTCAAAATTAGCTTTTCCACCCCAATCCGCTCTTTACCAAACATCAATATTAGCGGATTTGACTAATCAAACCTCTAATTATACCTCAAACCTCTAATTTTTATCAAAACCGCTATTTACCAAACAGGGCCATAAATTCGCTTCTTCTTTATATTTTTTAGTACTAAAAAAAAACCGCTTGATTGATCCATAATTAAGATGATTTCTTGTTCTATATGAATAATATTTTAAAGAAATTTTAATTTAGGGGTGAAAACCCCGGAAATATTGTGTTACTTGGGATTCTTGTCTTGAATAATTCAATAAAATGATTAAGATATGATTTTTTTAGATAAATGGTGAATTTTATTATTTTATTGTTAGCGGTTCAATAAATCCTTAAAATTATGCAAAAAAAAAATCAATTAAGCCTCTAAATTTATTTTGCACTCAATTAAACTTTTAAACTTAAGAAAAAAATTAATTTGGCCTTTTGACTAACATTGACCAATAACTTTAAGGTTTTTTTGACATATGTCACAACATGATAATGCCACTTGTTGTTTTTAGAATTTTTTAAATTTTATTTTTTAAAAAATATATAAAAGCAAAAAATTCTTAAAAAAATTAAAAATTCTTAAAATTTGTTTTAAGATTACAAAAAAATGTTTTTTAATTTCGAAATTTATTTAAAAATATTAAATATTAAAATATTTTTAACAAAATAAAATATTAAAAATATTAAAAATTGTTATTATGCAATTATAAAAAAATCAAAATAAATTTTATTGTTTTTATTTTTTTCAAATTAATTTTTATACTTGTATAATAATATTTTTTTAAAAATATTTTAATATTTTGAAAACTGTTTTTTTAAATAAATTTCAAATTTTAATTTTTTTATATTTTTAAAATGCTTTTTATAACTTTCTAGAATTAAAAAAAATAGATTTTTTTTCCTGTTTTTAAATATTTTTTAAAAAATTGAAATTTGAAAATACATAGAAATGACATGTGGCATCATCCTATTGTAACACATGTTAAAAAAATTAAAAATAATAAACCGTTAAAGTTAACGGTTAACATTGGTCAAAAGAACAAATTAATTTTTTTTTCTTGAGTTTGAGGACTTAATTGAGTGCAAATAAAATTTAGAGACAATTAATTTTTTTGATACAAGTTTAAGGGCTTACTAAACTCTTAAGTCTTTATTGTTTAAAAGAGGGTAAAAATCAACTACTACATCATACAATATGATAAGAAAACAACATATTACGAATTAGTTATATACAAAATATCTTAAAAAATAAATTAAAACTATCAATAGTATCATGGAAATATGAAAAACATGTTAATACTTAAATGCATTCAATTTCATAATGTACTAATTCATCTAGAAAAATTTCATAATGTACTGTTTTTATTATTTAATTTTACACAATTCACCATTCATTTTTTTTACACAATTCACATCAATGTGATTAAGGGTTTTTTAAAATTTAAGCTCCTTTTAGTTTTAAAAACAAAGGTTTTCCTAATAAAAATAAACAAGAGTTGGATTTTATGAAATAGAAGAAAGGATATAACAAAACACATTCAAACATAAAAAAGAGATTTAAGGACCATGTCTACCAATAACTTTTATATATATATATATGGATAGGATCCAGTTACACAGTGTAAAATTCTCTAAAATTTACACATTTTTTGGATCGTTGGATGGGTGAAACGGATGAATGAGATTAAAAGTAGAATATGTGAAGATTATCACTTGAGAAAAAAAGAAAGGAGTTAGTCTCAACCATCCATTTTCCCTATCCAACGATCCAAAAAACATGTAAAACTTAAAGAGTTTTACACTGTGTAAGTTGATCCTAACTCATATATATATATATAAGCTTAGGTCAAATGAGCGTCAAGAAATACTAAAATTAATAAAATCATACTACTTTTAATTTCTTGAACATGACTTTTAATTTCTTTATAAACATATCAATATCGTCAAAATTTTATAGTTTCTATACAATTTGACGGCTTATTAATAAAATCATACTACTTTGTCGATAAAAAAAATATACGGCTTATTAAGTGATGTAGAAAAGATGATATATTACATTGTCAAAATTTGAACTCATACAAGATAAAGAATATGAACATCCTAGTCACTAAATCAATTAATAAATTTTAAGGTAAACTACTCCAGTGACCACCCAATTATGGGTCGCGACCTGTTTTGATCACCCAACTAAAAAAATTTAAAATTCGATCACTCAACTATTTAAATAGACTTATTTTGACCACCAACCGTTAAAATCTAACCGAAAAGTGACGTGGCCGTTAAGTAAAAGTTGCATAATTAAACATTTGGTCCTTGTTAGTTCTTTATTATATTATTTTAGTCCTAATTTTAATTTAAACAAATAATAAAATTAATTAACCAATCAAGTAACGACACTAAATTGGATGATTTTAATCTAATTTTTATTTAATTTAATATATTTATTTTCCTCAAATCAAATGGTGACACGTGTCACCATCGGGTGGAAGGAAAAATATAAGAATAAGAAGTGCTTTTGCATGGGGTTTGAACTTGGGGAAAAACCCAATGCCTTTACCAATTCACCAAATCACTCTTTGTGATCTGTATTGCACCATTTAATATATATCTTATAATGCAGTAAATGCTAGGGAATAGAGAAATAAAAAATGGTTGTAAAGGGACTCGAATCTAAATCACTTGGGATGTGTAAAACTATACAAACCACTTAACCAGTTCAAATAATTAATTTCAATACGAACACATTTTAAATATGAATATATTTAAAATATATATTTTAAATATAAAATATGAATATATTTAAAATACATTTAAAATACGAATTCATATTTTAAATATATTCATATTTAAAATATGTTCGTATTTAAAATATATTATTATTTTAAATATGTTCACATTTTAAATATATTTTCAATATAATCGTATTTAAAATATAATCGTATTTTAAATATATTTTAATTATATTCATAATTTAAATACGTTCGTATTTAAATTAATTATTTGAACCGATTAAGTGGTTTGTATATTTTTACACATCCCAAGTGATTTATATTCGAGTCTCCTTGCAATCATTTTTTATTTTTTTATTTCATAACATTTACTGCATTATAGGATATATATATATATATATATATATATATATATATATATATATTAAATGGTGCAATATATATTACGAAGAGTGGGTTGGTGCAGTGGTAAAAACATGAGGTTTCCTCCAAGAGGTTGTGGGTTTAAACCTCACGCCAATATATATTAAATGGTAACATGTGACGTCACCTGATTGATTAATTAATTTTATTATTTATTTAAATTAAAATTAAAACTAAATTGATATAATAAAGAACTAACAAGGACCAAATGTGTAATTATACAAATTTTATTTAACGTCCACATCACCTTTCTCTTAAATTTTAACGACCAATAGTTAGGTGGTCAAATTTTAATTTTTTTTAGTTAGATGGTCAAAACAAATCGCGAACCATAATTGAGTAATCACTAGAGTAGTTTAAACTAAATTTTAAAATATTGCCTAAAAATTTTCAAAAATCACTTAGATAACGCATTTATATATATATATATATATATATATTTTGTAATTTTAGAGTTGGACTTTTAAGATTCGGTATTACGAAAATCAGAATATTTAATTATTATTTGAAACTCTTAATATTATTAATTTAAAACTTTTCTAATCCTTGTAATCCTGCCTTTCATCAATATATAACCAGATTCATCTAAAAAAAAACTTTTCTACAACATAATTTTACACTTATATATTTTAGAAAAAATTCAGATTATTTAATACATTTTTTTAATATAATACATTTTAATATATACGCACTTAGAGGCAAGTATTAAATATATTTTAAAATAGTAGTTGGTTTGGGATAAGAGTATTTTTCTTCTGACAAGGATTGGTGCCCTAACACGAAAATTTTAACACTATTGATTTGTCGCAAGAGCATAATAAAAGCAATTAATTTAGCTCGAAAAGAAACAATCTTCCGTGCCCAATCTAATCATTCCAGCTTGATTATAACCGTTGATCATCTTTAATTTTATTTGACTTCAACTTTGACCCAATAAGGAATGAGAATCAGGGGTGGGGCTCACGAAAAGTATTATTTAGAGGATGGGAAAGGCGTATAGAAACTTAAGAGTGGAGGGTAGGAACAGGATAGGGAAGGCTATTTTTTGCTCAGAAAGAAAGACGAGCCCAACCAAACTAAATATAGACAAAAGGACAAATGAAATCCGCCGGACTGGTCATTTCCAAGAACAGAACATGTGCGGAGCCTGAAAAATGGTCCTTAGTTCCCTACGGTTTCGCCTAGGATAATTACCCTGTGGCCGTTTTTCTATTTGCTTTTTGCTTCTTTAGGTATTTGTTGTTGTTGATGGGTCAAGCTGTGTCGACGGTGAAACTCACCTGTCGTCGGGATTGTAACCGTAGCCAACTGTCAAAATCGAAATCAACGGCTCTGATCTCTCCGATGCAAACTGAGGGAGCTGAAGAGCTTGAGCGATGTAGCATAGATGGATTATCTGATTTCATCTCAGTTCTACCTGACGAGTGTTTGGCTTGCATTTTCCAGTTTCTTAGTCCCGGTGACCGGAAACACTGCTCTCTTGTTTGCCGGCGGTGGTTGACGATTGAAGGACAGAGCCGTCACCGACTTTCCCTCAACGCCCAGTCAGATCTGCAACATCTTATTCCTTCAATCTTCTCTCGCTTCGATGCTGTCACGAAACTGGCCCTGAAATGTGACCGTAGATCTGTTAGCATCGGCGATGAAACGCTTGTTCTAATCTCGGAGCGCTGCCGGAACATGACTCGCCTTAAGCTCCGAGCTTGCCGTGACTTGACCGATGCCGGGATGTCGGCGTTCGCTAAAAACTGCAGGAGCCTAAAGAAGCTCTCGTGTGGATCTTGCACGTTCGGAGCTAAAGGCATGAATGCGGTGCTCGACCACTGTCCAGCTCTTGAGGAACTCTCCGTGAAACGACTTCGTGGCATCATCGACGGAGCTGCAGCTGAGCCGATAGGGCCAGGGGTGGCGGCGGCAGCTTTGAAAACAATTTGCTTAAAAGAGCTTTATAATGGGCAGTGCTTTGGTCCGCTTATTATTGGTGCTAAGAATCTGAAATCCTTAAAACTTTTTAGATGCTCTGGTGATTGGGATAAGCTTTTCCCTCTTATAGTTGATCGGGTCACTGGTATCGTAGAGATCCATATGGAGCGGATTCAAATAAGCGACATCGGTCTCGAGGCTATATCCAACTGTTCAAACCTGGAAATTCTTCACCTCGTTAAGACTCCAGAGTGTACCAACGCCGGAGTTGGAACTGTTGCTGGGAAATGTAAATTGTTAAGGAAGCTTCACATTGATGGTTGGAAGGCCAATCGAATAGGTGACCAAGGTTTAATTGCTGTTGCGAACTCATGCCTAAATTTACAAGAATTAGTTCTTATTGGTGTTAACCCCACGAACATAAGTTTGGGAATTTTAGCATCAAATTGTCAGAACTTGGAACGGTTAGCTTTATGCGGTAGTGATACAGTGGGTGACGCAGAGATTTCATGTATTGCTGCAAAATGTAATGCTTTGAAGAAGCTTTGTATTAAGAGTTGCCCTGTTTCGGACCATGGAATGGAAGCCCTTGCTAGTGGTTGCCCGAATTTGATCAAAGTGAAGGTGAAGAAATGCAGAGGAGTAACATCCGAGGGAGTGGAATGGTTACGAGCAAGTAGAGGATCACTCGCAATTAATCTGGATACAGGGGAACAGGTAGATGCAAGTGCCAGTGATGTTGGGGCACAAGATAATGGAGTTGAGTTTCCTTCCATTGTAGCCAGTCAAATTGGTGCTTCTACTATTGCTTCAAGCAGCACGGGTCGATCGACATCGAATAAGTTGCTAGGGCTTTTGAGTGGGAGAAGTATAGTGGCTTGCACTCTGAGAAGGTTCACAAACGGTAACAGTGGCAGTTCTCATAGTTGATTTGGATTGGAAGAGGCAAAGGTGCGAGAAAAATCATTTTGGTTCTTGAAATCTTTACATTATTGCGCATTCTAGTATCCGATTCAATGTTTCAGAATTTAATTCAATGCTGTGTGCTGTTGATTGCCTCTAGATTCTAGAGTTGAATCTTCTTCTTCAAAAGTGATGGTTTCTCTTTTATTTTCCTGTATTTCTTCCAAAAACAGCACCTTGATAATTAGTTGGATCATTGTATTTGTTTAGCTTCCGATTCTTTCCTGATGCATATTATGATACATATTCCAATTAGATACAAGTTGCGTGTATCAAAATTACTTTACTGTGAAATGCATTTATATATTTATATTTTGAATGGATATAAAAGATTTAGATATGGTTAAGAGAGAGAGAGAGAGATGTCAAATACTGGATATAAATGAAAATAACTGCCAACTAACAGGCATGATTCATATGGACTCATAAAGAAAAGCAGATAAAAAGTAGAAGAATCCCGTTTACTAATAGTATCTAAGCTAAATCTTCCCCAAGACGTTCAAATTCAGTGTGTTTTCAACTATAAATTGATGGCTATTGAATGCTTCATGGATAATACTGTCAATGGAGGGATAATTGTATCACCGGTACACTGATCTAAGCTAAATCTGCCTTGTAATCGGTACAGGAAAACACTTCCTCTACGGTAATCGAACAATAATGAAAATACGGATGCTCCAACAGCTATATACACAATATGTACTTACCAAGGAGCCAGCAGTATTCATTAAGCATGTTAAGAAACTGAGCTCCCCAGTGCTTTTGTTCTGCTCAAAGAATACTTGTCATTAACAACACTAAAGGATTAGCTAAAAAGTTAGATGGACATGCAATAAGAGAGTAAGCCGAAGGAACAACGGGGCTCGTTATCACTTGGTGGAAACGGACCTGGATTTAGTTCGACAAATAGCAGTTACTAGATAGTCAGAAGTTCACTGAATTTATTAAGACAAAAGCCTTTCATGAATCATGATCATTAATAGGTTGTGATGCAACTTTGAAACAAAAACTGAGCATTCATGATCTCCTACTTTCCAACAATGTACACACTGTTTTCAAACTAACAACAGTAATTAAGATTCAAAGTATGTGGTTATAAATCTTTTTCGATCATTCATTCCAAGTAAAGCCTTAAGGATTATAAATTACCTACCCCCATGGAGTGGGCAGACAAACATGCAAATATGAGTGCAGGACCAACAAGAATCAAAGCCTTATACAGATATGGGTGAGTGTAAAATATACATCAAAGAAATGTGTACACCTTCCTTCCCTTCAATTAAAAAGGAAATTTATGGAACTGCAGATACAGTATGGACTGTGAATGAAGCTTAGCCACTCACATATAGAGCTTCAAAAAGGATAGGATCAATTTGACCAGCTAAGACCGTTGGCGCTATAGCACAGAATCTGAAACACCATCATGTTAAGGAAACATTTTATATATATATATATATATATATATATATATATATATATATGTATGTATGTATGTATGTATGTATGTATGTATGTATGTATGTATGTATGTATGTATGTATAACATAGAAACAAGCAGGATACATCAGTGCCCTGATCCAATTTGAGATGCCAAGGGGTTGCGAAAAGTAGTAAATAACCCCCAACTAAGATTATTGTTGTAAGTAGGGGTGTGCAAAAAAACCGAAAACTCGAAACTGATTTTGAAACTCGAAAAAACCGAACCGAAAAATTCTACTTCAGTTCGGGTTTTTGTTTTTTAAAATGAAACCGGTTCTATTAAAATTTACGATTTTGAGACAAACCGGGTAATTGAACTGACCGGTTATATAATATACTCCCTCCGTCCCAGTAAAACTGTCACATGTTGACATTTTTCTGGTCAAATTTTTTCAACTTTGACTATAACTTATTTAAATATTTTAATTAATTAAAAATTATAAAAAAATATATTTAAAAACTAGTTGATTCAAGGTTTTTAAAATATATTTTTTCATATTTTTATCATTAATAAATTTTAAATTATAAGAGGTCGAAGTTGAAAAAGTTTGACCCAAAAAAAGTCAACATGTGACAGTTTTAGTGGGACAGAAGGAGTATATTATTATATTATATGTGATTTTAATATTTTATATTAAAAATCAGATTTTATTTTATTTTCTCATTTTTCTAAAGTAAAACCATAATTTCATTTTATAAAGTTTAAGTGTTTAGCTTGATAGTATTAAAAAAGATACTAATATCATGTGTTGGTTTTTTAATAGTATATATTTTTCTAACATATTATTAAAATATTTTTTTAATAAACAAAATAAAAAATCGTTAGTCGAACCGAACTGAACTTTTTAGTTAACCGAATAAACGGTTAACCGGTTGAATGGTTACGGTTTAGAGTCAAAAATTAGGTGACCTAAACTCCCCGATTAACCGAAATAATTTACTAATTGTTAACCAAACCTGATTTTACAAACCTAGAGAAGAAAAATCAGATCAAGCATTTTCAGGAGGCAATATTAATTATAAACCAACCAAAAAATGAACATGTTTGTTGTGTGCAAAGATGTGAAGGTTGCTATCATATTTCAGAAGTAGAGAGTTAACGAGTTCGGGAAATATACCGGTTGGTTTAAAAAATAATGTATGCATAGCAATATAGCATAGCATATTAATTTTTCAGTTCTAGTTCTAATTTATCTACCAACGACAACGTGCAACCAAACACATGCGGACCATGCATGCATGTATGCACAAGTACCATAAGAAACAGATCAGCAGGGGAAACGGGAAAAGAGCAAGACAACATGAAAACCCACACTTTTAATTTATAATCCCAAATATATATAATGTTTTTTTAACATTTTTAACTTAGTTATAGTTTAATGTTTAAAATTTATATTTAGAATTTAAGGTTTATAGTTATAGTTTAATATTTAGAGTTTATATTTTTTTTTCAAGGAAAGAACTCAGGGATCATATTTGCCAAAGATAACAAGCGATTTACAACGTAGGAGGTTGAGAAAACTGATTCTATTATCTAGAATTGCCAGAGCTGTGAATTCAAAGAGACAATTTTTTTCAATAAGAACCGAGAGGTATGTTTGAAATACAGTTTGGAAAAAGGGAAATATATTACACTGCAAAGAAATTTTCTGCGGAAACTAGAATAATTACAAAGCCATTGTGGCTCAAAGCATGAATTCTTTTAGCTTCCTTTGATGTAATGCTTCTCAGCTTTAGGGACTAAAGAGCTCAATAGGGCGGCGGAGGATAGATTCCGGTTGGAGCTGCAGCAATCATCACAAATTCAGATAATAAAACTGTCAAAAACATGGAAATTTCCGAGAATAACAATGGGATAAAGTTTCAAGATGCTGGAAATTTATGCACAAGCGATAGCTAACAAAAAAAATGTACCGGGTGGATAATAAGTTGAAGGCATCGGAGGAGGTGGGTATACATGTGAATGATAAGTATAACTTGCAGGAGGGGCCTGTGGAGGGTAGCCAACGAATAGAGATGGCGGATATGTTGCTGTACTATGAGTATACGAATTGTAAGAAGATGGAGGGGCTGCAAATGGTATCACAGTCGGATATGGTGCTGCTGGTGGATGAGCATATGGTGAGAGCTGGGCGAAGGGGGCAAATGGTGCATATTCTGGAAGTGAAGGAACTCCTTTTGTCTTCCAATTTAGCGGTTGCTACGGTTGAAATTTGAAAACCATGTCTATTAGGTCAGGTTAATGTATTATATAATAGGATTTGAATTTTGACAAATACATGGAACGGAACTTACTTTGGCATTGGGGTAGTGCATTATGAGCCTTACTTGTCCTGAATGTCCAGTTTTGCTTTGAAGAGGCCAGGTGCAATCTTCGAACCCTTGGGAAAGAACTTTGTGGAGTTGAATCCTGTAAAGTAGGCAATAACTGGAGTAAGCTAGAGAGTACATGGAGATTGTTGGTTTCGATTAAATCAACAGAGTAGGATTTGCCTTCCACTGCCAATAACATCATCGACAATGAGAGTGTTGCTGTTCCAAACCACCAGATTCAATTCCTTGAGGCCTTCAATAAGTGTGAAAATGAACTTCTCTTGGAAAGTAGGATTCTTCCCTCCATCTAGTTACAAAGATTCATCAACTCAGAAGCTTTATTACTTCAAAACAAAATGTTGATTTTGGTGTCATATTAATTAGCAAATAAAACACCAAGAAGGACAGATTAATTACCCGTGCAGGTTTTGGTTCGTAACCTGGTACTCCCATATTCTAGACAGACATAAGGATCCTGTCTTGATACCCATTCCGTGTCTTCCAAGTTGTAACATCCAACAACTGCAAAGTAAGTTGAAGCCAGCAAAGTGGATATTAGAATTTAGAATAAGAACTTAAAGCAATGGAGATTAGGAAGGAGGTAAATCGTATGCATCACTATTTCATACCTGTAACCTCCAAAGGCAGGCCATGGATTCCTGAGATGGACATGATTGCAAGTGTGAAACTACTGTATGCTGATCTAAATCTTTTGTTTTACTCTGAGAATATACAAAGAACTACTTCCTGCTACTAGTAGTATTATAAGGGATGGACGAAACAATCTCCCTTAGGCCTTAGCTAAGGGTTGACTAAACTCTTTTAGTCATCCAGCTGAGCTGTATTAACCATGGGGATTTTTAGATTTTTTTATCGAGAAAGCCACCAACTTGCCGAAGTGTGTAGGATAAACATTGCCATTGCACGTTAATTGACAAGAAAAATCCCCAATGCATGCTAATGTAGTGAACTTTAGTAGTATTAAAATCAAAATTACCATTTAATTAACAATTACGGCCTCATGCAATGTTCACAAATATAGTGAATTAGTGATTTTGAAGATTAAATTGTATTTGCAGAATGGGAAAAGTCAATGTCGGAAGGGGTGGAGGGGGTTGTTGCTGGTTATCTTCCTCTTTCAGAGTTGGCAATGAAGCGTTTCGGGTAAACGAGTTTCAGTTGGGGAAAGTCAATGGCCATTATTATCAGCAACAAACAAGGTGCCAACTCAGTTTTGTTTACTGCTTCTCGTATTGACTTTTTCACAGATGTCGGTAGGCATCAAATTCTGTTATCGAGGAAGCAAAAATATTATTTCAGGAGGAGAGCTATATGTTAAATGATACCGAATCTAACTGAAAGACAACATTTATGAATGTAAGTTTCCCCGTTTTAGACAATAAGGAGGGAGCAAAATTCGAACTTAAAAAATTCAAATTCTCGACTTGATTCGATAGAGAGAAAGAAAACTAGACTCTAATTTTATGAACTAGGCTCGAAATTTTTTTAAATAAAGTTTGAGTTATAAAATGAAATTTCGAATCGAAATTTTTAGTAGTTAGTATATGGGTTTTCAAGTTCAAGTCAAGTCCCTGAGTTCTACCTAATATATATTATATATATCTTAACATAATTTACGATTAGATTTGAACAGAAACTCGAACTTGATTTTCATAAATTCGACTCGATTCGAAAAAAAACAAATAAAGTTTGATCTATAAAATAAGAGTCGTTAACTCGACTAACTCAAAAAAATTTAACTCGGCTTGATCTAATGTTCACCTCTACAATCAGCAAGTGAAATAATATATTTATACGCTCTGGGTCGAAGAGTTGTCGAATAACCCGAGTGGGGCTTCTTTGCACTTCGGCCATTCTTGCCTGGGCTGAGCAAAAATTTAAAAACCCAAAATTTTGCTTTCACTTCTCCTCGGTCTATTTTTGGTTCAGTGGAAGGAAATCAAGCAAGTTTTATTGGATTTGACATCTCGCCGCCCCTGTTACATACTTTACTAGCTGATCTTAACTATAAGGTTGAGATTTATGAACCGTCTATAAATTTTAGACACACTAGTATAATTTTTCCCTCCTTATTCTTGTGAAAGCAAGTTCCCGAATCAACATCGATCTAAAGTACATCATTTAATACTCTTATCTTTTCCTGGAGATATTTTTAGACTAGTTGTAGTTGTTCTGTTACAATTGCATCCTTGTATGTAGTTATTTTTCTCTATTTTGAGCTGTAAGTTGCCTTTCATCTGCAAACCAAACAGGTAGGTTAAACCATTTAATGTTCAAGTTTTTAAGATGTTCTTGAATTTTTAGTACCATTTTGAAGAGACCCAAAGATGTTGTTTAGGTACAAACACAGTATTGTCTGGTGCTGCTTAAGTTTATTTTCTTTACTACTATTATTTTGTCTTCATTTGATCATGTGCAGAGATGGACCTAGGTTGGAAACTTGCAGATTTTGAGCATCATTTAAAGAAACTTGAGTCTTGAATTGATCCTCTATTTGGTAAAGTCAATGCAATATATGGAGGACAACATCCTTCAAGCATAGTTCTTAGCTGAAATCACTTCCATTTTTACACTGCAGGAAAGGGGTTTTTCTTTTGTTATAATTACTTAAGCTCGACATCTTCTAAAATTCTGGTGCAACATTAAACCTTTTGATTATCATTAGTAATTTAAGCCCAAAAATAAAAAGTTTCAATGAAGTATGTGGCAGTGTAATTATAGTAGGATGTGTAGCTGCATAGGAACACAGAGAAAAGGTTAACAAATGGTACATATTTTTTTTGGTGGACTCGTGTTTCTGATGAGATTTAGGACTCTGGTTTGCACCAATCATAGGTGATTGGTTGTTAGACTGTTCAATTCAAATAAATAAGGAAGGGCAAGAAAATGGGTTATAATTGTAGGGGTGGAGAGGGTAGGCCAGGGCCATGCCCTAAAATCTCCTTTTAGAAAAGTTGGGATGTTTTTTTGTCTTACCAATTGTAGTTGTCAATCTTTTCACCTCGGCTATATGCAAATTGCATTGGGTTAACTTTCATTTTTGAAGGAGAGTGCTAAGTGCAGGTATGTAAATGAAAGTTGATGCAAAAGGTGAAAGGGACATGTTCATCTTGCTCATGAAGCATGGTGCTACACTCTTAGTAATTAAAAGGATTGCTACAGGACCACATTTATCTTTACTTACAGAAAGTTAGTATAAACAAGATCTCATCCAGATTTCTTTTGCCTTTTGTTTTAAATTTGTAATGAGTTTTGATTGGGGCAACAAAAAATAATATTGGGCTTTACACTAAAAAAAAAACTTTCTGGGCCAACTGGTTTTGATGGTTCAACGACGGTTCAATGTTGAAACAGAGCTGTTGGGCCATGCTCAGATTCATGGACACCTAATAAATAAGCCTACAAACAAAGTTAATATGTCATTAGCATTATTTGATTCATAAGATTCATCCATGAACTTTTTAGGACCAATGCAAATTCAACAATGGACATTAGACAAACACATATATACTGATATCAAATATTGTCAGAACAAAAAGGGAGACAAAAAGATGCTTAGAAAATGTTTTGAATGCTTGTTGCAACATCACTTTCTTAAACCTTTAAATAGATTCAGACCTAATTTCATGCTAAGTAAATTTGACTTTTATAATTAAATGAACTCACATTTTTTCTGTGTCATTAGCAAATGAAGTGCCTCTTACTGAAAATCAAAAATAAATTTACTGTGAATTTATTTTTTCACCTGTTAACTGAAAGACTTCAATCCCCATATTATTATGAATTGCAAACTACTTGAGTTTGCATGGTGAGATAATAATCCCACCAAAGCTCTCACATTATTCATATCCTAATCAAACAGAATTATTAAAACTAACTGTTAGAAGCTGTTTCACATTTGTCCCTTCTGCTCTCTTAAGGAAAGACACAAAATTAAAGTAGCTTTTGTGGGGAACCTGTCTGCTCTAGAAATCTCATCCCCCAACTCCTTACCCTTTACTCCTTTAGTAGGGAGAGTGTATCAAACTCGCCAACAATTTAGTTTCGGGGGTGTTTAAACCTCTCCATTTTCTTACATTTGAAGTATTGAATCAAACCATAAATGAGCTGGTCCCTCCATCAAAGACAATTCCATTGGAGTGTATTGCTTACACTGACTTGTCTGGTGTATGGAACTGCGGCTATGCTTTTTCTTGATCTTGCCTTTTTATATGTGCGTCTTTAACTAGGACTTTTTCTCCGGTGGCAGCTCTATTTTATCTCTTACACTCTCTTGCCTTCTTCTGTGAGTGACAATGGAAGCTAGACTTCCAATGCTTAACTGTCTCTTGCAGCACACGCTACGGAGCTTGTGTTCATATTCAGATTCTTCTTCTCCTTCAAAGTGGATTTATGTTGTGTTTTGGAGGATACTGCCTCGTAACTATCCACCACCTAAGTAAGAGAACTTAAATGAGAGCTTAATTAGTAGTAAATGTAAAAGGCCATTTGGTCTAACGTTCACCAGGTCAAATTGCTCTCTTGCAGGTGGGACTATGGAGAGAGTGCACTTGATTGTTCCAAAGGAAACAAGAGGAACTGGTAATTCAGTTTTTTTGTGTGTGTGTGACGCGCCCATGTTTGGTTTTTTGTTCCGTTTTAAGCTCCTAAATGACTTTGAGCTATAGGATTTTTGTCTGGGAAGATGGGTTTTGTGATTTCCATGAATGTGAGCGTGCTGGAAGTGGCTATGTAAAGGGAAGGTTTGGAGCTGATATATTCTTCAAATTGTCGCATGAAGTTTATAACTATGGAGAAGGGTGAGAACTGAGAATTCCTTTAACTACTTAAATTCCTTACAAAATGGCTGCACGGTGAAGTTAATGGCACCTTGGTTTCAGATTAGTAGGGAAAATTGCAGCAGATAACAGTCACAAATAGGTGTATAAAGAAACCCGAAATGATAATGATCCTAACTTCATCTCCTCCTGGAGTTTGTCTATTGAGCCAGTAAGATAACGTGTATAGTTGTTTATTTCATGCTCAACAAAATTCACATAAGTGAATGTAATTTTCTCTTGTATCTGACTTGTTTATCCTTTAAGCAGAAACCAAGGGCGTGGGAATTGCACTTCAATTCAGGCATTCAGGTTGGTAATACACTAAGTAAATTATGTGAAAAGAGAATTTTTACTGTAACTGCTGGCAATAACCCCATTCAAAAGCTCATTAAAGTTTCTGTTGAAATACAGACAATTGCCATAATTTCTGTTAGAGAATGGATCATCCAGCTAGGTTCATTAGACAAGGTCTCTCTCTTTTTCCTTCTTTGTTGTTCTTTGAATATATATATTTTGGCTTTAAGTCAGTGGATGAATAATGAGATTTTTCAGATGGTGGAAGATCTCAACCTGGTGATTAGCATACAGAGGAAATTCAGCTATCTCCAGAGTATACCTGGTGTCTTTGCCATTCAAAGACCATACTTACCAATTCAACATCCATACGCTCTTAAACTGAATAACCAGATTGTAACACCCCAAATTTTTACCCAATTTAAAATCCCTAATTTTTGAAAATCCTTAATTTGAAACCCTAGAATTTGGGAATTCCTAGTTTAAAACCCTAATTTAATTAAGGGGTTAAATTAAACAAAATCAAAATTTGGGGTCGTTTTGAAATGTTGGTAAAGTTATGTTTCTATTTTGCAAACCCTAAAATGCTTGGTGACCATATATGCAAATTGCCCATTTTCCTTGGGTATTTAAACCCCATTTTCAGAATTACGCATTTTTCAGTCCCCTTATTCAATCAGTAGCCGCACCCCTCTTTCTCTCTTAAAAAAAAAATAAACGCATCACCCATCGCCCCATCTCCGACAGAGCTTCGGCTAAGCCCCATTTGTTGTCCGTTCGTCGATCGGAGACCATCGGTGTGCTCGGGTTTTCTTCGCGATCAAAACCCATCTATCCGTTCAACATGATCTCACGTCGTTTGCTCGGAATCCGAAAGAAACCTTTCGGTTTTCATCTCACTTTTGTTGTGTCGCCGTCCTCTCGTCCGTTGTTGCTCCACCGTTCGTGTCGCGTTTTGCCGTTCCCCCTTCTTTTGTGTTCGGGTGTAGGTAAGCTTTGGTTGCCTTATGTTTTTGTTTAAGCATCTATTGTGGTTGAGTTCTATTGAAGCTTGTGTTTTTGTTGTTGTCGAGATCGTGCCGTCATTCTTCGTTGCCGCGTTGTTACATCGCCGCCCCCGTGTTATGGACCGTCACCGTTTGTGCATCCATAACCACCGCCGGCTTGTGATTTAGGAGACCCTAATTTCTGGTCTGTAGTGAGGATGAATGGACGATGGGCTTGCTTAGTTTTGTGAGTGTGGGTAAGTCGGACGTGTTGTTTTAAAGCTTGGGTTCCGGCTTGTGGTCGCCGGTGAGCCGCTACCCCTTGTTGATCTGCCGCCGCCGCCGCCGGGTTGGGTTGCACCGTCGAGGGGTTCTGTAAACCCTAACCTTAGGTTACAAGATTGTGTTATGATGCTGGGTTGTATGATGAGGTGGGTTGAGCCCGAATGGGGGGCCCATGAGTGTAATTAGTGGAGCCCAGTTTTGAATGTAAGCCCATGTGGTGAATCAAATTTGTGAACCAGACCAATATGTGTATTGAACCGAACCGGATTAAGTTGTAAACCGAACTGCTCTTGTGGATCGAACCGTTGATCGAATTTAACCAGTTGACCTGTTTGACCGAATTGCACCTTGACTGTTGACCAGTTTGACCCTTTGATTAGTTTGACCAGAGTTGACCATTGATCCGTTGACTTTGACCGTCAGAGTTGACTTTGACCATTTTGACTTTGACTTTGATCAGCGTTGACCAAGAGTTGACTTTTTCAGAAAATGTTCACCTCAACCTTTCTCGACGTCCTGAGTTTGTATCCGCTGCCCGTTTTGTCAAATTAGATTCCTAAAGCTCTGTTTTGCTCATTTTAAGTAATTGTTATTTAAATATAATAAGTGATGATTTCAGAATCTGATTCGGAATATTTCCGTGTTTAGGTGCCGACCTTGAGACCGTTGGGTAACCTCCAGTTGCTCAGACCGATCGTGTACGTTTTTCGAGATCTTTACGTGAGTATATCTTCAGTTTAGTTCTTAATGTTTTAGTCGGTGGTTTAGTGTTAGTAATAAATACTAATATAGTATTCATACCTTCGTAGGTCCTGATTCAACTAGATCTGAGCATGAGATGCGCTTTTTTCGGCATTAGAGCTTCTGTTGCTTAAGGTGTGTCTTTCCTATTTTATAAACTTATGTGTTTCTTTATGTGCTATAAAGTTTATGTGTTTTTCTGGTATTAATATAAGTAAATGTTTTGTACATTTTGTGTGCATACTCTGTTGTGATTGGGTGAATGTTTTCAGACATCATGCATAACATGTCATACTGTGATTTACGTGAAATATCGGATTTTCAGAACTGTAAAACATCGGATTTATAGTATTGTTCAAGTTGAATTTTCATAATTCAAGTTTCGGATCAGACTCGGATTTTAAAATCTGCATCATATCATTGTGGGTATATGGTTTGAGATTTGTTTGGGGAAGTTCAGTGGTTTCAACCTTCGGGTTGAATTTTGCTTCGGATCAGTGGTTTCAACCTTCGGGTTGAATTCCGCTTCGGATTAGTGGTTTCACCCTTTGGGCTGAATTCCGCTTCGGATCAGTGGTTCCACCCTTCGGGCTGAGTTCCATTTCGGATGGTGACATGGAGAAAGTAGGTTCTGGGGAACCTTAGTTTTCGGTGTATCAGAGATGGGTACTATGATTCATGTGCATCAGACATCATATCATCATAATTCAGTTTTATTGTGTTTTCAGAAAAGTATTTGTCAGAAAATAAAATACTGTTTTGTTTTTGTTTTATTTTCGTTGCACTTTAGAGACACACTAAGCTCTTTAGCTTACACCCTTTAGTTTTTACTTTTTCAGATATCTCAGACTCTTTTTAGGCGATCGGTACTTGGAGTATCTCTTGTTTATTCAGATAAATTATAATTCAGTATGAACTCTCTTTTAATTATTTCAGACTACTGTTTTGAAATATTTTAGAATATTTATGTAATTCGTACATTGGAACTGTTTACTGTTTTTAATTTAGGCTTTATTAAATGCATGCATCTATGTAGTTATTTTCAGAATTTTAATTAATTATCGGAACATCGTTTAAAAGATTGAATTTTATTTTAATCAGAATATTTGTTAAGTTTTACTTATCTAATCGGTCCTTTTGAATTACGAAATATTTTAACCTAAATTGTTTCTTGAGGGACAAGTTCCAATCGCTACTTCCTAGATTCGGCCCATTCCTTCTGGGCCGAGTTTAGGGGGTTACACAGATGTCAGAGAACCACGAAACATCGATCTTTCATGACGAAAAAGCCAGTTAGGTGGAATGAAAAGATTGATCTATGAAAGATCGGAGGATTCTCCAATCAAGTCAATCAACTTAGGTTGGAACAGCCCTCAAAATGGAATTATAGGACCACCCTTTTGTTCAATTCCACCCCTTGTTCCTACTGTGTCTTGCAGTCTTGGAGCTTTGTTATCCAAGCTGCCTTCTTTCATCCCATCTTATAATGCCACTGAACCTCTTGAAATAACTCTCATCAACCACTCCAACACTACAAGCCCAAGAGGGAAGGCTGATAACGGAGGCTCGTTAGGTGAAATTCCCATGGCCGAGTCAAAAACAAAACCTTCAAGTCAATTGGAAGCTGTTGATGAGGAGAAGCCAAGACCTGTAAAGGCTAATTTAGTGCTACAAGATGATGATGATGTAATACAACTGGGTTTTGGACCTCTCAAAGACTGACGAAGACATGGTTTGAACTCTGAAGCTTAACTAATGAGGATACTCAAATTATATTATTATAAAAAAAGATATGGCTTATCTTCTTTTTGTTCATTCAGTTGTTTTTGCACCCCTTTCTTATGCTCATGTCTATAAAATATTTAAATTATATAATAAAATGTAATAAGCTGGCTAATTATATTTATAAAAAATAGTAGAAAATAGTGAGAATTGGGAAGCAAGATGGTGACGGCTGCTGATATGAAAGGACTTAAATAAAACAAATTTGTGCTTTTAGATTTAAAAATACGAGCTTAGGACTTAATATAATTGCCAAACGTATAACATTTGGGTTATGCCAATTGCCGAAGGCAACTGCTGTCGATAAGGGCAATGTTGGGGTTCAGCCACAATGGTCTAATCCTTGTCCCCTCCAGCTATGGTCCCCTAGAAATATCAAATTGAAGATGAAGAATGACGATGGATAATTGAGTTGGGGATGGAATTGAGTTGTTTATGACATTTGGTGTCTGGCCCCCTCCTCCCACCCGACACAGTGGATGGTCCTCAACCCCTTAGCTTTTTTTCAATATTTGGGTCATTACTTAAGAAAAATGAGTTGTGGTTTATGTTTTCAGGCATGTCATTTGGCCAAAGGGGTCCCTTTTGTTAGCAAGCTAGATAGTAAGTTAGTAACATTAGTCTAAAATACCATTATTTTGAGTCGAGAAAAAACTTTCAGAGGTTGCCTCCACTACTTGCATATTACATTTTTAGTTTTTGACAAAATGGAAAGCTTTCTTCCCCTTGAAAGAAATAACCTCCTTCGTTTGATTAAAGGGTTGTAGTTGAGATGCTTCGCAATTGTATTGAATGGAAACAAGTTGATTGTGAGGACTGTAGCTATATTTTATTAATTTATTGTGCTCAAGACTTCTGTTATGTTGGTTGATATTTAATTTTGTCCCTTTATTTACCGGGTTGGAAAATTGATTGTTATGTTCATGTTCAGACCTTTCTAGGTTTGCAGCAAATGTGAACAATCAGCTTGCTTCTTGAAGTATGGAAAAAAGAGTTGTGGTTCCTAAGAAGTTAGATGTTCTTTGACCTGTTAACTTTCATTTGTCGTTTTCTTTTTGCTGTTCTATGGGGTACTAAAGCCTAGGAAAATTTGGAACAACTGTTTTATGAAGTTACCGTTTATGACTGATTGATTTCTGTAATCAAAGGTTAACCCAATATATTGCAAGTACTTATTGCAACATAGGCTACATTGATCATGCATAATTATATTCTGCGCATGCGCGAGAAATAGTTGAATTCATATACTCCAATGTTGTTATATCTTCAAGTTCGATTCTAAAATCAGTGACTGATGTATTGAACCAACCATAAGAACAAGATAGGATTGACAGATCAATTCTTGAAAGTTACTGATAAATGAATACATCATATGCATGGTACAATGGAAATTGACAATGTTCTGTCTGTTTCTCAAATGCGGCATGGATAAACTAGGAAGCTATATATATAATTGGCATGTGCGCAACTTTTATGAACCATCCATCTGTTGGAACCAGAATGAAAGAAATGACTGCAGCATGATAAAACCAAGGAGAACACTGTCAAGCTTCTTTCATCCTCCCTGCATAAATCCCAGGCTTCTACTTAAGTAGTGTTTTGTTGGCCTATGTTTCCATGTGCCCAGAAAGGCATCGCAGGAGCGCGCCTCAGTGCTTTCACTGCCATTGGGTTGCCCTTGCTCTGCAAAACAAATTCAAGCAATCAATGAGAACATTGATAACTTTTAGACATGGAATTAGAAGGATAGTCCACTTGTGAATGTGAGAAAACTGGACCAAAACGCTGAATTAGAAGAATGATCACATGCATATGCAAAAAATAAAAATGCAGGGTCACTCCTCACTAGCATAATCAGGGAATATGACAATGCATTTCATCACAGTTTTTAGTTATACCATCAAGCATGTGCCTTCGTTCAAGTTGCAGACAGGGTAGTCATGTGGACAGCAGCTGTAGTGGTCGTCGCAGCAAGTTGCAGCCTCAAGTGGGCAGCACCCCCAAGCAAAGCAATTGCCAAAGAACTCGAAAGAACAACAGCAAGTACTGCTCTCAGGACAGCTGTAATAATTATCACAGACAGTAGGAGGCTTTATTGGGGATGGAGGAGAGGGACCAGGATAGGGGGGATTTTGACCCTTTTTGATAGGATAAGAGGCTTCCATTGCAATTCCACATTTTCCCGTTCTCGTATTGCCCAGGTTTCTTTCCATCCTAATATAGCCTGATTCTCCCCATTGATCACCCCATGAGTTCTTTACAATCCAGAAATCTTTACCATTCTCTGTGCCATATCCGACAGCAAGCACACCATGGTCCAGTTCTGTCCCGCATGTTCCACTAAATACACCCTACATTGGAAGAACAGTAGAATACATTATTCAAACTCCAGTTTTAAGAGACAATATTTGAACTCCAGTTATTTTGAATGATGGTATTCTTACTGATGTATAAAACTGGAAAGACATGCCTCCAGCTTCAATGGCAACGCTAACTGGTTGATATGCAAGTGCCTTTTTCAGTGCGTTCTCATCATTTTCTGGTACATCTTCATAAGAATCAATCGTAACAACCTTGGCATTTTTCTGCAGGTGTAGAAAACAAAAGAATAGATGAGTCTATAGTTTACAATTATATCCTTTCCGGGATGAAACACCATCTTTGATCCCTTTAGAATTTGAAACTAAATACCTACCAGTCGGTAGGAGTCACATCTGCCATCACGACCTTTGTAAGGGTAATCTTCTTCGGTGTCAATGCCGCCATTATTGATAATGAACTCAAAGGCATAATCCATGACCCCTCCGTTGCATCCTTCGTTGTAGGATGTATCACAATCCACCAACTCCTGCTCTGAGAGTGAGATGAGGTCACCTGTAACGATTTGGTTTATCCCTTCCACCGCTCCAACAGTCGCGAAGGCCCAGCAAGCACCTACGTTCAACATTGGATAGTCAGTAAAATCATCTTAACAGAACATTAATGAAAGCAATTATTACACTGTTTCTTGTTCATAAACAAAAATAATTTCCGGATGACACATAAAACAAAGTTTAATATCAAAAGATAAAAAGCAGTAGGGGTTAACAAAATCTTACCGCAGCTTCCCTGATCTTTGACGGGAGTGACTGCCCCCTTCTCCCTCCAATCAATGGATGCCGGCAATTCCTCACCTAGACGTGGCGCGTAACGATCACTCTTCTTGGAAACCTTCCTGCTGGGTTTCTTAGTTCCCAAATACATGGCTCGGTACTCGTCATTGGTCAGATCAGCGAACCGGTTCAACCCAACCTTAAAACTGTGGCTCTCATCGGCGTTATGTTCATCGATGAATTTAAGATTATCCTTGAAAATTTCAAACCTTCTATCTTTCTCCCCCAAACCGTTGTAGGCTTTCCCATGCTTCACAAGCCATTCCTCGTACATGGCCATAACCTCGTCATCTGTTCTCCAACTGGATTTAGACTTGTCGGGATGGCCTTCATCGTAGGATACGATGGACATGTCGAGAGCTGATGATAAAGTGAACATCATCAGCAAGAGCACCGCCATAGTTGATCGCTGTAAACCCATATCTGAAAAAAAGAAATAAAACAGGGTGAAAAGGATAGGATTTTTTAATGTGTGGGGAGAACTGAGAAGAATGGGCAGTGGTGGAGGATTTATATAGGGAAGAACTTGGTAAACCCATAAATATTACCAGATGACAAGAAAACAAAATGGAAATGGAAATTTTCAACTGGATTTATTTGTTTATTGCGACTGACAAGGTAGAACATGACATCAAAAAATGCATGTGGATAAGTTGTGAAGGTGATGGGTTGAAGAAAAAGACAGCAGCCCAGGGAAGTTGGAGCTCTGATAATAACTCTGACGCTTGTTTTGACTGCGGTAATAACATTTGTTTTTTAACCTACATATGCATGGTAAACTAAATGGCTTAGATGGGCCTTTTCTCAGAATAACCCAATGTGCAAAGTTGGACCGTTGAACTTGAGAGGGTATGAATGATTTTTAGTTTCTGCTTTCGTATTTGTGTCAATAATTTCTCTGCCCATCCCCACATTTCGCATTTAAATTCAGTAAAAAAAATTCAAAATATTTGAATTTTTTTGAAAAAAAATAATTTTTAATTGAAAATATCTTTACATTAATATGATGTCAGTGTCTCGTTTCATATAATTTTCTCGATTTTAAAAATAGCTGTAAATTATGCAATTCATTTAATATTTAGAGGATATCCGATTAAATCGAAAGGCAAATAATAATAACTGGTGTACCAAACTGTTTGGATGGGTTCTTTTTTATTATTGTTATTGTGAATTCAAATCCACTTGAATCTATCATATTTTTAAAAAAATTAACTGAAGAAAATTGTTTTGGCCATAGGGTTGAAAGTCATATTTTCGCAATACATGCATTTTATGTTTGTCTTCTGCGGAAAAATTATTAGATAGGTTAGACTCATCATATTATTTGTGGTCTCAACTAATAAAGTTCATCTATTTTATTTTAACTTTTAAATAATTATTTATTTATTTTTTTGACATGTAGGAAAGAGGTGAAGATGTTATTCACCTTAGAAAAAAGAGATAGATAGACTTTATTGAATGAGACCACGGATGACGTGGTAAGTCGGATTCATCTAATAATTTTTCGTTGAAAAAAATTATTTCATCAACCATTTTCACTACCTCATCCATGGTCCTACTCAATTAAATAAAGCACATCATCTTTATTTTCTACCTAATATTTTCTTATAAATTAAAATTTACAAATCACCATCTTCTTCCTCATACCTTATGTATTAATTCTAATATCTTAATAAATAAGGATTAATATTCTATACACATGCGGTGGAAAGCGCCTTGGTTTTAGGGTATATGAAGTTAGTTTAGGGTATATGGTTTATGGGTTTAGGTGTAGGGGTTTATAACCTAGGTATAGTTGTTTCAATTTAAGGTTTCCACCGCTTATATATAGAATATTTATCCAATAAATAAATCATTAAAATAAAAAATACCGATGAATCAAGTCTTACGACTAATAAGTTTAGGCATCATATTTGTTATTTTCATTGCTAATATCCGACAATGTAGGCAATTCTTAATCATCATAAGCCTCGAAATGCAGAGATTCATACTAATTACATCACTCGAAAACAATATTACTGACTCGTGTAAGTTCTTAGTGACTAAATTTTTTAAAATTATATAGTTTGAAGGCCATGGTCATAATAATGAAGCGAAATATATACTACAAATTCAATTTCGATTGGATTTTTCTAGTGACTCGGAAATCAAATTAACATCAAAATAATAGAATAATTCATTCGGTAATTCCAACTATAAAATAAGAAATCATCACTTGCTCTAGAAATAAAAAATTCCTAGTATTTCACTAAGAATCATGTTAAAAAGAAGGGTAAACTACATAAATGACCACCATACTATTAGAAAAGTCGCGATTTGACCACCTTACTTTTTTTTGAAGCAATTAAACCATCATACTATTAAATTGGGTGCAATTTGACCACCTGCCGTTAGAGGTTAACGGCAGGGTGACGTGGCAGTTAAAAAAATATGGGTATAATAACACATTTGGTCCTTATTATTTACACATTCTTTCAATTTAGTCCTAATTTTAATTTAATAAAATAAATTAATTATTTAATTAGGTGGTGACACGTGTCACAACCTTATTGGAGGGGTTTAATTATTTATATTTGATTAAATAAATTTATTTTCATCCTCCAATCAGGTGGTGACACGTGTCACCGCCTAATTAAATGATGAAAATAGAGAAAACAACAATGCAACTAAGGGGAGTCGAACCCGTGTCTGCCAAGACCAAAGAGAGCAGGCTTACCACTGCACCAAGTGCTATTTTGAGATCAACTACCTGCAATATATTATATGTACTTGGCGCGGTGGTAAGCCTACTCTCCTTGTGCTTGGCAGAAGGAAACAAGTAAGAAAAGAGTATAGCCAAAGCTGTCCACAATGATCTTCAACACATTCGACGACATCATAAACAACTTCATAGACCCTCCACTGCGGCCTTCAGTCGACCCCAGGCATGTCCTATCCCACAACTTCGCCCCCGTCGATGAGCTTCCTCCTACGCCGTGTGAAGTCATACAAGGATCACTCCCGCCTTGCATCGACGGTGCATACATTCGTAATGGCCCCAACCCTCAGTTCCTCCCTCGTGGACCTTACCACCTCTTTGATGGCGATGGCATGCTTCACTCCATTCGAATCTCCAACGGCGACGCTACTCTGTGTAGTAGATATGTAAAGACTTACAAGTACTCCATTGAAAAACAAACCGGTTCTCCAGTTATTCCCAATGTTTTCTCAGGCTTTAACGGCTTAACCGCCCTGCCACGCGTGGTGCTCTCTCTGCCGTCAGGATTCTATCCGGCGAGTTCAATCCTGCAAACGGGATTGGCCTTGCTAACACTAGCTTAGCCTTTTTTGGAAATCGGCTTTACGCCCTTGGAGAGTCAGACTTACCTTACTCCATTCGCTTGACATCCACAGGGGATATAGAAACATTGGGTCGCAATGATTTTGATGGAAAGCTGTTCATGAGCATGACGGCTCACCCTAAGGTAGACACCGACACCGGCGAGGCCTTTGGTTTCCGATATGGCCCTGTGCCCCCATATCTAACATATTTTTACTTTGATGCTAATGGAAATAAGCAGCCGGACGTGCCTGTGTTCTCCATGACCCGCCCATCTTTTCTCCATGACTTTGCAATTACAAAGAAGTACGCGATATTTGCCGATATACAGATAGGAATGAACCCCATGGACATGATCTTTGGAGGTGGATCTCCGGTGGGCGCGGACCCGGCTAAAGTACCTAGAATCGGAGTCATCCCTCGATATGCTAAAGACGAGTCGGAAATGAGGTGGTTCGATGTGCCGGGTTTCAAACTACTCTCCATATAATATATTGCAGGAAGTTAATCTCAAAACATCACTTGGCGTAGTGGTAAGCCTGCTCTCCTTGGTCTTGGCAGACACGAGTTCGACTCCCCTTAGCTGCGTTGTTATTTTCTCCATTTTCATCCTTTAATTAGGCGGTGACACGTGTCACCACCTGATTGGAGGATGAAAATAAATTTATTTAATCAAATATAAATAATTAAACCCTTCCAATAAGGTTGTGACACGTGTCACCACCTAATTAAATAATTAATTTAGTTTATTAAATTAAAATTAGGACTAAATTGAAAGAATGTATAAATAATAAGGACCAAATGTGTTATTATACCCATATTTTTTTAACTGCCACGTCACCCTGCCGTTAACCTTTAACGGCAGGTGGTCAAATTGCACCCAATTTAATAGTATGATGGTTTAATTGCTTCAAAAAAAAGTAAGGTGGTCAAATCGCGACTTTTCTAATAATATGGTGGTCATTTATGTAGTTTACCCTAAAAAGAAAATGTAATCGCCGAAAACGGCTTCGCATATCACAAAAGTTCAGATCTATAAGTTCTTATCAAAAGGCGAAATTTAAGGTTTATTTCGGTCCAATCATAGCATCGCCGGTCATAGCTTAATTATTTTCACTACAGGTCAAACAAACGATAAAACCACGAATGAAAAGAGATAAGGTTTTGATAAAAGGAAGCAAAAGTGCTACTTCTAGAGTTCAAATGAATATGTTAATCTTAGAATTTTTAACATATTAAAATCAATTATTTTATTTTTATCTTTCTTGATTCGTGGGTTTAGATTTTGAGAGTTTTCTTTATTTAATTATTTTATTCATTTACATATTATAATTATAATTGATACATGAGGTATGAGGAAGAATATGATCAGTGGCGGATCCAGAAATATTTTTCAGGGTGGGCACAAGCTAAAAATATTTTGAGGGTGATCACAATAATAAAAATTTTAAAATTTTAGGGTGGGCACAAGTCATAAAAATTAAGGACTAAATCATAAAATTTTAAAAAATTAAAGGTAAATGTGTGAACTTTAAAAAGTTCAGGGTGGGCCCGTGCTCACCCAAGTCAACCTTTGCATCCGCCACTGAATATGATGATTTGTACATTTTAATTTATAAAAAAAATATGTACAAAATAAAGATGATGTGATTTTATTTAATTGGGTAGAATTATATCTGAGGTGATGAGAATGGTTCATAGAATAACTTCTTTTAATTTTAATTTAAAATATGATTAATTGCATGTCAAAACTATAATATTTTTAATAATTATTCAAAAATTATTAAAAATTAAAGGTGTTCAATTGTATATTGTGTTAGTAATGTGTGCGACGTCCGTGGTAAACACATCTTCTTAGATTGATCAATGTTGAATTTGCACATGTAGTTTTCTTTAAAAAATCAGAAGCTTATTTATTAAAAAAATAAAAACTTATCATTTTCTTTTTCTACCCGAATTTTGAGACACGTGACTATTTTCCTTTCTTTTTCTCTCTCCAAAGAGTACATGTTGATTAATGACAGTAAAGTAGTTACTCCTATTAATCATTCGAGATCAAATTCAAAACATATTATCAACTAAAATTAAATATTCGACAAATCACCATTAATAGGATTCACAATTATTAAAAATATCTGTGAAGTTATTATCATCTTGGAAATTATATTTTTGTTGATATGTTAAAATTAAGGGTGTAAACGAGTTGAGTCGAGTTCGAGTAGTGCTGAGCTCGACTTTGTTCGTTAAGATTTCGAGTCGAGCTCGAGCTCGAGTAATTTTTAACGAGCCTGAGAAATTTGAGTTTCACTCGGCTCGTTAAGAACTCGCGTCGAGTTCGAGTTTTATTCGATCCTAATCGAGTCAAGTATTGATCGATCTTTGATCATGTCGGACTCGAGTATCTCGCCATATGTCACGTATCATTTTAAATCCTATCATAAAATAACTTTGATACACAAGTTATATAAACTCAAGCTTGTTAATTTTATGGTTTATGGTGTTATTTTAGGGTTTAGAAGTTTAGGTTGTTGGGTTTAGAATTCAGGATTTAGATTTTAAGGTTTAAAATTTATATTTAGGGTTTATATTTTAGGGTTTTAAGTTTAGGAAGTTATATTTTAAATTATAAAAAATAAAAAAGTTAATATATTATATTTTCGAGTAGCTCGCGAGCTTTTCAAGTCGGGTATCAAGTAGCTCGGCTCGACTCATTAAGAACTCGAGCCGAGTTTGAGCTCGAGTCGTGTCCAATCGAATCGAGATTTAACCGAGTCGAGCTCAAGTAGCTCACGGTCTATCTCGCCTCATTTACAGCCCTAACTATTTCAATTTATTAATTATTAAGTTTTATATAACTATTTTCCCTCCCTTGTTTGTAACTAAGAGAGAGACATAATATTATCGTGATAATTCTAAATATATTTAATAGGTTCGACTGCACAAGAACCCAACAATAAAAATTCCCAAATGAGTTCTCTTATATATTATTCAAAAAGTATTATAAAATATTTATAATAATTTTAAAAAATTAATCTAAACATTAATTGTGACTAGGGCCACTCAATTTCATTATCTTTCCAAATGCAACAATTACATATAGAGTTTTATTGACTATTCATATTATTGTTGCTTATGCATAACGAAATTTTTCAAAATTAAAATTTTGTAAAGTCATACTTACGAAAAATTATATATTAAAAGATTGTGTGTGTATATGTATGACTTCACAAAACTTTAATTTCAAAAACGAAACTTTTTGAAAATTAATCCAAACATTAATTGTATCTAGGGCCACTCAATTTCATTATCTTTCCAAATGCAACAATTACATCATATAGAGTTTTATTGACTATTCCTATTATTGTTGTTTCTACATAACGAAACTTTTCGAAAACGAAGCTTGTTTTGGTGACAATCGATAGCGATCTTTTAAAAAAAAGTTGATATCGAAAGAGTTGTAAATATTTTACTTAAAAACATAAAAGAAGAACAACACTTTTAAAGTGAAAATGTTAAGTTTTTTATATGTTTTTCAGTCATTTTTATGTTAATCAATAGAGTAATTTAATATGAGACGTGGCCCTCTCATGTCCGATCCAAAATATAAGCAAATATCTAATCCAAACTAATTGGAGGTATAGTGTTCAAAATATCTATAGCTGCATGAGCTTTTATTTATTACATTACACCCACCAACAATGTCGATTAGGATATGGACAACAAAGAATTAAAAACTGAGTCTGTGGGTTGGTATATAATTATTACTCATTATATTTTTTTCTTTCTTACTTTATAATATGCCGATGCTACCTATTGTTTGGTATATGAATTTATTGACTGCTATAAAATTAATAATGAAATTAATATTATTGAAATTTTGTTTTCAAGTACTCGATATATAAAATATTGTGAGCTTATTTTATTTCAGTTCGACAAAAAAATATTAAAAGGTTTAACTTTTTAGGGATTGTTCATTTAAGGTTTAACCTTTCAAAACGATTAAATAAAAGTTTAATACTTTTAAATATACTTAATAAAAATATAATTTTTCAAAACGATCATATAAATGTACTACTTTCAAATGTACTTGAATAAAAACAAGGGCCTAAAATTTCCAGTAATGTTTTCCTTTTCTTTTCTTTTTTTTTTTGGTAAAAATGTTTTTCTTTTTCTTTTCAATTTACTGTTTAATCATTTAAATTTAAAATGGCACCATCTTTCATACAAATGGACATGATAATAAATTTTGTCTCACATTTATTCATATTTTCACTTTGATCCTAATTATTTTTTAAGGATTGTTTTTATAATTCATCTTTAAAATTTAACCGAAATGTGTTTTTAGGCAAAATCTAATTAAACGTTTGAAATCTTAACAATTTCAACATGACAACTCGTCAAACATTGCACGTGTACTTCAAGAAAAATATAAAAACACACATACAATATTAAAAAGTAAAAAAAAGCTCATAAATCTTTTTTTAAATGTATATTTTGTAAGCATAAATCGAGTAAAAACACAGTGAAAAGATCGAAAATATATATACCTCCGGCCATTGTCAAAAGTCTTTGACAAAATGAGATGTGTTGCACCACCATCAAGCACATCAAACCACGTCAAATGCCTCAAACTACCGTGGAACCACCGTCGAATATAACAAATTCGACTACACAAAACTAAAATGCCAAAGATTTTATAAACACTAAAAAACTCAGATAGAATATGTGATTCTTTTTGTTTGATGCTTAGAGACTTTAGGCTAGATGGGTATTTATAGGGGTTTTATCATCAAAAAACCACCCCACACGAACCACACATTCACGGCACATAGCAGTTTCCATAAGCCACTATGCAATCGTGACTTTAATGTGGAGCAACTGCCGAATGAGGACAAAACTGGGAATTAGCCCACGAACCATAATTATTCCAACATATTTAACCTTTAAATGATGTATACATTGACTAGCACGTGAGATGTAATAACATCATTAAAATTTTTACGATACAATCAACTTATTTAATAATAATAATAATAATAATAATAATAATAATCTAACTAGGTGCAGAACCATAATTTTTTGAAGGCATATTTAAATTATAAAAGGCCAAAGTAGAATATTATCATTATTTTATATTATAGTTATATAATTTTTAAGGGAACTAAATTGAATTTTTATCATTTTGAAGGTTAAATTGAAGTTTTAGTTGAAAACTTAAAGTTTTAAAGGATTTATATTGAAATTTCTCCACCATATCCCCGACCGTCCCATCCACCCTCTGTTCGGCCCTAAAATTTGAAGGCATATTTAAACTCGACTCGGCTCGTTAAGAACTTGAGTTGAGTTCGAATTTTAATCGAGCCTAATCAAGTTGAGTATTGACTGATCTTTGATTATGTCGAACTCGAGTATCTCGCCATATGTCACGTATCATTTAAAATCCTATCATGAAATAACTTTGACACACAAGTTATATAAACTCAAGCTTGTTAATTTTAAGGTTTAGGGTGTTAGTTTAGGGTTTATAGATTTAGGTTGTTGTGTTTAGAATTTATGATTTAGATTTTAGGGTTTAAGACTTATGTTTAGGGTTTATATTTCAGGGTTTTAAGTTTAGGAATTTATATTTTAAATTATAAAAAATAAAAAAGTTAGTATATTATATTTTTCGAGTAGCTCACGAGCTTTTCGAGTCGGGTATCAAGTAGCTCGGCTCAGCTCGTTAAGAATTCGAGCCGAGTTTGAGCTTGAGTCGTGTCCAATCAAATCGATATTTGACCGAACTTTGACCGAGTCGAGCTCGAATAGCTCACGATTTGTCTCGCCTCATTTGCATCCATAGTCAAAACTACTATTTCAATTTATTAATTATTAGATTTGATATAAATATTTTCCCCTCCCTTGTTTGAGAGGAACCAAATGATAAATACCTAACCAAGAGAGGGACATGATATTATCAGGATAATTCTAGATATATTTAATAGGTTCGACTGCACAAGAACCCGAAAACAAAAAAAAAAAATCCCAAATGAGTTCTCTTATATATTATTCAAAAATTACTATAAAATATTTATAACAATTTAAAAAAAACTAATCCAAACATTAACTGTGACTAGGGCCACTCAATTTCAATATCTTTCCAAATGCAACAATTACATATAGAGTTTTATTGACTATTCCTATTATTGTTGCTTCTGCAGAACGAAATTTTTCAAAATTGAGTTTTGTGAAGTCATACTTACGAAAAATTATGTATTAAAAGATGATATATATATATATATATTCACGTAAGTGTGGCTTCACAAACCTACAATTTCGAAAACGAAATCTTTCGAAAATTAATCCAAACATTAATTGTGACTAGGGCCACTCAATTTCATTATCTTTCCAAATGCAACAATTACATATAGAGTTTTATTAACTATTTCTATTATTGTTGCTTCTGTAGAACGAAACTTTTCGAAAACGAAGCTTGTTTTAACGGTAATCGATAACGATCTTTTGGAAGAAGTTGATATCGAAAGAGTTGTAGATATTTTACTTCGAAACATGAAAGGAGAACAACACTTTTAAAGTAAAAATGTTAGGCTTTTTATATGTTTTTCAATCATTTTTATGTTAATCAATAGAGTAATTTAATATTTTTTGTATTAAGAAAATTTTATTTGAAAAAACTTGTACCTCTTTCAAATTATAAATTAAAAGGCCCTACCCCGTTTTAATAACTTGAGCATGACAACTTCAATCTTCGAATCGTCTCTTAGTTATATGAGACGTGGCTCTCTCATGTCCGATCCAAAATATAAGCAAATATCTGATCCAAACTAATTAGAGGTATAGTGTTCAAAATATCTATAGCTGCATGAGCTTTTATTTATTACATTACACCTACCAACAATGTCGATTAGGATATGGACAAAAAAGAATTAAAAACTGAGTCTGTGGGTTGGTATATAATTATTACTCATTATATTTTTTTCCCTTTCTTACTCTATAATATGCCGATGCTACCTATTGTTTGTTATATGAATTTGTTGACTTCTATAAAATTAATAATGAAATTAATATTATTGAAATTGTGTTTTCAAGTACTCGATATATAAAATATTGTGAGCTTATTTTATTACACTTCGACAAAAAAATATTAAAAGGTTTAACTTTTTAGGCATTGTTCATTTAAGGTTTAACCTTTCAAAACGATTAAATAAAAATTTAATACTTTTAAATATACTTAATAAAAATATAAATTTTCAAAACGATCATATAAATGTACTACTTTCAAATGTACTCGAATAAAAACAAGGTCCAAAAATTTCCAGTAATGTTTTCCTTTTCTTTTCAATAAAACTTTTTAATCATTTAATTTTAAAATCGCATCATCTTTCATACAAATGGACATGATAATAAATTTTGTCCCACATTTATTTATTTTTTCACTTTTTTCCTAATTATTTTTTAAGGATTGTTTTTATCATTCATCTTTAAAAATTAACCGAAATGTGTTTTTAGGCAAAATCTAATTAAACGTTTGAAATCTTAACAATTTCAACATGACAACTCTTCGGACACTCCACGTGTACTTTAAAAATTATAAAAAAACACACACACACACAAAATATTAAAAGTAAAAGAAAAAAGCTCATAAAACTTTTTTTAAATGTATATTTAACCTTTAAATTATGTATACATTGACTAGCACGTGAGATGTAATAACATCATTAAAAATTTGACGAAACAATCAACTTTTTTAATAATAATAATAATAATAATAATAATAATAATAATAATAATAATAATAATAATAATAATAATAATAATAATCATCTAACTAGGTGCAGAACCATAATTTTTTGAAGGCATAATTAAATTATAAAAGGACAAAGTATAATTTTTTAATTATATTTTATTGAAGTTAATAGATCATTAGTAAGAGCCTCGTTAAAAAACCTCCCTAAGGTCTAAGTGGAGGAAAAATAGTGCATCTTACTAATGAAAGGGGAGATAATTCCAACATAGATTACATACCACTTTCGAGTATATTCAAGATTACACACATAAAACAAATCCTACAAGTCGCAAAAATATAATCCCCTGTCTTAACCCGCCAGCCAGCACACAACCTTGATCACGGACAGCATCAGCTGTAGGAAATGCAGTACGCTGCGTTAATCCCTTGCTTTCCAGAGTAGTGGCCTGGTGCAGGAGATTCTCCTCTTTGCCAACAAGTCAGCCGTTGAATCCAATTCGTATTAATAAATTATTTAACATAAGAAAATCAATCGAGTCATATAAACAGTTAAAAAATGAAAATTCTACAACGGGCGACGAACATTGATGAACACCACTAACGATGAACACCGATAAACATTATTAATTTTTTTAAAATTTTTAAAAATTTAAAGGACTAAAATTATAATTAAAATTGTTTCTTAAAAAAATAAAAAATAAATTTAATATTTACTTTATACTATTTTCTAATAGGTTAGAATCAAATATACTCAATTCTCCTAAACCCTAACAAAACCAATCTCTTCAAAAAATAGAAATCAATTTATAATTTTTAATAGATTAGAATCAAATTACCCAACTCTCCTAAATCTATTAACTGATTTCTATTTTTTAAGAGATTGGTTTTGTTAGGGTTTAGGAGAATTGAGTATATTTGATTCTATCCTATTAAAAAATATTATAAAGGAACTATTAAATTTAATTTTTTATTTTTAAGAGATAATTTTAATTATAATTTTAATCCTTTAAATCTTTTTAAAAAGTTAATGGTGTTTATCAATGTTCGTCGCACGTGGTAGACTCATCCTAGAAAAAAATAATAAATGAAATGTTACAAACAAATAAACAAATCATTATTACAAGGTTCAAAGAAAAACTGTTATTACGACTACTAATAGTTTTGGTTTCCTTTTCTTTTTCCTTTTCGAAATCATTAATTTATTTTTAACATCGAAACTCTTAAACTAATTATATTCACGTAAAAAATAGCTTTCAAGAAATTGTAATCAAATTCAACTAATACTCTATCCATATTTTATCACATGTCATTAGAAAAAGTTGTGATTTAATTATCTGAGTCGATTTTTTAAAAAAAAATAATTAAGAAACAGAATTTAAAAGTTGATGATTGAGTAAAGCCTGATAATAAAGGGGGACACCTACCCGATCCAAATGCAATGGGACGGTGGTCCAAATTGGATAAAGGGATTGCATAATTTTTTTTTTTTTTAGATAATAAAGGGGATGGAGAAGTGAATCTGGATTTTGGTTCACTGCTTCAGCTTTAAGGCAGGGTCAGGCTCGTCACTTCAACACCCATACTTAGCCGGTTGGCCCATGTGCTGACATGACATGAATCATGTATGGGCTACGAAATCAGACCTCCTTCAATTATACCAAACTTCTGCTCAATATTCAAAAATCTCTTTATATGTATATGTACTGTCTTTACTCTCTCTCTCTTTTAACAACCAAAGAACTGAGTCTACATTACTCACGTTTTCTGCGCTGATACAATTTATATTGAAGCAGTCACTTGTCAGCTAAGATATAATCACCATAATTCACAATTCAGCAATTCAGGGACGGATGGAAACCTTTACGTTAGTGGGTGAATTTATAAAATTTTAGGGGGTGAAAATAAAATTTTAACGAAAATATATATATATTTAAAAATTTTAAACTATACAAAAATTTTAAATTTTCAGTGAACGGTCTCCCCCTCCATCCCCTCAGTCCATCCTTAACACAATTTCACACCCTTTAGTTTTGAGGATTTAAGCCGATCACAGTTTCCCACTGACGAAATTCTCTTGCTGCAACCTTCTGATACAAAGGGAGTTGTAATTCAATATATTGAACTTGAAATTTAAATTCATGAAATTTTCCAATTCCATTCTGCAATCTCGTGTATCCAAACTCATGGCTGATCAATATTTTGTGCAGGTTCGGTTAGTTATTCTGTTTCTTAATGGACCACTTTGGTTGTCTTCTTACTTGGGTGCAATTTTATTGGGCTCTTACAAAAACATCTATACATTTACATCTGCCCCAACTTTTGCTGATCTCTGGGCCAACCCAAACCCCATTCAAAGACATCCATGTATTACTAACAACTTGTTAGTCTAGTAGGATAAAGTATTAAATTTTAGTTTAATACTCAATTAGGTGCCTAAAATATGCTTGTGGGTTACTTTTGGTGCCTAAATTAATTTTAGCTTTAAATAGGTGCCTAAAGTTTCAATTTTGGTCATTTTAGGTGTCTAACTGTTAATAAAAAAACGTTAACCAATTAAAATGTTACAAGTGGCATGTTTTAAATTTAAATTTTTTTAATTAATTTTTAAATAAAATTCAAAATTCATTTTTTAAAATAACAGTTTTAAATCTTTACAAAACAGTCCCAAATCCCTAACCCAAACCCCAAATCCCTAAATTACAATCGTTGTCATCGTTTAATGCCTCACTGGAGACCACCACTACCGCCGCTGGATCACAACGACCGTTTTCCCCAACCATCAATCGTCGATAATCGACGATAGGTGTGCCAACGACTTCCTTTTCACAATTTTGGCTTCTTTTGATGTTAAGTCGATCGACACACCTATCGTCGGTTACCAGCGATGGGTGGTTGGGGAAAACGGTCGTGGTGGTCCGTCGACGGATATGGGGGCGGTGGCGTGACCATCGGTGGCGGAATTGGCTGGGGAAGTTAGGGATTTCGAATTTAGGAGCTATTTTGTGAGTTTTCGGAAATTTAGGTTATTTTAAAAAAAATAAGTTAAAAATAAATTTAATAAAAAAATAAAAAAATATATTTTTTTAATAAAAATAACGGTAGTTAACGGTTAGGCACCTAAAATGACCAAAATTGAAACTTTAGGCACCTATTTAGTGCTAAAGATAGTTTAGGCACCAAAAGTGATTCACAAGCATAGTTTGGGCACCTATTTGGGTATTAAGCTCTTAACTTTTTAAGTAAGGTCAAAAGTCTGAATCATAATGATGTGAATGAAAAAAAAAATTGTGTTGAGAGGGTCGACCCTATAATAGACTTTTACAAAACTCGATATGGATTAACCGACCAGTGAATTGGTTAAACAAAAAAAAGAAAGATAACCAGGTCTTCCATCAGTCCAAGCATCGCATATGATTATGCATAAATACAGAGTATCAATGAACAAATGTGCCCAAGAATGTGTTGATGTGAGAACCAAATGGATGGGTAGGCTAAAAAATGTGGCTATTGAGAAAGAGTTGTATAGTTTATTCAATGAAATATAAGCATTCTAGGAACATCTGCTAATATTATTCTTTGTCCTCTTATTGATCAAATAAAAAAATTTCCTTATCTTTATATACAATATGCATGCGCAAAAATCCACTAATATTATTTATTTATTGAATATATTATTTGAAAATTATTAAGGTGCACATGCATTTATATTTTGTTCATCTTATATATTTTTTTAATATAATTTTTCATCTTATATTACTATTTTGTTTATCACGCGAGTAAAAAGATAATTTATAGTAAAACAGGGCCAGCGAAACTTGTTCCATATTGGGTGTGAGAGGTGGTGAACAATTTTGAATTTGCATAATACAAAAAAAATATGCTAGCATTTGATTGAATATTCAATTTAATTTTTACTTTTTTAAGGCATTTTAACTCTTTAACGCTTTATTTTTTAGTCAAAATGTCAATTCGATGATGAAAATTGTTTGTTAACTAGCAGTAAATGACTTAAAATGACATGACAAGTCTAAATAATATTGTAGAATTACATAGCAGTGTCATATAAAAAAGATGCTGACATAACAAAACGACACATCAGTCAAAAAATAATTCTAAATTTTATAAAATTATCTTTTCCGTTGACATATCATTTTGTCAAGTCATTTCACGCATGGACAGACGCAAGATTTTATGCTATGAGTGAACCTATATGATTATAAGGAGGCGAAGTTATAAAACTTTAGAGGGGTAAAAATATATTTTTAATAGAAAATACATAAAAAATCTAAATCATATGTGAATTTTAATTTTTTAGGGGGCGACTGCCCCCTCTGGGTCCATTCATGATTTCAAGTTGTTTATCATTAATTGACTAACAATTTTCATCCAATAACGGGCCATTTTAACCTAAAATAAAATGTTGATATTTTTAACTAAAAATATATATAGACAAAAGTGACTATCCAATTAAATATTAAAGACATTTTAACATCTTTTAGAAAACACAATAGCACTACTTTTTAAAACTTAATTATATCACTATATAGTTTAATAAAATCAACATTTACGATGGTCGAGGAGTATAGTCGTCATGGTGCATCTTTACCTTTATTTTTGTTATTTTGACTCAAAATAAAATATTAATATTTTTAAATTAAAAATATATATAGGCAAAAGTAACTATCCAATTAAATATTAGAGACATTTTAACATCTTTTAAAAAACAATAGCACTACTTTTTTTAAACTTAATTATAGCACTATATAGTTTAATACAATCAACATTTACGAGGGTCGAGGAACATAGTCGTCATGGTGCATTCTTGCCTTTACTTTTGTTATTTTGACTCAAAATAAAATATCGATATTTTTTTAATTATATATATATATATATATAAACAAAGTTGATTATCCAATTAAATATTAGAGACATTTTAACATTTTTAGAAAACACAACAGCACTACTTTTTTAAACTTAATTATAGCACTATGTAGTTTAATACAATCAACATTTACGAGGGTCGAGGAGCATAGTCGTCATGGTGCATCATTACTTTTATTTTTGTTATTTTAACTCAAAATAAAATATTAATATTTTTTAATTAAAAATATATATAGACAAAAGTAACTATCCAATTAAATATTAGAGATATTTTAACATCTTTTAAAAAACACAATAGCACTACTTTTTTAAAACTTAATTATAGCACTATATAGTTTAATACTACAGGGTCGAGGAGCATAGTCGTCATTGTGTATTCTTGCCTTTACTTTTATTATTTTGATTCAAAATAAAATATTGATATTTTTTAATTAAAAATATATATAAACAAAAGTGATTATCCAATTAAATATTAGAGACATTTTAACATCTTTTAGAAAACACGATAACACTACTTTTAAACTTAATTATAGCACTATATAGTTTCATACAATCAACATTTACGAGGTCGAGGAGCATAGTCGTCGCATAGTCGTCATGGTGCATCCTTACCTTTGCTTTTGTTATTTTGACCCTAAAGCACAATATACCATTTTCAAACAATAATTATTAATTAGTAGCATCATTTTCCATAATTTTCTCACTTTAGTTTTAGTATCGTTATAATTATTGTTATTGCAAATTATCATTTGCTTAAGTTTCCCTAGCCTTTTCTTTTATCCAATTAATTAATATTGAAAAATTAAAAATGATGAATTAATATTTCTGGAAGACTACGGCTTAAAGGTTGGTTGTAGGTGGAAATTGGATGGGGAATATTTTAAAATTATGGAGATCCGAATCGACGAGATGGAAAATAACCGAAATATTCACCTATTTGGACGAAGAAGTTTTATCACAGAAGCTCAAATGGGGATGGAGACAGAGATTGCTATATCTGAACTGTGGAGATAATCGTACCGTAACTGTATAAATAATCGTGTAATCCAAAAAAAATATCTCCAATGATCCTGATATTTTATGAGATTTTCAATATATATATATTTATTTATCTATATGCCCCTAATATATATCTTACTAAAAAAATATTGACATCACTGATTTGCCTAGTGGTTAAGTTTGCTCATGTTGTCTCATCTTTTATGAATTCGAATCCTAGTATGGGAATGTAAAAACCTCTCTATTTTATCAAAAAAATACTAAAAAGACCCTAATTATATTATTTCCACTTCAACTTTCTCTAAAAACCTAGCCACATTAAAGTTTTTCAACACGTTTCTATCTTGGTTTTTAGATATCAGCTAAAACCCTCGTCTACATCTTCCGTAACACAACACTCTTTCTATCTTCATCATCTCGTAATTGCTTCCAGTCGAAGTATCCAAACTTTATATTTTGAACTAAATTGGCCATTTATTTTGGCTAGTAAGATAATAATTTTGTTTAATTTTTTTAGATGTGGATTCCCCGAAAAAATGCAAAGATCTGTGCGAGGAGGGTATGGGGACGAAAAAATCCCCGATGCATTTAATAGGGATTCTTCGAAATTGTAACCGCAAGAGTTGGAGACAGAATGAAGAATGTAAAATTATCCTTGCTCCCCCTATTCTCACCCCTAATTGATTGTTATTAAAATATTTTGGGTAATATTTAATTATTTTTCTCGATTGGTTCTATTATTATTGTAAATTTAAAATTATAAATTTAAACACATTTAAATGCATAATAAATAAACATTAAAAGTTCGATGATAAAATTTCAATAGGATGTGATATTTAAAAAAAAAGCAATGAAAGGTTAATAGACAAACTAAGTGACTCATACTTGATATCGAGAAGGGGTCTAATGCCCAAATCCCAATAAGTATACAAATGTTAAGTTGTTAACCATTTGTTATATTCTTTAACAAAAAATAATGTTTAAGCTAAATTACGGTTAAAATTATTTCCATTTCATGAGAATGTATTAGTTAAAATAACATAACAACAATATAATTTTTTTAACAGAACAATATAAGATTTTTTTAGTCTGATGTATTGGATAAGCATTGAATCTTTTTTTATGGGTTCTCAATTTGAACCATTAACTTGTCATTTTATTTTATAAATTTCTCATAAATAAGATGATGAAACTTATCGTTATATTATGAGAGGATATTAATTAGTTAAAAGTGATGACTCAACCTCCCGAACAAAGCCACATTAAATTTTCATGACTTGTTTTAACAAATCAAATAGATAGTATAAGCGACTGAAATATAACTTTTTTAAAAAAAAATTAAAGATAAAACTGAAACCAATGTGATCAAACTTGCGGTTTATTAGAAAAATCTTATTATTTTATATAAGTAAATAAATAAAATAACTCTTTTTATACTACTATTATCTATTATTGAAGAAAGAATAAGAATTAAGAACCCAATGAGACTTGTAGGACAGGACTTTGACACTGCTTCCGGTTTCCGGTAAAAGGGGATGTGGACGTTCCAAGTAGGCCCCATAGTGACTTTTTCTTTATTTATTTTAAAACCCGCTATCGGTAGTCAACTATACCTCACTGTCTCCAACCCACGATTTTACCGAGTCTTTAATCCAACGGCTAATCACCACCTTTTGACCTTATGCCCCCTTCCTTCCCCTTTTTTCTCTTCTTTTCATCATTATGTGTTATGACACGGTCTTCCAAGCCGGTTTAGCCCGTTGCAAGTGGACCCCACTCATGAAGCAACTTGGTCAATGTGCTGACAAATTTCAGGACACGTGGGATAATCTGTTTGGATGCGGAGGTTGACGGGCAGTCTGTAACAGAAGACAGGTCAGTGACCCAAGCAAAACCTTGCATTGAGAGGGCATCAGTTTGACTCGAATCCGTTCATTTCTCCTGCCCTTTTATCATAATCATCTTTCACGTTCTTTGTTTGCTTTTTGAGTTCTCTTTTTCTTCGTTATTTCAATTCAGTTTCCCTCTTCTTCTGTCTCAAGTATTTTCTGTTCTCTGTATCTATAAAGCTGCGTCTGCTTCGAGTTTATCGAAATTGTGGGGAGTAGTGGGGGACTTCCCGTTCTGTGTTTCTTCTTGGACCAACGAAGATGACTGTGGAATTGATGATGGGATACGGTGGTGCTGGTAATAGTTTTGCAGGGAAAATGGAGGAAACCGCCTTGAAAGAGGCCGCGACTGCTGGGATTCAAGGTGTTGAAGAATTGATAAGATTGATGTCTAAAACTCAACAGCTTTACAACCAATATGTGTCTTCTACAACCTCTCCTTCAGGTTCAGAGCCGGCTATGGAACTCAAAGCTGTTACAGATAAGACTGTTGATTCCTTCAAAAAGGTTATATCTTTACTGGATCGACCCAGGACCGGCCATGCTCGGTTTAGACGCGCTCCTCTTATTCCTCTCGAACAAGAGAGGAAAAACCAGCAACAGGTTGCACCACAACCTCAGCAGAAGATTCAAGAGTTGGGGAATTCTTCTTCTCTTCAAGCAACCAAAGATCAGGTGTCTGCTTTTAAACCTTTTTGTTCAACCCCAAGCCGTAGATTGCTTCATTTGCCTTACAACCACCACCAGAGTAAAAGCAATTCTGCTTTGGTGCCAAAGACTGGTCTTCTGGAGAAAAATGAAGCACCCGGTACCATCACTTTCTTATCTCCGCCTCCTTTGTCTGCCGGGTATTCTTTCATGTCTTCACTGACAGGGGATACTGACAGCATGCACCCATCCTTATCTTCTGGCTTCCAATTCACCAGTCATTCCCATGTCCATTCTTCTGGTAAACCTCATTTATCTTCATCTTTGAAAAGGAAGTGCAATTCCATGGACGATGCTGCTCGCAAGTGTGGGTCATCCTCTGGTCGTTGCCACTGCTCCAAGAAAAGGTTAGTTTTTCCATCTTAGTTATTATACACACAAGTTGTTCGTATAAACTAATTTGGATGGTTTAATCGATTCAGCTTTTCAGGAATTAATATAGTGATTGAATTTTTTATATGTAGAAAATCAAGAGTGAAGAGAGTGATTAGAGTTCCAGCTATTAGCAACAAGATGGCCGATATTCCTCCTGATAATTATTCCTGGAGAAAGTATGGCCAGAAACCAATCAAGGGTTCTCCTCATCCAAGGTCTGTAATTTTCTGTTGTTTTTGATCAATCAAAATGAAATCTTTTCTTTACTTTAATTTTTTTACCGTTCAAGTTTCCTTTTTTTAATCGTGGGATATTATATGGGATGAAAATCATTGCCCCAAAGTGTGCTCCCATTTGTGCCCTCACTTTAAAATAGTGGGTTTAGGGTTTAGATTTTGGGGTTTAAGGTTAGGGCTTAGGGTTAGGGTGTAGGGAATTAGAGGTAGGGTGTATTTTTTAGGGTTTAGGGTTTAGGATATGAAAATTAAGGTTATGGGGCAAGATTTAATTTTTAAGTATTTTTAGGCAGGGTGCATAGAAGGAGGCATGGTTAGGGGCAGGAGATTTTTACTCTATTATATTTTACTTCACCTGTCTGCGTTTGACCAAAAGCCTCCAAACAATAATTCAAGTCTGAATTCAATGCTTTTTGTTTTCAACTGCACAATTGCCATTTCTTGTTTGCCATTTAAGTCTCATTTGACTTTTTGGAATTGTGCATTGAATTGCCTACTGAGTTAATTTGTTTAGTTAGGCCTGTGAGTCCACTTACCCCAGACCCGAGTTTTCCCTTACCCGTTTGTTTGTGCAATTTCAGAGGCTATTATAAGTGTAGCAGTGTCAGGGGCTGCCCTGCAAGGAAACATGTAGAGCGAGCTCTAGACGACCCAATGATGCTGATTGTAACCTATGAAGGAGATCACAATCATAGCCAAAACATCTCGGACTCCCCAGCAGCTTTGGTCCTGGAGTCATCTTAGTCCCACCACCATCCATCCGAAGGCTCTTCAAATGTTATCTAAATTGAACCAGACCCTGCCAAGGGAAAATCTTAAAAGATCATGCTAGCTGTAGGGTTGTTCATAGTCAGCTGTTAAGATTTTTTTTAAAGAAAAGGCTTAAAGAGTAGGACGTTGTGGATTTGGTGGGAGTTGAATCATGCAAGTAAGAGTAGCAGGGGTGGGCTCTTTTTATCTTTTTACTTGTTAAAGTTCTTATACCGAATTACCAATATTTCTGTTCATTTCATATATACAATATGGTGGATCTTGCTGATGATGCTATCACTTTAATTTGCTCCAACTACCACTAAACCTCCGAATTCTGATACATTGATTTTGAAATTCGGAGACAAATGGGTATTGTAGTCAATGGACAAATAAAGAATCTTTTATTACTTTTTTTTAACAATGCATGGTTTCTTGCATATGAAGGTTGACGCTTTGATGCTGAATTTAATAATGTTGAGTGGGGTTTGATGAAGAAAAAAAGAAATGGTGCGGGTGATTCTTTTGTCAGCTTGTGATTGTTTCCGACTTTCATTTCTATGAATTTTGTAGACAAGTTGCGATCATGGGATTTAGGGTGAGATTTGGTTGTGGTAGCGAATCTATATTGTTGGGGATAATACATGGCTCCATTTTTTCAATCTGGAGAATAATAGCAAGTCAAATTGGCTGATCTGGAATGTTGATTATTGTCCCCCCAACATCCACCTTTTTTTCAACATCTCCTGTCTATATTCTTTGCTTTTCCAAGTTATAAAGAATGGGAAAAATCAGAATATCATCTCTTTTATTCTTATTAATAACATAATAGGGTTGGACTTTGCTTGCCAAAATTTTTACTATTCAAGTCAAAATTTTGCTGTTCTTCATTGCATTTGAAATTTGAGTAAAAAAAAATTCAAAAGAAAAGTATGCTTTGATTACGTATACTGACTGCCAGGAGGGATCTATGTTTTAGTGTTTCTAACTAATCCTTTTAATTTTTTGTTGGAATTTAGTGAATATCATAAATCTGGTGTTGAATTTGTTCATTCATATATTTATCAATTTAGTTTATTTACTATATTTAGATTACTTGACCAGGAGTACTTCTTTGCCATCGTTATCTTTTTTTAAAAGAAAATTTGTTCAAAGTTGGCCATTTTAACTTTTAATAACAGCTTTCATACCGCCTTTTCTTCATTTGGTAGGATTGAATCATTGATTTTATCTGATTTTAAGTCAACCTTCATGTTTTTCTCTCTCTTTGTTTCTTGTTGAAAATCTCCACTCACCACCAACAAAAGCTCGCGTGAAAATTGTGTTCATCTGTCACAGACTAAAAGTAAAAAAGATGAGTTTAAAAGTCAAAATTCCTGAGGCTTAGGTTTGCCATTATAAATTTATAATTGGACGGTTAAGGGGTCAAATATTTGTATGGTGAAGGGTTAATTTTAAAAAACTCAAAGTAGAGTTGTTCAACTTTTGACATTGCATTTACATTTCAACCGTCAATATGTCAAAAAATTCAACTTTGACAGACAAAACAAAACAAGTCATTACAAATTGTTGGATTATGATTTTGCAGACAATTTAGGAAATTTGGTCAATCAAGTTATTTTTTAAAAGAATAGTAAGTAAAAAAAGACGAACTTCAAAGACAAAACATAACTTTGAAACCAAGAAAATACAAGGAGTAAAGTGTTGCAATGCAAAGCATGGAGGTTGATTTCTTTTCGCTAAGCAATCACTTGTACGTAAACGATTTCTTAACCCTGAAGGTAGCAGCCTCGCATTTTCAAACCCAATTGTAATGTGTGAACGGAAGTAAAGAGACGTTGTAAGTAAGATACAATGTGAACATGAACTTCAAAGTTCAAACCCTGTTGTTATTGAGTTACAGCTAACCAAAAAACTATAGTAGACTGAAAAGGTATGAAATTCACAAATACCGACATCATCAAACTGTGTACTTAGGCCAATGCCTTCACGGTGAATCTAAAATTAATTTGATCCAAAATAATCTGAAAATTTTAGTTGTGAGCAGTCTCGTGCATTTAACAGATTGCTTTTGATTCAAATCTCTTTTTTATCTGTAAGAAAAACACCCCATCACTGCGATGCATCCTTTGACAGTGCCTCTGGTGCAGCTAGTGGTACTGTTATTTTTCCTGATGATTCTGGGTTTATTATAGGAGGAAAATTTGAATTCTTCACTGCTGAAGCCATTGCAGTGGTAGCGGCAATCGATGCTGGATTGCCTAATGTTGTTTTTTAATCTGATAACTCTGGAGTTATCGAACGTCTTAACTCCAAAACGCTAGTCGCGTGGGAGTCTTCTGCTATTGAGCATGATACCCTTTGTATGTCTGCCTCTTCCCCTTTGTTTTCTGTTGCTGCTATTAGGAGGGAATATAATATGGCAGCGGATTGGGTTGCCAAAAAAGTTAGGTTTGGTACTTGTCCCCGCATTTCTTTCTTTATTTCTTTTTCTTTTTTTTTCCCTTTGTTTTAGTTTTTTTTTTCGTTTGGTGTTTCGTAATTTTTGTTTTACATGTTTGGGAGAAAGCACTTTCCGAAGGCTACGGCTCTGTTTCAAATTTTTTGTGAGGTGGATCGACGGATTCGGATGAAAAGGAAGAGGTTTTTCTTCTCTTAGCTCGTTGCTTCCTTTCCCCTCCGTAGGGTTGTTCTTGGGCCAGGAAAATAAGGGCGGCGGCCCAGGCCCCCGTCTTGTCCAATGCCTACTCTTAAATATGCTAATTGGAGACTTGAGATGAGTTTAAAGAATTTTGAGGTCTCACTATATATCAAGGCGTCTCGAAAATTTTCGGGGCCCTAAGCGAATACTAAAAATAGACATTTATATAACGAAAGCATATCTCATTATGAATAAAAATATTCTATCTCTATTTATGCCTCCAACAACAAAAATTAGGTTTGAAATTTAGCGTTATGGTTTAATGTTGTGATTTAAGATTAGGATTTAAGGTATTAAATGTAGAGTTTAAGATTTAGTATTTAAAAATTAGGGTTATGACTTATAATTTAATTTTTTTAGTGTTGAGCATAGAAATGGACACCGAAAAGGGGTGGAGAATTTTTTTTCATTTCATTACTTTGAACAATTAATTTAATATTTCAAATATATTATTTTATTTATTTGTAAAAGAGAATTATTTTTACCAATAAATTTATTTATTTATTTGATAAACTAAAAAAAACATGAATAATTAAATTTTAGGGATTCTAGACTGATTGAGGTCTTAGGCTAGTTGGGGGCCCTGAGCGGTCGCTCAGGGTGCTCCCATATGAAACGTGTAAGTTAAGTAAAGGCAACAAGGTTGGGCATTAGAATAAAGTTGGCTGCGTGAGGCTCACATCATTATTTTTTTGGATAATTTATTATTAACTTTTTATAATCGCTCGAACTTTAAACCATTGTTTTTTTATAACCAAAATTACAAGTAATTTAATACCATGTATTGTACCGTTAGTTTTTATTTTTGCAAAAATAAAAATATACCGTTATTTTGTAATTAGTATATGTTTTAGGGTAATTATTAAAGTTTTAATAATAATTTGTTTTTAATTTTAATAAGAACAAAAATTCAAATAGACGTGTAAGTAATCTTTGTATTATTCTTGTTATTCACATCTCAAATTTTCCTCAATTTTCTCTCTTTCTTAGAATTTATTTTTTTAAATATTTGTTATTAAAAACCCAATTTTTTTTCAATGCTTGTTATTATGGACATACTCTTAATTTTTTTTCAATACTTTTTATCAGGGGTAAAGATTTAAATAACGACCCGTAACCGCAATAATGACCGTTATATAGCGGTATCGGCATCGTCTGAAACTACGATGTCTACAACCGTTATATCCGCAATCGCGATAAACGCAAAGTAGCCGAAAACGCGACCGCAATCATAATTTGAATTTCTAATTAGAGGCCCAACTTTTTTATTCGCCCTAGGGCCACCAAAATTTTAAAAACGAGCTTGCCCCTCGGCCTTGACGAGCTTGCTCCGGCTCTCGGTGTCGGCTGAGGCTGTTCTCTGTCGTTTTAAAGGCTGGCTGCGTGGATCTCTAGCTCGGCTCTGTCTTTTTGTTCATCGCTCTTCGCATCCTCAGATCTTGAAGGGTCGGTTGCTGATGACCCATCTGCCTACATTACTTATGTCCGACATATGCTCCGGTGACCCTCGAACGGACATGCAGTGATGATGACCCACTGGCTCTTGTTTATGAATCGGTTTTCGTTTGGCTTGAAGACATCTTTTCTCTTGGTTGTGTTGTCTCTATTTTTCTTTTTCAGTGTGTTTATCAGGAGAACTTTTTTTTGTGTTTTGTTGATGTTTGTGCGCTATGTGTGTCGTTTCTCGGTTTTAATTTGTGTTTTGTTTCTTGTGTTTCTTTTCCTCTCTTTTATTCTTTTTTTTTTGTTGTTGTTCTTGTTCTTTATTTGATGCAATGAAATCGGTTTTTTATAAATAAAAAAATGTCTTTTTTACAATCTGAGCTTGCTTGATGATAATACAAAGTTTCATTGCCGCTCTCCCCCGGAAACTGGTATTGGACGAACCATTTTATATTTAAGGTATGTTTTGATGTACAGCTTCCCCGGTATGAAGCATAGGTGCAGCGGGGGACTCTATGACTGAGCCGAGGTAACTTTATTAAGCAACAAGCTATGTGGTTGCTCGCCTTTTGAAACCGGGAACTTAAACCGGCTAAGAGGCCCGATTTCAAATGTGGTGATTATTAATTCTGAATTAATGACAAGGAAATCGATCCATACAATTACTCAAAGATCTAATTGGTCTCTTTTTCCTCTCGATTTTGTTTTGTTCACGCCTTCATAAGTTTCTACATTTATCAAATAACTTTAACACCCTTCAACGTATAAATTGTGTTAAAATTTATTTTAATTAGATCCAAATATATTTCAATTATCAATTTATTTATTATAATTGAGAGAGTGAATAGAGTTTGAATCCTAAATAAGAGATGTTAATGTTACTTAATCGCTTAGGTAGTAAGATATCTGTTATTACCAATTTATTCATTTGTGCATTGTGATGTTTGATTTTGATCATGTTATATAAATATAATTGTTGTAATTTTATTTGTGCATTGTATTATAATTCTACTAGTTGATTCTAACTTTAATATATATATATATATATATAAAACTGAACCGTCGATCCAGATTTATAAGCTTAAACGGGCTTGGCCAATGGGCATTCATGACATGTAGTATGCTTTCAAGGTTGTGCTCTTCCTGGTAAATTAAGTTTGTGCATCATTTATTAATTAACTTCAAGCCATACTTTTGCCATTCTCTTACGTTTTATGTTCGAATAGTGGGATGCAAAGAATCTATTATTTATAGGCAAAGGACCATATATTTCTTTCTTTCGATTGCGGGTAAAAATTTTATGCCCCTAACCACGCCTCATTCTATGCCCCCTGTCTAAAAATACTTAAAAATTAAATCTTGCCCCATAACCCTAATTTTCATATCCTAAACTCTAAACCCTAAACCCTAAAAAATACACCCTACCTCTAATTCCCTACACCCTAACCCTAAGCCCCAACTTTAAACATCAAACCCTAAACCCACTATTTTAAAGTGGGGGCGCAAATGAAGGCATATTTTGGGCAGATGATTTCCATCCTTCGATTGCTACAATAAATCTTTTGACGACATTTAAAAATTGAACCAAACTGGTCGCCTAGCTATCTAAACTTTATAGTTGATAAAACATTCATCTACCCCTTTGGATAAGCATTATTTGATCTTGCACTTCAATTACCATCCAAGATTTTGACGTTCTATTGGCTCTTCAGATTATTTTCTTCTTTGCAAATAAATGCATTCATTACTGCAGCAGTAGTAATTAGTTGGATCATAAATAAAATCGAACTTAGATGAGTCACACATTTTAATTTGTATCATATTTTTCATATTTTTTAATTTAATTTTAATGTTTTTAATATCATAATTTGAATTTATATAAAATTAGACGACATAAACATTTTTACCCAATAGGCCATTAATGAATTTCAATTTTAATGTTTCTTTATTTTTCGAAATCAAAATATTCAACCCCGTAGATATTGTTTTAAAATTCCGTAGCTGTTGAAAAAATGACAATCAAAGGCTTGGGAGTTTGGGGCCTTTTTGTACGTTAACCGGGGTCATTCAACAACTGCATTTATTTGGGTCGCACGTACCTTTCCACTTAGATCAGAGACCATAAAAGGCCTTCAGTCTTGACTTTCGAGTTATCTTCCCACCTTTATGTTAGCCCCAATAATAATAAGGGAAAATATTTCGTGTATAGGCCATGGAAACAAAATATTTTTCTAATAGATTTGGTTTTAGAATTTAAGGATATGATTTATGATTTAAGGTTTAAGAATTTAAGGTTTATTAGTTAGAATTTAAGGGTTAGAAGTTAGGGGTTATATGATTAGAGATTTAAGTTTTATTCTATAAATTTTAAAATTTAACCCTAAACCCTAAATTTTAACCGCACCCCATAATTCAAAATATACACACCAAAACCCCTAAACACTAAACGATAAACGGAATCCTTAAACACTAAAAGTAAGATATTAGTGAAAATTTTGTTTTCATTGGTGTGTGGAATAATTATCCTAATAATAATAGTAATAATTAGGGTAAACGAAAGTTTGAAGCTTGACCGAATCCAATTTCCAATTGTCCCAAATTTGTCACGTTGTCAGCAATTTTGCATGTGGCAGACTATCTTTTGTTGGAAGAAATGTTATAATTTTGAAGGATGTAATTGTAAACACAAAATTTCTCATAATAATCATGATGAACGTAAAAGAAACTTTTCTTCCCCAACTCATCAAGGCGTTGGCATATACTAAGAGTTTTACAAAATAACTTTATATATTCTCCAGATCGCAAGTCGCAACTCTGTATTCATCCCAGACCTTAAAAAACTCCCATCGAAACCCAATATAAAATATCTTTTACAGAACTGTGAGTTCACGTGGCAGCTGTTTGGCACCGTCACATGTGAAAAAGATGTTAAGCCCAGTAGTATTGAATAACATAACGACGGGCGTTTGAATGTTAATGATCTCACCGGAAAAGAACAAGAAAGTAAGGAACACTAGAAGGGGAAAGGCATTGTTTAGTTGTTTAGTTGGAGGGGAAGTGGCTGGTTAAGTGCCATCAACTACCAAATAAAGAGCCAGTATATCAACCGTACAAAAAATATATACTTTTGCCCATATTACATCCCCTATTCTTTGCCTTGCATTCACGTGATTCTGAGCTTGCAGTCGACAGCTACTAGATAGTAGATACCTTTGTCACGTACCGCTTGCTCCTATTGCCATCTAAAGCACTCTTTTCTATCTCTCTCCGCAACCATTTGCCCTATGGGGAATTAGACGGACTACTCAAACGAGCTTATTGCTTTTGGAAAAGACAAGTGAAAAAAAAGGGTCAGAAAAAGAGCTATGAAGAAAAGGCAACCCCTTCTGCCTCAAACCTTCTTCTTAGTATTATGTAGTGTAGTTGTTTATGCAGAAGCTGCTAAGCCAAGGCCATCCCCTGAGGCAGAGGCTGCTGCTCTTCTGGGTTTTCAGTCTAAAGCAGATTTGAGGAACCATCTCGGTTTCTCTCACAATGCAAGCTTCCGCTTTTGTGATTGGCAAGGAGTCACATGTTACCAGCACAAAGTGGTACGTCTCATTTTAGAAGATCTACATCTTGGTGGCGTTTTTGCTCCCAACACATTGTCCCACCTCGCCCAGCTCCGGGTTTTGAGTCTCCAAAACAACTCCCTTACAGGTCCGATTCCTGATCTTTCAGGCCTCGTCAACCTCAAAACCCTCTTCCTCAATCATAACTTCTTCACCGGTTCTTTCCCTCTTTCTCTCCTTTCCCTTCATCGAATAAGAACCCTTGATTTGTCCTACAATAATCTCACTGGTCCCATACCAAGCTCGTTAGCTTCTCTAGACCGATTGTTCTACCTACGGTTGGACCTGAACCGGCTTAACGGAACGATTCCTCCTTTCAACCAGTCTTCCCTTAAAACCTTTAACATTTCAGGGAACAATCTTACTGGAGCGATTCCAGTGACCCCAACGTTGCTGCGGTTTGACTTCTCTTGTTTTTCGTGGAACCCTGGCCTTTGTGGAGAGATTATTCACAAAGAATGTCATCCAAGGCCCCACTTTTTTGGTCCCACAGCTTCAGTTGTGGCGGCGCCGCCTACGGTGGCTCTTGGTCAAAGTGCTGAACTTCATGGAGTGGAGTTGGCTCAGCCTCGGCCAAGTTCAAAGGAGCACAAAAGAGCCGCGATTGTTATAGGGTTCTCTACTGGGGTCTTTGTTCTTATCGGTTCACTTATTTGCTTTGTCATGGCAATAAGGAAACAGACGGATAAAAAGAAATCAACGGCTGCGGATGAATCCGATGACGGGGCGGCTGCAGCACAAGCTGCGGCGGTGATTCAAATGGAGCAAGAAAATGAGTTGGAAGCGAAAGTGAAGAGAGTGCAAGGAATGCAAGTAGCCAAGAGTGGGAACTTGATATTCTGTGCGGGCGAGGCGCAGTTGTATTCGCTGGACCAACTGATGAGAGCGTCAGCTGAGTTACTCGGGAGGGGCACTATGGGGACGACGTACAAGGCAGTGCTTGATAATCGCCTGGTGGTGACGGTCAAGAGGCTGGATGCTGGGAAATTAGCAGCCACAACTAAGGAAACGTTCGAGCAACACATGGAATCAGTTGGCGGCTTAAGGCATCCCAATTTGGTGCCTCTCAGGGCGTACTTCCAGGCCAAAGAAGAGCGGCTTCTTATCTATGATTTCCAGCCCAATGGCAGTCTTTTCTCCCTCATTCACGGTAATAACTTCATGCTTTCGTTTTCTTCTTCAATTGCTTGAATGATTTGCATGTTTCGGGGATAAGCAGTGAAAGGCACACGTGTATTGAAATCATAAGCCTCAATTTGTTAACTCCAAATTGCATGTGCAGGGTCGAAATCAACAAGGGCAAAGCCACTCCACTGGACGTCGTGCTTGAAAATAGCTGAGGACGTAGCACAAGGCCTCTCCTACATCCACCAAGCATGGAGGCTTGTCCATGGCAATCTCAAGTCCTCTAACGTCCTTCTTGGCCCCGACTTTGAGGCATGTCTTTCCGACTACTGTCTGGCTGCCCTGGTCACTTCCTTCCCGGACGAAGATCCCGATTCAATCGCATGTAAACCACCGGAGACTCGCAATTCGAATCACCAGGCGACGTCGAAATCTGATGTTTTTGCATACGGGGTTTTGTTGTTAGAGCTTCTGACAGGGAGACTTCCTTCCCAGCACCCGTTTCTGGTTCCGGATGAGATGATGCACTGGCTTAGGTCATGCAGGGAAGACGACGGAGGGGATGATGAAAGGCTAGGGATGCTTCTTGAAGTGGCCATTGCTTGTAGTTTGAGCTCTCCCGAACAAAGGCCTACGATGTGGCAAGTTCTGAAGATGTTACAGGAGATTAAAGAAGCTGTACTAATGGAGGATGCTGAATTGGACCCACTTTCTGGGATGTGTTGATTAATTTATGGTGTTACTAGCATGTAACTGTAGAACTATAGTATGCAATATAGGAAAGTAAAACCAATTAACATATTTTATACCGCTCTATAACAAATGCAATTGCTGCTGTTTTCTACCTTCGTCTAATTGTCCCTTCGTTTCTGACATTATTTGCGTAGTTTCATATTCTTGGCCCCTACATGGATACTTTTTTGTGCCTCCATATCCGCGTTTTCACCCCTTTCATTATCTCGTATACAAGAACTTTATCATCATCATCATGCCAGTTGCAGTTGATGTTAATGGGATCAATGTTTATTTTCATAAACGTTTTTTTCCACTTTCATTATCTCAAATCTAAGTCACTACCCTTCAGTTACTTTCTTCTACAAGCCTTGAGGCACCTCATTTGTTTGTTAATCTCAATATTGTGACCAACTTTTATCTTTAACTCAAACCAGTTTCCAGGGAGAAACGAAAGGACATGTAAATTTTTCCTTAAAACAATTGAAAATGCTACAGACTTTCAATTTTTTAACAAAATTAATAACAAGCTTGCACACATGCTCTAAATATATGAACCAAGAAATTACAAATTTGGGTAAAAAAATGAAAATCTGAAAAAGAAAAATACAATTAGACTGCAGTTTTCATGCAAATTTCTACCACTTACAAACAGTTTCTTCCATATAAGTGTGTTATTGAACATACACCAAAACCTTGGAGACAGCTCAAATCAGACCCAATATACTTATTTTTATTGCCATTGGAACCATCTCATGCTATTGTCTTCAACATATGTGGCACGCTATCGGCAGCATCAACACTTCTTTACAAGATGCTCCGGATGTAGTAATCACAGAAAAAAATGGAAGATTACAAACCTATACTTTTGATATTCTAAAAAAATCAACTAAACCAACAGGGCTCATGCAGGTTCCAACAGCCAGTTCCAATACACTGCATCAACTAAGAAAAAGATACAATAAGGCTCAGGCACATTGATGCATGACAAACAAGGTTTTTCTAAGTCAATTACGCTCAACCAAGCAGATCATGATTCTCTTAAGCTATTAGTCTCTCTGGGTCATTTTGTTTTAGAGTTGGCTACCCTAGGAGTCAAATTCAAGTTCATGTACTTGGCTCATCAATTTACTTTGTAAATTATTCTTTCTGTACTGTCTAAAACTCATTTTTCTCAAGTTGAGATTTGCAATCAGAAATGCTGGAATGTTTTTAGCAGACAAGTAATTTGTCCTCAACGACATAGAAATCATGATAACTAAAAGAAATTGTAACAAGGACATGAATAGCATATGATTGAAGGTTATGCCAACATGAAAATACAAGGTAGAAAGAAATTACCTACACTCTTTTCTAGGCTTCGCCCTGCACCTCGGTTAGGAACATGCATATAATTGAAGAATACTTTGGCCAATGTAATCTGGTGACCATCGAATATCAGACTCTATGTGTCAGAGCTTGAGAACGAGGCTTTGCCCTTATTAGTGTTTCATCACTGTGTCTGATCCATTCTGAAAGTCGCCATGGTTTCTGCCATTTCCATTTGAATTGTAGGTGCCATTGGTGATGGCTTCTTTTCCACCTCCACAGTTTGCCGTTGCCAGCTTGTCCTATAGCTACCAACTTTTTTATTGGTAACTGCCCGAGTGGTACCATCTGCATGAGCAGCAAATCCAACTTTACTTGGCAAAGCATGAAAGCAGATGGAAGCACTAGGACTCAAGTTGGAGAATGAAGCTACCTTTCGTGTTTGATCCCTGAATGCAGTTGACTCTCTGGCTGCACCATTAACAATACCTGGGCTATATTTCAGCTGTTTCTGCGCTGGCACAGACATTGGAGATAATGAACCGTTCATGTCATCGGCAACATGTTTCAATGAATTTGGAGAGTTCCCCTGCTCATGGACACTTTTCTGTCAAAAAGCAGTGCTTGGAATAGGAATGATGTTGGCAAATACAACAGTGATAACATATCCTGTACAATATTTATATTACAACAAAAGAAAATCCTATATTTTAATAAGATTTCCTTTTTTGAGACTCCTTGATGCAATACAGGTTGCAGTACAAGCTATTCAGCTGAACAAAGGTTAGGAATTTTATGAGGGATAAGCAATGTGAACTTAATTGTAGCCAAGGGAAGGACCCCCATTATGAGGACATTTGAAGAAGGAAGTTTGTCATCCAAGCAAACAGTAAGAGATTCACCATGTTGCCGTTATAAACGACCTTTTGTTGATAAGATAAACAGGTTTTCAAGTTCCGTTATGGCGTTATCTTATACCAAATGTGGCATTCTTGAGCGAAAATCATTCTCTTAAATTTTAGAATTGGGAGTTTATTCAAAGCATCTAATGAGCATCATTCTTTTGAGCTATTAAAGAACTCCAAAAGAGAAATTCAAGATCAGTAGTTGTAAGTGTAGAATTCTACCACATGCTTAGAAGTTAGATGCCATTTAATCAAATCAAACTCACTGAACCACTTCTGGATGTCGTATATGTATCTAAGTTCAACGTCATCTGTGTGTTGATGTGAAACAGCTTTAGAATCATTAGTGATCAGTTCAATGTACTTCAATGAGTTTAGGCTGTTAAACATGTCATAGATGAAAGCCTAAATAAAGCACTGGATGTAAAACCTGAATAAAGTTTCCATGAAACTAACCATAGCTGCTGTAGCCAATGCAACGGCATCCGCTTGCTCTCTTAAATTTAGTTCATTCTCAACTTCTTTTCTTCGTAATTCACTCTGCCGCAACAGACCTACAAGTTCTTTAAGTTGTTCTTTCATTTCCTTGATTTCCAAGTCTTTTTCCCATGATTGGCACCTGTTCATAACATATAAGCATCCATAATTTATTTGTTTTCTTTTCTTTCTTGTCAAACTCCATGAATAGGCCTTTATATTTGACCTACTTTAATGTATATTTACATGTATCACTAGGTGAGAGATATCACCTTGTATCTCCAAGAGAGTTGAACATATACTGAAGCAGGTTCTTTGCATCTCCCATGGAGCGCAACTGATTCCAACGTCCACGATTAGTGAAGGCACGCTCCCGCTCTTCTGCTTCTGAAAGTTGTGAAGCCATTGCTACAAGTGAATTAGAGGATATGCTGAGCATATTTTCAAGTGAAGATATTCTGGCAACTCTTGCATTTGGTGACATGGAGGCTGCCCTGTGGAGAAGTAAAATATATCGAGGCATGTTAGGAGAGGTTGCAGCCCTTGTACAGAGGAGAAAGTACCACATTTAAGTAATCCCCTCAAACTCATGTTGGTTCCAACCATGGATGACCCATGGGTGTGGGAGAGGAAAGACTATAACATGTTGTGTACACTTTATGCAATTTTAATAATACCATGCTGTCGAATCTATATGATTGAACGGTAAAAGGACTAAAATGCTAGTATTAAAGTACAATGCTTTTAGACATTAGATACCTGGAAAATCCATTCTTCCCTCTCGGAGGGCTGAGCCCCTTCGAAGCAAACTCATCTACTTGCTTCAAGACAGCTAACTCTTCTGCCAATGCAGCTCTCCTGCAGGTAGTGCGTAATAAGTGAAAGTGACATAAAAATAGTCTATATATCCCAAACCAGTTTTATATACAAATAAGATATTGTTACTTACACTTGGCTTTGCTTCTCATATTCAAAGCGAACTTCATGCACGTTCACCATGACTTCTAACTCATGATCTAACCAGCGTTGTAATGCTTTCTCATTGGTCTACAGAAGCAAGTTACGTTAAATGGTTTAAAGATGTGGATATCGAAAAATACTCAAAAAAGAAGGAAAGAAACAGAGATTATTACCTGCCCATTTGTTCCATTCCCATTGGAAATAGCTGGTGGATACCAAACATTAGAAATTTGAACAAATAAAATGAAGGGCATGGATATGAATACCTTATGTTTCCCTCAATAAAACTAGACTGTCTAGCATAAGGCAATAGAAATATATTCTAGAATACCTTATTGTTGCCTCTATGAAGAACATTATTTTAGACAGACGTGGAATGTTGAGGACATCAACCTTTAAAAAAGAAAAACCTACCTGAGTTATCACGTACAGATTTACGTGCTTCCAGCAACTCTTTTAGCCTCTTGGTGGCCATGGCAGCCTCCTCGGTTTTTCTTTGGAGAACCTGAAAATATGAATAGCTGCAAATTATTTCTCTACAAACCAATCAGTGGTAGGTGCTCATCACACAAGAAACAAAAACATGCTTACCATTTTCTGGCGTTGATTTAAAGCTTGCAGCTTATGCCTTTCATACTCATTTCTCCGGCCCTCTTTCCGTAACTGATTGTGCATGCAAATAATGCCAGTTAAGCATATAGCAGAAACAATATATGCAAATACCAGCGACGAATCCAAAACATAATTCCAGCAATAAATGACTATCTTTATTCTCATGTATATAACAGTAATGCATGCAATAGTTAATTAAATTGATAGAAAAAAGAAGCAAGCCACCTGCAACAGTTCCTTTTCTCGTGAGGCTTTCCACTGACGAAATTGTTCTGCCTCTTGTTTTATCCTATGTTGCAACTGGACCTACAAACACATGATAGGCAAGGGAAGAGAAACAACAAAAGGGAAGGGGGAAAGATGGGGAGATTTAGCAGTATATATATAATTAATCAAAAGAAAGATATAAGACAAACATAAGATTTAACCTTTTGCGCCTTTATGAATTGAATTTCATCTTGCAGTCGTTTTGCTGCTTCGTCGCTCTTCTGTTTCTGCTTTAAAAGTTGAACCTGGTTCTCTTGTTTCTTCTTAAGTTCCAGAATCTGGTGCAAATAAGCATTCACGATAAAAATGAAATCATTATTACCCCTTTTCTTCAATCCAACAATGAATGCCATCTATCTAGAACTGTCACCTGTGCTTCAAGGGATTTAAGTTTCTGAGCATGGATATCTTGCACTTTTTGTTTTTGTCCATCAGAACCAGCAGAAAGATTTTCAATTTCAGCCAATAAGCGATCCCTTTCTTGCTGCAGTGAGGAAATAGGTTAAGAAATGTTAGCATGCATATTTCTTCAAGTGAAGTCTGAGAATTAAAAGAAGTGTGTTTAAACCTGCACAGCTCTTTTCTCGTCCTCTAACTCCTGAATTTTCTTCCCAAAATGATGCTTAAGAGCAACTGTGTCGCCTCCAAAAAGTTTCATCTCGGACTGCTCAAACATAAGATAGAAGAATTAGCCGGCATTGGAGAAGTTATAAAAATATCAACCATCAAATTATCAAGAATTGAGACCCCTAAGAATTCAACTTCTGAATAACAACTATTGAACAACATTGCAATGTTTTGAAGATATAAAACTATACCTCTTTCTCCTCTAAGCGTCTATTCAGCTCATGCAATTCTTTGTCCATAGTATTTTGTAGAACCGTGTGCTCCCACTCTTTTGCGGCTGCTTCATCAATTTCTCTGGAGTCACCTGCTAAATAGCCAATATATTCAAGTCAATAAAACACGTAGAGAACATATAAATAAATCATATGGAAGAACGGATACGTCTTTTGTAGGTCAGGTAAGTCTGTACCTATCAAGGTTTCACCCATTTGATAGTCGGAAGACTCTATACTTAGCAAGTTTCGTTTCAGCCCTTCACTTTTGATAGAACAAGGACTACCATCCTGAAATAGGAAGTTTTTCATTCATATACATTTCAAAGCACAATATACATGATAAAAACTTGCATGTAAATCAGCCAAGAAATTTCAACTACAAATGAAGTCAACAAGGGTTTCCTCGACATACTTGAGCATCGGTTTCACGTTGATCCATAATGGTGCATCTGCTGCGGAACTCCTGAAGTTCTTGGCAAAGATCCTCATTAGCAGCTTCAAGCCAAGCAATCCTTTCCTTGAGAACCTGAAAAAACAGTCCTATTAAAAGGCCTGTGGGACTAATCCTAATGAGTTATCTCCAAGGAGAAGTTCACCACCGAATCAGTTATTTACCAATCTGTTCTAACTTGGATTCCACGAAACAATTAAAAGTAATTATTAAGTTTATTCAATAGCTAAGAGTACCATGATACCTGTACTTCATCAGAGCCCCCACGTGCGCAAAGTTCTGCTTGCAGATACTCTAGTTGTTGACGCATCTTTAGCATCTCATTGGACATAGGATCTCGGTTAACCTATTTAAGTCAGAACAAGAGTGAAAATTTTGTACAGAATCTACCTTGAAAATCAACTAATATCCGACTTGGCAAATGAGGGAAAAGAAAGAAGAAACTTTGAAGTGATGAAAAAAATTCTCTTGAACTTACAATAGGCTTGTTTCGGATGTTGCGAGCACGATTTGCATACTTTAAAGTATTAAGGGTTTCCTCCGCATTGATGTCAGCAGGACTAATGCAGGCTGCTCATAAAGAAATAGTTAAAGACAATGATTAAAGTGCACAAAATGGGAAGGAACTAGAACATGAATGTGCCAAATTATGAAAAAAGAGGAAACAACTGAGCAGGTTAAATAATTGGAAGAAATGGCAGTACCTATCATCACAGTTCTGCTATTGCCACCAAGTGAATCCTGCCCAAAAAAATGATCAAATTTTCATCAATCAATAAAGAATCTGAGAGAAAATAAAGATAGGGAGAATTAAAAAAAAGGATGAAAAATAGTTTCTTAAACCATTTAAATTCCACACAGGTAGTACATTACACCGGACATAACTATGATCAAACACCTAAATGCAGGAATAGTCCCTGGACCCTCTTAAGGGTCGAGAAGCAAAATCCCGGGGCTAAACCAACACACAAGCACCCCGGGAAAACAATACATTTCTGATTGTTGGGGGTTCCGACCAAACAATCAAGAGATCCCTCAACCCCTAAAAAGACAATTTCCCACAAAATGAACATTCAATTTGACACTATTACTCCATAAAATAATATAGGATAAATAATGCCTAGCAAAATGGGAGATACAGACTTCTTAAACTCTGCATACCTGCAAAAGCCGAGTAAGTTTACTATCTCGATATGGAACGTGAACACCTTCTTTTCTCTTTTTTTCATCACCAAGGGCACTGATGACATTACCAAGGGCAAGCAGTCCCCTGTTGATATGAACTCCTGTTTAGATGACAAATATGGCTATTATCATGTTTGGTTTGGAGAAGAATAGTTTCATGACATAAAGAGAGGACAATCAGTGTCACTAACCTTCTTTAAAACGCATACCATCAGAACCTGTTCTTTTTGCTCGCTCTGATCCAGCAAGATCTACCAAATGTAACTTGGCACAAAGATATTCTTCACTGGTTATGTCATTTGGACTTCCATCTCCAGAAATAGGATTGAGTTTACGCATTTGCTCTAAGGTGATGGTGAAGATTGCATGTGAGCGACTATACAACCACATAAATAGATTATCAAAATTTAGCTAGGCATATAAAACTATACAAAAGGTAAAACTAAGAAGTCAAGAAAGCATTGCTCAGTATGCACCACGGGATATATCAAAAGCAACAAGCTCCAAAAACTGGAAACCTTGCAACATTTTCAGAGTTTATAAAAGACTAATAACTACAAACATCAAATAAAGTACTATATAAAAACAAATTTTGAATGAACCTTGTTTTATAAGTATCTATAAATTTAGAGGTTTTCATGGAAAAACTTTACCATCATAGAAACATGAGGCTTTCCGTATTTTTCTATTCCCCATTCTGGGCTCATCCATAGCAAAAGATGGCCCGGTTTTCCTCATAAACTAAGTTAAAGATATTACCTTAGCATTGCAGGACATCAATAGCTTACAGGATTAACAAATGATGATCTTAGACGGATAATGTTTTTCCATATTTAAAGAACCTAGAACCACCAGATAGCATCTCCTCCACAGTTCCGAAGAAATTAAAGCGCATAAATACCAAATAATAGAACGTGAATTAACCTTGATTGGTTGTTCATGTTTGTACTCCCCGTTGCTCTACTCAGAGATCCCTGTTCTAGGCAAGCAGCCATTTCTTTTAATGTACTAACACTTGCTTCAGTCGATCCTGCCAGCGTAATAACACCATTTGATGATTCACGGATCTGTATTGGTGGTTTTCCTGGGACATGTACTTTCCCTGCATTCGGACTTGCTGCATCTGATTTGTTCAAAGAAGTAGAATCCAGCAAGTCTCGCACTTCTTCCTTCAGAATCTATGACATCAAAATTAGATAAAGATTACATATTGCCGAACTATAAACTATAAAGAGCACTCAAAACAGATGTGATGTTTATCTTCATACTCACAAAATGGATATTTGATCAGGGAATTAGAATTATTTTGGTAAACACGTTACAGTTTTCCTTAATGGTGTTTTAGATTCTGGCATTTAATGCTTAAAGTAATTCAACCGAAACCTAAAAGACCAGACTAAATGAAAAGCTTGCAGGAAAACAGGTTCTACAGGGGATGAATTTCCTAAATTAACTTTGCAAATCAATGTGACCACTGAAACAACAGAAAGAAATGCCTGGTTATTTAACAAACCTCGATGAAGGAAACGTGCAATTGAAATTCTATTTGATGTTTTCGGCTTTCAATCTTTGCGAACAAAGCATTCATTACTTGAGGAATGATTCCTGTTTGACAACCATCTTTGAAGCCTGTGCCCATAGTATAAGTTTTACCTGATCCAGTCTGCAAATTTACCGAAACTTCAATCACAATAAAACAAAACTGCAATATGTAGTCGCGTCTTGTGGGAGATTAAGCCGTACCTGACCATAAGCAAGAACGGTAGCATTATATCCTTGGAATAAGCCATCAACAAGAGGAACAATGCATTCCTCAAACATAGAAGATGATGGAGAACCAGTGCTCCCATAGACATGATCAAATGTAAAGGAATGCGTCCCAATCTGTACCTGCATCATAGTCAAACCAATATGAAACTTAATAAAAAAAATTCTAATTTGGTTTCTCCTTCCTTTAAAATTGGATTACTTCACCTAAACAGAAGTTTAAGAGCAATTGAAATCCAGCATCAACTAGTTCAGCTAAAGAATTCGTGTACAGAACCATATTTTAAAGTTACTTAGCTTACTACTATAATAGGATTATAAAGTCATAGCCCCAAAAATGGAAATAACAATATAGAACCATCATAGAAACCAACTGAATTCAGCTTAATTTACACATTTTAACTTCCGCTGCAAAATAAACCAACTCACAAGCATCCCAATTATAGAAATTGTACTAATGACAAAATTTCTGATCCAAAATCAGGCAGTGAATCCTCACTGATCAAACATTCAAGCACCCAAAGATCCAGATCTCCATATACTTAAAATTAACCCACAACTGGATACTCTGAAAACCAACAGCTCCCTGGTAAATCACCCATTGAACAAGAACTTAACAGTGAACATCAGCATTCTCTACCTGTGGCTTTCCTGGGGTGACAGTAACACAATCTTTACAACCTTGAAGCTTTTCATCACCAATTAGCGGTCTTACGTGAACCGCAACCTTAACACAACAATCCTCAGAAGCTGCAGCAGCTTCCATAGGAAGCAGCTAAGAAAGAAGAATTCCACAATTTCCAGAGAGAGAGAGAGAGAGAGAGAGAGGAAGGAGAAAACCCCAGAAACGAAGAGAGAGTGATTATTATTTTTTGTTTTGTAAGTTAAATTTAGTTTATGTTAAAGCGTTAAAAGATCAAATCTTTATTTTTCTTGTAAAAAAAAAACCGTTCTCATTGTCTGAAAACACAGATATTTCAGGACAAAGAAAGTGATGCAACAACTAACGAAGAAAAAAACATAGAAAGCTGAGTGAGTTCCAGACAAAGGGTTGCCGCTGTTCTTGTTGGGAAGTGTAAGAAAAAGAAGGGAAAGAGAGAGAAAATGCAAAGGGTAGTTGAGGAATTAGAGCCTCTGGGGTGGCATCAGCGTAGAAGAATACACAGCAATAACTTAACTGCAGACTGCAGTGACAACCACCACTATCATTTTCCTTACCCTTCACTACAAAATCTCTCTGTAAAAATATATATAAAAATTAACTTTCATAACACTCTTTCCCTTTTTACCCTTTCCCTTACTCCCTGCCTCTGTTTCTCACCTTCCTTGTACATGGGGTTTTTCTTTTTGTCCCATTCCCCCTACATTTTTTTGTTCTTATTTTTACGATTCTACCCTTTTCACCACCAATCTTTTCTGGGTTTTTTTTCTAAAGAAAAAGAAGATAGATAAGTGTTCCTAAATCCACGTATTATGATGTTGAAGGTCTCATCTCATGAGTATACCCAGAAATACAGTAGGAAAAAAAAGACGGCACAGCACATAAGCCATGTGATTAGGAATCATCTACAATTTTCTGGGGAAATAACACTTTAGATCATACGTATTTATACGCTAACAATACATTATACATGTACTTTTTTTTGTTAATCTTTTGCATGTGATTTATGCAAATGGTGTATTAATGCAGTGCTACTTTTTCCCCCACATTTGATTTTAAAGATCATGTTCTACAATTACTAAAGTAATAACTATTTGATGTATAAATGCAGGGACAGATGAAATCAAACTAGTAATTCAACACCATCCACCTCCATTATATGTTAATAATTAAGATTAAGTGCAGAAATAAAACTGATCGTGTCCAATTACGAAAATAAATTGAAAGAAAATTGTATAAAGATTTTCCTTTCTTTTCTTTTCATAGTGAGAGTCAGCTATTGGCTATTGCTAACCACCCGTGAAGTCCTGAAGAAGAGAAGAAACTAAGGGGAAGGCAAAAAAAAGAAAACCCACAAAAAATTAAATAGACATAGCCAGCTTGGTGGTCTCCCACGCTCACATGGCCCTTTTTTGGTCTGTATGATAATAACCCCTTTAAGTGGACCCCACTCTCACTTAGCCAGACGACTTATGTTTGGTCCCACCCTTTTACTGGTTCTGTGGTAGTTAATTAATTCTTCCGGCAGTAAACAAATCCAACGATGACGAATTAATTCTAAATCCTTCGTATATTTTAGTTTATTATTAAAAAAAATATACTGAATTATATTAGAGTGAAATGATTACAAAATAATTACAATAAACATTAAAAATTTAATGAGTAAAAATAAATACAATAAAATTTTAAGGTGTAAAATACAATAAAATGAATGAGTACAAAAAAATGAATTTAATTAACCAATAAACTTAATATGTATAATCGATTTATTTATGTTTTTTTAACAAATTTATTTATTTAAAGTTAATGTTTTTGTAAATTATATTATGATACATAATATGTGTAGAAAAATACACAATTATTTCTATTTAAACCTAAAATCTCTCATCCTAAATTATAAAATCTAAACTTAAGCTATCATTTTCTTGAAAAATTAAGCTCTAAATTATAACTCTAAATCCTTATTTTCAAACCATACAGTAACTTAGAGCCCAAAGCTAAATTATTAGATAAAAATTTACACAATTTGTGTATCAAAATATTTTTGTAATTTTACTATAAAAGATATTTAAAAATATTTGTGATTGTTTTATTTATTTATAGTATAATTATTCATATTTATCTTTGAATATTACATCCAAAAAATTAAAAAATATATATTTATTTACGGTTTGTTTGTTATGCATAAACACAATTTTATTTGATTAAAAACATGTTTAATTGTATGTTCATGAGTATATTCATGAATATTAAAGAAATAAACAATAACACAATTTAAAATTTTCAAATACATACAAAGCGAATAAAAATAACTTAAAATGAACAAACAAACATAAAAATAAATTTAATCTTTCAAATGCGATTCATTTATTGTTTTGAAGGTTATAATCCAACAAGGATTCTGCTTTTGTTTTGTTTTGTTTCATAAGTATCATTTTAATTTAATTCAAAGTTCAACATTAAAAAAAAAAATTAGTGTCCAATGAGGTATTGCATGGTAAATCAAAGGTATAGACTTTAGATGCTTGAATACTTAGGTTCGAGACTTATTTTTATATAAACCATATATAGGTTTCTTTAGTTAGTTTAATTATTGTTTGAATTAATCTAATTATTAAATTAGTTATACAATTCAATACTTATAATGATTAATTTTATTTATATTTTTTCAATTAAATATGTGTTGAGATAACAAAAAAATATCAATTGTGTTGTAAACTGTAATAAGAAGAAATATCAGTTTAGTTCCGGCTAATATTAATTTCAAATATATAAACAATTTGTAGTGAAAAATAAAAATGGGATTCGGTAAAAGGGTTTGAATGTATGGAGCAGAGGCTTCTTTCATTTATTTTCCTTTTATGTTGAATTTAGACATGTTGACAGCTAACCCGTTAATCTCTCATGAGTCATGAGTAATGAGAATCGTGAAAGTAAATTTATGTTAAATTTAGGCATGCTTTGGAATATACAACTACATTGGGTTTCTATCCATTTATACTTCATAATTAAGTAGCATTATGAGCATCACAATTCACAACTAACTTTAAATCTAAAACTTGTTTTTTTTTTTTGTAAATTTCTAAATATTCAATTGAGAAATAATTATAAAAAACATAATTTCTAATAATAAGTAATATTATTATAATATTTATGTCTATCCATTCTTCAATATAAACTCAATAAAAATTGAATTGAAAAAAATAAATATTTTTAATGTTCTCTAATATTTTGTATTTTGTACTATGTTGTCGGTCTATTTTATTGTCGTGTAGAACACACAGCTAAGCTATCAAATTAAGATTAGAGGTAAGCATCGTTAACAATAAATAGACTACCATAAATCGGGTTTTATTCCCATAACCGATGTTTGAAAACGAAAGCACACAACCAAAAGTCTCTAATCCTTTGATTTGTGGGGTTTAATTAGGGTTGGACCACTTTTTGGGAAGCTAAAGCCGGTCCTATTAATGAAAACGGTATATAGTAATAGTACCACCCAAATGCCGGTGGTTGTTACATCGTTGGGTCGTTATAAGGAAGCGCTTAATTAATTTTACAAATTTATAGATCAGCAAGTGCTATCAAACAATATCAATGTAACACTAAAATTAAGACCTTAAATAATAGGCTTGACAGCAACGTCTCGACTGACGGTTTCGGGAATTACGTATAAAATTTGATAAAAATATTTTGTTATGGGTAAGAGGGGGTTTTCTTGAAAATAATAAAAAAATCTTACCATCAAGCTAAGAAAGGGTTACTGCAATAATTATTACTGTTTTGTTATTTGCAATTTGCAAACGTTTTCTCCATATAAGGCATTGATAAGATTTCCCCACCATCCGCAATATATTTATTTCTGAAAAACGATCGTTTAACATCAATGTATGAAGTTAAAATCTTTGAAATTATGGCATCCCAAAAACATACATTTCTTCAAAGAATAATAATTTCTATCTTGAAATGTGGGGAACGTTTGCCATCAGTTTACTGGTAAAAAAATGTGATTGACAATGAATTTTTATCCAAAGGGTGTTTAAAGAATTCTGATTAGGTTTTAATTTTATAGGATTAGGTTGTAACAAATGACATTTAGCTAAAGCTAACAGAAAAAAAATGCAGACCCGGTTGCTTGCCTTTTCAACGGATGCGGTAGACTGTAAGTTAAAGCAAACTTGTGATGGAACCGATTCTCTGCGGCACATGTCGAACACCTTCATTCACAAGTTTGATGCAAAAACCCTAACCCCAAGTTTCCTTTTCCTCGACCTAACTCACCATTTCACTGGTTTTTTTTCTTTTCTTTTCTTTTCCTTTTGTTTCCCGAATCGACCGTTAGATTGGACACATACCAAGCAACTAAAGCAAAACCCCACTTCTTTTTTGTCCTTTTCTTGTTGGGTGCGTGCTTATTTTATCATAAAAAATGGGTGTGGCATTGAGTAAAACTTCTTGTTACTCTTTGACATTCCCCGCTGTGTATTTTGAACTGATAACTCCACCTTACCAAACCTTGAAAAGGGTTCCAAAATAACACATCCCTTTTGTCACTGTTAACATCTTAACTATAGAAAAAGGCAGAATTTTGATGATTGAAACAGTTTCTACTTCTAGATTGTTTTGTGTTTTAACGTCCGACCAATTTATGTTTTGGTTTTTCTCTGTACGTATGTTTGCGTTGCTACTTGCTATTGCACTTTTACAAGCTGGATACATATGTAACCAACAACCATTCGTCGGTGATTGGACTTTTGCTACATTATCCGTTGTAGAATTATACAATACGTTTACTCCAAATATTATATAATGTATTTGTATCGAACATTACAAACACGTACTCTGAAAACAGAGTCATGTACACGTACGAGTACGAAGCCTCGAACAATACACGAGTTCCTTCTCCAAAAGTTGAGCATATTAGCAAGAGAGATGCATACCAAAACCAAAAAGGCAGTGTTCCCCGGGGGTGATAATGAGCCGGACCGGCTCGCGAGTTACTAGGGCTCGATTCGGTCAAAGCTCGACTCGAATGAGCTCGACTAGGGCCCGGAATCGGCTCGAAACCTTAACAAGCTGGTGAACAAGCTCGGAATCTACATATGCACTAAAAGTAATATGTTTAGCAAAAGAAAATTAATAAAATTCCGAGCTCGGCGAGCATTGAGCCCGAATTGAGCCCAATTATATTGTTTCCAAGCCAAGCCTGGCTAGGCTCAGAGTCAGCTCGGTTCGTTATCGCCCCTAGTGTTCCCCATCTTGCAGATAGAGACAAATCTCATGCAGCCAATGAACACCAGCAACAGCCAAATGACACTCGTTTTATTCTTTGCCTCTATCCTACATATAATAATATGATGAATGATTACACCAACTATTTATGAAACAATAGAAATTGGTCCTGATATGCTTATAATCCAATCTGCTTCAACTATGCAAGATGTGCATCTTCTAAACAAGCCAACTTCTTGGAATCGGTCAACAAACAGATCAGCTTTCAGCAATTTAATGAACTGCTTGAGTTACTGGAATTAGCCAAAACTACGGAGTACGGACCCTTGTACTAAATGATGTCGAAATTTAAACTCATTATTTATTAACTAATTACAGAAATGCATATCAACTATGAAGCTAGCTAGGTGCAAGTGTGCAGATAGCATTCATTGTTCTTTAATATTCCCACCCTTCTCCAGTCTCCAGTCTCCAGCATTACAATTTCTTTTTGCTTTCATTCCACCCCGTGTGGAGCTTTACATGACATGCTCCCACCTCCTTTACATCACTAAAAATTATTCTCAAGCTTTTACTTTTTATACATCTAAACACCAATCTTTCTGTCCACTTTCATTCTCACAAGCAAACTAGAATCATTAACAAAGTCATTAACCTAATTTGGACTATAAATCCCCCTGCTGTCTAATCACTCGGGTTTTCTAATCAGTGCACTAGATTTCTTTTATAAAAATATTTCAAGTACACTTTTAACATGATCTAAGGTTTCATAGAAAAGTTATGATTCCTGAGGGCATGATTATTACAGTCAAGACAGCAGTAACCAAATCTAAATTGTGTGTTCCTTTTGTTTTTCTTGTCCACCCCATCATGATTCTGTCTTGGGTAATTAAACACCAAAACTAATGCTAAAGATCTTTGTGCTTCTCTTATTGCAAAACCCTTTGATGAGGAAATGAAATGGGGACAGAAACATGTGGCCTTCAATCTTCATCATGCGCATGCCTTCAATTCTTGCAATTAGATTGTGGGGTATGTTCATATTCAGAGAAGATGCTCCATTTGTTAATATGTAGTCATAAATCACAATCAAATGCATTCATGATTGGCTCTGCCTCTGCCAACACTCGTAGCAGAGCAGACAGGCTTTCCAGCCAGGTTGAGGGCCACCCAATTTTTCTACTCTCTCTCTGTTTTGTCCTCCTTTTTCTTCTTGGGCTGGAAAATGAGTTTGGGTTCAACTAAACAACTTTTACAATGAAGAATTAATAATAATGGGCTTTAGATTTTCAGTGTAATGGACTTGGGTATCATAAATCCTATTCCTTTTATGGATTTTGAATAGAATCAGTTTTTATGATAGAAATAGGAAAGGAAAAATAAAGAGTCACGCTTAATAAGGAAATTTATTTTACTTTCTGCTTTAAAAGACCAAATCCAAACTCATCTCTGCATTCAACACAGAAAGCTTGTTAGGCAAGACAGACAGACAGAGAGAGAAAGATCTTCCTAAATAACTCTTTCCGAAGCGCTATGTCTGCTGGCATCGCACGTAGTCGTCTTGCAGCGGAACGAAAATCCTGGCGCAAAAATCATCCCCATGTATCAACATTCTTCTTCCCCTTATACTGCTCTTATTTTTTTTTATTTACTTTCCGTTGCTGATTTTGAAGGGTTTCGTGGCTAAGCCTGAGACAACGCCAGATGGGTCTGTTAATTTGATGGTTTGGCATTGCATTATCCCCGGCAAAAAAGGGGTCAGCCTTTACTTTGGAGTTTTTCGTTTGTTGGGTTTTGGCGTTTTGTTTACTTATATTCTATATTTGCATGTCTGGGAATTTGTTTGTACTGGAATCTGAATCTCTATGCTTGTTTATTAGCTAATCACAAAGTTCAGATATTTAATTCGAGTAGAAGTTGAAAAGTTGTGTATATATAGCTTCTGCCTTGTTTCCTCTTAATTGCAAGCAAATTTGCCCTTTCAATTCTTGGTTTTTATACTGACCACTTTGTTCATTTGATGTATATCTAGCATTGGAAGGCTAGCCAATGCTAGTTTCAGAGACTGAAGTTTCCATGTTTACCTTTAACCTTTTGTTAACTAGACTTGTATAATAAGGCTTGTTAATTTCCCACCCCTTTTCTTCTCTCACACTTTAACAGTATGCAAATAGAACATCTTATCGAATTAACTTTGAGAGTGTTTCGAGTATTCTTAGTTGACAACTATTGTGAAGCACTTTATCCATTGAGAGCATATATTTTGTTCATTCATGTTTTTCCACCTGTGATGTTATTTTTCAATTTTCAGACTGATTGGGAAGGGGGCTACTTTCCTCTTACTCTTAAATTCAGCGAGGACTACCCTAGCAAGCCACCTGAATGCAAGTTTCCAAGTGGTTTCTTACACCCTAATGTTTATTCTTCAGGAACTGTGTGTCTATCTATCCTCAACGAGCGCCTTGTAAGTACTTTTAGACCAACCTTTGATGTGAATTCGTATTGTTTTGCTAAAGTAAACCCTGTTTTTCTCCAAGGGGTGGAGACCATCCATTACGGTAATGCAGATTCTAGTGGGGATTCAAGATTTGCTCGATCAACCCAATTCAAGCAGCGCTGCACAAACCGCAGGACACCAGCTCTATGTTGGGGTAAATAGCATTACCCTTAAATAGTTTTTATTGATGCTAATAGCTTGTTATGTAGTTTTATTTTCCTGGTATTGATATTCAATCTTGGTTAATACAGAACAGAACTGAATACCGGAAAAGAGTTCAACAGCAAGCCCTGCTATATCCACAAACTCTCTAGTCATATGATTGGTCACCATAAATGATGGAATTATTAGGCATGTGACATGTCCTTTAGCTATTTGACTTCATCTATGTTTAATGCTCTTACAAGGATGTGTGAAATTCTCTCTACAAACTATATGCCATGACGGAATCAGACGACTAAATGTTCTCTCCTTTTTTTTCCCATGTTCAAAATGCATGCATTACGTGATTGTAATTAGATCCATGTTTCTATCTCTATGCAAGTTCTTTTGTTTTGGTGCCATTTTTATCAAAATCAATTTCTAGTAAATGTTACCAACAACCTCGATTTCTGGAAGTTCAAATCTTAGGAAGCGTACTTATTGGAGTGTTTTACCGAAAATATCGAGTCTAACTTGACCCAAAAAAGAATACTATTAAACATGCTTGGCCCAAATCTTCCTCTTGAAATAAGTATATAGGCCTATAAACTCTTTAACTTTGGATCCTGTTGATATTTAGAACATGTGAAATCGAAGGTTAGTTGGAACATTAATTCACATCTTATGAGAAGTAGCAAATGAGGAAAGGACAAGAGAAATTAATGGGATGTAAAGTTTGTAGTGTTCCAACTTCCAATAGGACTGTAAAAGTAGATTCCTATAACCTATTGATGCGAGTTCATGTCCCCTGACCGGCAGAGGTCCTTTTCATGCTCCGTGCATCATATCCTTTCAACCATCCACTTGATGATGGTAAGTTCAGGTCCGATGACTCAGAGAAGTTCCTCCAATCATAGGCTATGTAGGACAAGGACGGGGGGTTGTCGCCATAAATTGACAAGAGCTGGATAGTTATTTTGTGGAAGCAAGAAAATTAGGTCTAGAGGGTGATAAATTTTGATAAGAATTAGGCCCTCTGAATAGACTTGTATTGGTTAAGATTTGGTTGAAACAACCAAGAGATTGCAAAGCATTTTAGGCGATGCTTCAATACTGTTCTAGTTTAGGGTTAGGGTTGAAATTTGACAGTTAATTTGGTGTGCGTTCTATTTGAGGTTTGGTTGATGGATATCAGGGGTGGGTAAGACCGGGTACCCGGCCAATTTGTCTAGAATTGGTCCCGGTAACCACAGGTTCTTGAAAATTAGAACCATTCTCGGTCCCGGTTAGACCAGGTCCAAGATTTCAGGAACCGGTCCCGATACTAGTGAAAACCGGTACCAATACCGGGTACCCGATCAATTAGTCTATTATTAATAAAATTTGAGCAGCAGGAGAAAAAAATTCCAACCATCAATAATAATATTAAATAACAAAGTCAGAATATTGTAGGTTTGGAGGTTGGAGTCTTAAAACGAGTCATACTCATAATATTCACACACAAAGAGAAATAAATGAGCGCCTTCAGTTGCTTTCAACCTCTTCAACGCCATTCAGTACCAGACCAGTATCGAGTACCTGGTACATGTCCCGGTCCCATTAGGTACCCACCGGGTACCGGGTCTAAAAAAACAGGATCCATTCTTGGTCCCGGTTACAATCGGGACTTAAATTTTGGATCCAGTCCCGGTCCCACCGAAACCAATACTAGGTAAAAATCCCCGAGTTCGAGACCGGGACGGGATAATCGAGTTTTTTGCCCACCCCTAATGGATATCATGTGGTTTCATATACAGATTGTTAGCCAAAACAAGAAGAAAATATTAGTTTCAGGCTTCAATCAGTAAATAAAGACTAAAGGGTCAAATTTGCACTTGTAGTAATCTGATAATGTTGTCTTTACTTTTATTTTTTTGACAATTTTACCCTCAAAGTCAGTTAATTGCAGCAATGTTGTTATTTGACCGACGTTAACTGTTAAAGTGAAGATGTGGCAGTTAACGGTGAAGTCATTCATGCTGTTTTGCCCTCGAAGTCATTCAATTGTAATAACTTTGCCCTCAGTTTATTTAGTTTTTGAATAAAATTGGATAAATAATTTAATTTTCGAGTTAAACTTTTACAAACAAAATATATGAAAAATCGATTAAAAATAGTATAAATATATCTTGGTTCTCTGATAATTTTAAAAATAAGCAAAGTGAGAACCTTCACAAAAAAATTAAAATATTCTTTAATTTTTTTTTAAATCTAAAAACTTAATAAAAATAAATAAAATATTCAAAAAAATTATTGAAATAAAAGTTAATATAAAAATAAAAATGTATTAGAAATTATAAAATAATAAAATATAAATATAAAAATTAAAGATAAAATGTACTTATGTATTAAAAAATAAAACAATTTCATAATTTCTTTTTATTTTTTTTATTTATAACTATATATTTATGGTTTATCATTCGATGAAATTGTTTTACTTTTTAATACTTTATTAATACATTTTTATTTTTATATTTATATTTTATTATTTTATAATTTTTAATCCAGTTTAATTTTTATCTTAATTTTTATTTTTCAATAATTTTTTTGAATATCTTATTTGTTTTTATTAAGTTTATGGATTTAAAAAAATTGAAGAATATTTTGATGTGAAAAAGTAAAAGAAAATTTGATAAAATTGTTCAAATATTAATGAGTATCTGTTTAGTGTAAAAGTGCGAAAGAAAATTTGATGAAAATTTTTATTTTTTAATAATTTTAAATTTTTATTTTTTAATAATTTTAAATTTATATTTTTATCATTTTATAATTCCTTTACATTTTAATTTTTATATTAGTTTTTATTTTCAATATTTTTTTAATATCTTATTTATGTTTATTAAGTTTATTGATTTAAAAAAATTAAAGAATATTGTTGATCTTTTGTGAGAGTTCACAATTTACTTATTTTTAAAATTATCATAAACTCAAATGATATTTACACCAATTTGTTAATAGATTTTTCATATATTATATTAGTAAAAGTTCAACTCGAAAAATTAAGTTATTTATTCAATTTTATTCAAAAACTAAATAAATCGAAGGTAAAATTGCTGCAATTGAATGACTTCGGGGCAAAATTGCATAAATGATTTCACCGCTAATTGTCACGTCATCACTTTAACGGTCAACGTCGGTTAGTAGACAATATTACTGCAATTAACTGACTTTCGAGGCAAAATACTCAAAAAAAAATAAGGACAACATTACTGATTTAAGAATACTATAGGAAATAAATGTTCACAAATATTCAGATATTCAATCTTTGATTTGACAGGGCATAAATAGGATTTACTGTTCCATAATGGATCTGCTTTGAAGAAGTAGCATGCTTAATAATTAGTCCAGTCCCCAATCATTCTCCAAAATATCATAGCAATTAGCAGAGTGGGACATTGTCAATGTCATGGAGTTACCTGAAACTATAGGGTGAGGCTGAGACCTCAGTTCTCTAGAAGCATAAATAATTCTGGGGGCGGGCAGCCTGAGTTATCCTGATATAGATTTCTAGTGAGAACTCAATTGTCCAAAATATTGGGGCATACCCAAACATACTATTGGCTTGTCATTTCGAATACACAATACTCATTATCTTATTGTTTATGCCCATTAATATTCAGGTCATTGTGGCTTATAATCTTCTTTTTAACAAGGTGGGCCAACCCTCCATCACAAATACACAAACAAAGTATATCTTCATATGTTACTGTTGCATTGCTGTTGGAAAATTAGGTATTTAAATAGTTTGCCGTCTGCCGACTAAACATATAAAAAAGCATTCCTTTTTAGGGTGAAAGACTAAAACAATAAAAGTTTTGTTTACATATTTTATTATTATTATTTCCAGATTCTGCAATCCTGGCTTCGGTAAAATCTAATTCAACGGGGAAATGAGTATTTAGAAGCCAAGTTGAAGAAGCTAACGATGCCTGCCTTGCCTTTCCCACCCCTTTTCTTTATTTTAGGGTTTGGAGCCAAAATAGCTTATGATTCCACTCTGTCTGTTTATATAAATATACGTAGTTTTGTCTCGTAATAATTCAAATGGCTGTTGGAATGCTGCATCCGAACTGGCTTTAAATAGCTAATTCTCTTCATTAAAATAAACCGAATAGAAGTTTAAATTTCAATATTATAAACGGTGCAAATTAATTTAGGATTATTATATTATACTAATAAGACTTTTATAAGATCTTATTCGAATTAATCAACTAGAGCCAGAGGCGGAACGCAAATTTTGAGACATTCGAATTTTATCTTTTAATTATTTTAAAATTTTAATTTGACCCTCTCAAAATTTAAAAAAAAAATTATATTAAGCTTCAAAATTTTGAATATTTTTAATTAAATTCACTCAATTTTTAAAAAAAATTATTAAATATCTCAAAATTATTAAGAATTTTGGGTATACCTTTAATTTTTTTGAAACTTTTTATTTAAACATCTAAATTATAAAAAGTTTAAATTAATTCTTTTAAATTTTTACTGTAAGTCTCGCCACTGACCAGAGCTGGTTTGACGGCCAATAATAAAACGGTGTGTACAGTTAAGCACACAGAAAATGGGGAAATTGTTTACGGTTAACCAACTTTTAAAAACAAATAATTTTTGGGTAAACTACACAGTTGACCACCGAACTATGGGGTTGGTGTCAATATGACCACTATATTATTTTTCGTCTCAAATACACCACACAACTATTTAAATGGTGCCACGTTTGCCACACGCCGTTAAAAAAAACGAAAAAAATTGACGGAACTGTTAAAAAAATTGGTATAATTACACATTTGGTCCTCTATATTTATACAATATATCAATTTAGTCCTAAATTTAATCTAATAAAATAAATTAATTATTCAATAAGATGGTGACACGTGTGACCACCTTATTGGAAGTCTTTAATTATTTTTATTTAATTAATTTAATTAATTTTCCACCTCCAATCAGGTGGTGACACGTGTCACCCAATGGGAGGTGGAAAATTGAAAGGAACAAAATCACCCCTACCAGGATTTGAACTCAGGACATCTGGGTAGAAAGGCTATGTGCTTGCCATTGAATCAAGCACACTTTTGTGCTATGGGGTCATTAATATATGTATTTAATGATTGTTACTGCCCAGAAAATTAAAGAGAAGAAAATGTAATTGCAAGGATTCAAACCAAGGACCTCATGGACTAAAGCACATGTGCTTGCCACTGCACCAAGTGTATTTTTTGTGATATAAAGTACAACATTTAATATATGTCTTATATAGATTTTAATTCTTGAGAAAGGGAATGAAATGTGGTTTTAAGAAATTCGAATGTAATATTTTTATGATCCATAAAAAATCTAACCCAATTAAATAAATCTAATAACTAAATTAATATTAAAATTATTATTTTCACGATGTGCTTGCCCTCGAATTCGGTTAATATTATTTTCACGATTAAATTTTTAATAAATATTAAAATTATTAATTAAGTAAAAAAAACTCAATTCAACGATTATATACGTGGAATTATAAAAATAAATCTAAAATTGAAAAATATATTAAATTTATTTTAAAATATAAAAATTTTAAAATAATATTAATTTAGTTATTGGATTTATTTAATTGGGTTAGATTTTTTTATGTATCATAAAAATATTACATTCGAATTTCTTAAAACTACATTTCATTCCTTTTCTCAAGCATTAAAATCTATATAAGACATATATTAAATATTGTACTTTGTATCACAAGAAATACACTTGGCGTAGTGGCAAGCACATGCACTTTCAACCATTAAATACATATATTAATGACCCCATAGCATGAAAGTGTGCTTGGTTTAGTGGCAAGCACACAGCCTCTCTACCCAGAGGTCTTGAGTTCAAATCCTAGCAGGGGTGTTTTTGTTCATTTCAATTTTCCACCTCCAATTGGGTGACACGTGTCACCACCTGATTGAATAATTAATTTATTTTATTAGATTAAATTTAGGACTAAATTGATATATTGTATAAATATAGAGGACCAAATGTGTAATTATACCAATTTTTTTAACAGTTCCGTCAATTTTTTCGTTTTTTTAACGGCGTGTGGCAAACGTGACACCATTTAAATAGTTGTGTGGTGTATTTGAGACGAAAAATAATATAGTGGTCATATTGACACCAACCCCATAGTTCGGTGATCAACTGTGTAGTTTACCCATAATTTTTTTAGAAAGTTATAATCAGATGATTAAGATTGAGATTTGACACCAGAAAGACTAGGGTTTGAAGCATAGTATTAAAACCAATTCGGCAATTCCACTAAAAAAGTAAGCGCAAACCGAAACCACCGATGATCTTTATTGCGTGGACGGAAAGTCACACCCTCTTCTTTCTCAACTTGGATCCCACTTGACTTGCCAAACCAACAAAACAAACTAAAATATCCACTCATTTCTGTTACAATAAGAAGAAAAAACAAAGCAGAATATCATTGAAAATGTTGATATAATATTTGAATTAAGCGACTAGACATATGTGTAAGGATTTGACTTTCTTCGTAGGGAGAGAATATCTTATGTATGCAATGAATTAGACATGAAATGTATTGTATTAGACAGAAGTTAACGAAAAATAATTGTAAAGCGATATCACATGCATTCATCAACCGACGAAATTGACATTTTTAAGTAGTTTTTTTTCTTCCGAATGAACAACTTGTAAGTAGTTCAAAGTAATTTATAAGAGATGCCGACTTGTTATGAATGGTTGTTTTTAACAAGGAATTGGCAGCATGGTTGAAATGAAAAAGGACAAAAATATATAAACAAGGAAGTTGGCGTGCTGGGAGTATAACCACGTCGGCTGGTCACATTTTGAAGGCTTTTTAGACAGAAGAAAAAGGAATATTGGAGCTGATGGATTATGTCGGCCCAATTTGGATGTATGTAATGTAGAGGTAGATCCATCAACGTGGCGGCCGTGCCCTGACGACAGACTCGCTGCCAAGTGGGAAACTAATGCTTCCGTCTATCCTCACTCGTATATATATATCGCAATTAGCATGCATCCTTTTCTACTTATATATATTTTCAATATAGAATAGCTTTTGAAGCAAAGGGTGGGTATTCTTTGATTAAACGTAGCTAGAATCTGTTCCTTTCTTCTTCTTCTTGTTATGGCTTACAAGTTATAGTCTCTAGAAACAAGTGGGAAAAAATAATTCCATAAAAGGGGTTTAGTTTTAGGAATTTTTTTTAATCTTGTGTCATGGAGGTAGGTGATTGTTGTTTAACTTCGAGTTCAACAAAGGGAGAGAAGAGAAAGGTGCAGAAGGAGAAACCATTCAGAGGGATAAGGATGAGGAAGTGGGGGAAGTGGGTTGCTGAGATCAGAGAACCAAACAAGAGGTCTAGGATTTGGCTCGGTTCTTACACCACCCCTATAGCCGCCGCCCGTGCTTACGACACCGCTGTTTTCTACTTGCGTGGCCCTTCCGCTAGGCTCAACTTCCCAGACCTCGTTTCACAAGAAGACGACCTTGGGGACATCTCCGCCGCTTCCATACGCAAGAAAGCAACCGAGGTGGGGGCTAAAGTCGACGCTTTGGAAACTTCGCTTCATCACGCTTCTGCTTCATCATCGGAGTCATCGAACGCTTCTCGAGTCTTCCGGAAACCTGATTTGAACAAGTACCCCGACAGTTCTGATGAGGATTGAAAGTTGAAACAATACCACAACCACAAAACCTACAACTGTTTATAGTCGCCACTTTTTTCTCTTCCCTTTCACTTTTGTCTTTTGATTCTCTCATGAAATAGCAAGTGCCCGAGGAATAGAATCAATAAAAAATGGATTGATTCTCTGTTTGATAAGGTTATAATTATAAATGTTTTACTTTGGGAATACAAGTTTAGTTTATAGTAGCATGCAACTTCTAACATGGATAGTGATGAAACAGAGATATCGTTGAGTTCTTGATCAGCTGTGCTTGTTGTTTACTGTTTAGGTTAAATATTACAATCTCCTACTATTTGCATCAATATATTTCCATGCTACTTGAGATTGTTAAGGAGATAGGTACAGAAAAGAAAAAAACAAGGGCGATGGCCTACCAGCTTGTGTCTCCACGTATTTTTTAATCTGCTAAAACCCAAGTAGATAAGAAGATAAGGTTGAGATACAGTCATACAGAGACATGAGAGAACCAAGTACAGTTAGTTACTTATGACCTTGCTAGCGGACACTGCCAAATTAGAGAGAGAAAGAGAAAGATGAGGTGAGCAGAGGAGGGAGGGTGTCACCGTCGTCGATGGTGGTGGCTTTTACGAAAGGGTTTGTTTGTTGGAAGCTGATAGGTGATGAAATATAGGCGGTGAGTGGGGTTTATACTTGATTAACGTAAGGTGATGCTCGGTTAGGGTTTGATTAGTTTTTATCTTATTTTTGTTTGTTTGCTAAATGCGTAGTAAATGGGGCATTAATGGGACCTGGATTTTGATTTCTATTAATTGGGACCAAACATGTAACATGCTCAACTGTTGGCTTGGACCCAACCCTCTCATTTTTTTTTCTCTTTAGCTTTAGTTTGAGATGGACGGTTGATTTCCTAGATGTTCTGTAGCTATGAAAAATCTGCCACTCTTTGTTTCAACCGCTATCCAAAAAAAGTAGCGAAGCCTACCCGAAACAGATTCAAATAATTCCGTAAAAGAATTGTCTATCCCTCCCTGATTTGGCATTTGAAAGATAAAAATGTTAACCACCGTCCATTAATTTGCCTATTAGCTGCAATTAAGGTGAATATGGCATTTTTTTGGTAATATGGCAGTTGGAAACAAATTTTAGAGAAATAAGGAGGGTCGGGAAAATTTTGGTTATCCGGAGCAAATGCTACAGTGAACAAAAAAGTCGCCTCCTGCAGTTTATTTCCGATTGAAAAAATAATTGAATATTCAAAGTAGTCTATATGCATGATTACAAATATATATATATATATATATATATATATTCAGTGTCGCCAGCTGCAAAAAATACACCCAAGTATCCATTTTCCCTAAATATGAATTCTAAAGGGATTATTTCCCCAAATTTGCCTGAATATGTTTAAGCTTCCGTTTGCAACGGAAAACAAGTGGGAAATCTCTAGACAGGGAAATAAATCCATTAGGAACACAAAATAAAAGAAATCGGATCTGTTATTAAACTAGTATGAGAATATTCCATGCCAGATTGTCTGACCAACCTCACCTGTACATACTAATCTCTAGCACGTTGCTCTTGATAATGGGAAGTTGTTCATCTTAAACTAAAAGGCAGGCAGTACAAGAAGTAAACACATGAAGGTGCCATAACCAGGTTGTCATCCTCGTACGAAACCAACTTCGAATGCCATCTTCCACCCACCTAAGTTCTCACTCTCAGGAAGTGGAGACTGACGACCCCATTTTCTAAAATCATCCACCAAATTGAACCAAAAGCAGTTAGTGCATCCCCACCTATCAAAGTGCACATTATAGGCCAGTATTTCACACCTGTATCATATAATTCAATATAAAATATCCTCTTTCACGCATATAGTGGATTTCGCTTCAAAGTTCAACCATGTCTTTGCCCTTGGCTATTGGCATCAGAAAAAGTTTATCAGTAAGTAAAATGTTACCCATGGAAAGGGATTAAAAGAATAACAAGTCGGACCGATGACATAGCACAAATTAACTGCTAAATTCAATAGTTTTACATACCAAGAAAACTCTTCGTCTAGTCATGATCGATAGCAAGGTACAAAGACATTTTCTTTCACCATAAATGCAAGAGATTCTTCGAAATGAAATGCAGCCGCAACTGGTTAATCATGATGTGAAATACACGTGATAGCAACAAGACGGCAACCATATGATAATGCATATATACCACAAAGCAAAGGGAACCAAACAGAAATGTCAGGTTTCACATATCATTTCTAATAAGAGACTGTAACAGGTAAAGTTTGCAACAAGAATAACCCATTAAGGATAAGAACTATGTTATTACAAATTTAAGACCTTTGTCTTTTCTTTTTCAGAGATATGGACAGATGTTTAATGGCATTCTTACAAATACATGTATGAAGACGAAATGTGCAACAGATACATGATTAGGTGATATAAAACTTTGGCATCGTGTAAAATTCGTCGTAACTTTAGTGCCAGCTAGAGGTAAGAATAGAAATAAATGAACTGGTTGAATTTATGTAAGTCGAGTTAAAAGCCTTATCTTTGTAGTACTTTAAGCCCCAAAAGGATTTTGATTTTTTTTAAGAAACATGTTAAAAAGTAATAACATCTATCTACTAAAGGGGACAGTAGATACAAACAGAGTATTCACATTAGTCAGAACTCAAAGAAAGAAACAAAGAATATAACAAGTCTGTTCATTCTTAAGTCTTAACTAGGAAAAAGAAGCCAGCATATTCAAACTCTTTCCGCCCACTCACTCTTTCCCCCTTTTCCACAGATACAAGAACATAGTTAAGGGTAGAGAGATGTGTAACATGTTCCATCTTGGTTACAACGACTTGCACAATTAAAAGTATTAAAAGACACATGTTTTGTTTTCCTGTTAAGAAATGGAAAATCATGCCTGATATGAAGGCAAAATAAAATCATATGAACAAACTATATAAATGGTAGGCATTCTCATTCTAATGTGAAACCAGAGTCTTCCATTTCAAATAATGGTATAAAAGCAAACACCAATTTCACACTTTGAAATGCTCTTAGGTACGAAAAAAACAATCTGAAAGAGGAAAAGGACATGATAACATGGTTCCACTTGTGTTTGAAAAGTAAAACCAATAAGTTCACCCTGAACATAGACTACGTGCAATCCACCAAACATACTGTCAAAATATGTGAGGTGAAGAAGGATACATAAACCATCAGGAGTAGTTATTTTAAAAGAAACCACATCATATCTTTCAAAAAGGGGAGGTGTATTTAAGGGACACCCTATCAAGCTGAAACCATGTGTATGAGAAGCCGACAAATTAGGAAAATAATTTCTCTGCACTAGCTTTCCTACATTGTCGTGAGTCGTGACCAAGAGGAAGACTGTTTATAAAGTCCATAAGCAAGTCCCAATCAAGGTCTACCATGGCCATATCAAGACCACATGCTGGGCACACACGTTCTATACCGGTAATTTTCCCCCTCAAAACCTCATCCATCCAACCAAGGTGTATGCTTATGGACCACCGACCACACTATCATACTAAACTATACCATTTATTAGCAGTCATTTTCGGTCCCAATCCTCTTCCACGTCTACACCTAAAACTTCAACAAATCATCACACTAAGAATTATTTAATCAACAGAAGAAGAAAACGGATCCACATACAAATACTAGATGGACACCTAAACGAGTCCTTTAGCAAACAATATATTTAGTTAAGATTTCCAGCATATCCTAGCTGACAATTTTGTTATTAGAATTAAGGGATTTCAGCTACCTTTGGATTGGTTGTTTCAGTGCTTGATGGTTGCTTAACCTTTTTATGATAATAAAGTTTCAATTATTAAAAAACTAAACATAATTTCACTTCCCACACCAGCTACCAAACAAATTTATTTTCTGAGAGAAGTAAACTAAAAGTTTTAAATTTTAGCAGGATGTCAACATCAGAAGGATAACCTCAAAGCAAAAACTCACCAGCAATAGAAAATATCCACTATCTTCCTCCATATACAAGCAATGTTCAAGCACGAAATTACTTAAATAAAACAACCGAAAGCAGTTATTGAAATTGTTTTCTTTTAACCTACATATTACATAATAATATGTTCCCAAACCAAATTCAACTGAATCATGAACAACGATTTAATAAATTACTCAAAGTTCATGAAATAAAAATATCAATTGGTCGATAAACAAGTAAATAAAGCAGAGAGAGAAAACAAGATATCGAGTGAAGGAACGAGGAGAAAAGGGCAAAACAAAAAGATGATGCGGAGGAGTGAAGTTACTGTGAAACCGGCGAAACAAGGCTTACATTAGCCGCGACGGTGGACCGGTGGTGGAGCTAAGCAAGCAATTCGGGAAATGTAACGAAGTAGCGTCGGTGTCGGGTGATGATAGACGAACAATCGATTGGGTTACTTTCATTTGGAGAAATCTATTCTCATGTTTTGGGCCTTCATATGGTTTTTCTCCTTTAAGAAAAATAGTATTTAGTTTATTTCTATTTAATTTTTTGGTTAATTACATTTAGTTAGGTCAATTTAAATAAATTAATATCTTACATTCCATTTTAAACTTCTTTTATAAAAAAATAAAGATAAATTACTCCAATGACCACCGAACTTTAAGGGCGTATCTATTTTGACTACTGAACTATCGAACTCGTCAATCAGACCACTAAACTTATTAAATTGATCTACTTTAACCACCGCCACTAAAAAACTCACGAAAGGGAAACGTGGCAGTTAAAGAAAATTTGTAAAATTATACATTTAGTCCCTGTTATTTACTTATTATATCAATTTGGTCTAAATTTTAAGATGTCATCACCCGATTGGATGATTAATTTTAGTTTTTAATTTATTTTTATTTAATATATTTTTGCATCCAACCAGATGATGACATGTGTAATCACCTGGCTAAATAAAAATTAAAAAAGAAAGATGAGTTTGGCGTGGATTGAACCTACAACCACTAGGTTAAAAAACTCATGTGTTTGCCACTGCTTCAACCCATCTTTATATATATATATATATATATATATAAAAGACGATAAATGCTAGGGAATAAAAAAATAAAAATGGTTGAAAGGGAACTCGACCTTAGATTACTTGGAATGTGTATAAACACACAAATATTCAATTTAATTTAAATTTGAAAAATATTAAATATTTAATTTTAAAAAAATATTTTATTTAAAAAAATAATTTGATTTAAAATATTTGATTTTTTTCTTTCTCATATTTAATTTAAATTAAATTAAATTCTTTTTAAAATTGAATATTTTTACTAAATATTCAAATATTTTAAATAAAATTTCTTTTCTTTTAAATCGAATATTTTTATTAAATATTCAAATATTTAATTTAAATACTCAATTTTAAGAAATATTCGATTTAAAATACTCGATTTTTAAAAATATTCGATTTAAAATACTAGATTTAATTTAAATAATTGATTTTAAAAATTATTCGATTTAAAAGAAAAGAAATTCGAGTTAAAATATTTGAATTTTTAATAAAAATATTCGATTTAATTTAAATTAAATATGAAAAAAATCAAATATTTTAAATCGAATTACTTTTCTTTTAAATTGAATATTTAATAATTTTTGGATTTAAATTAAATCGAATGATTGTGTGATTATACACATCCTAAGTGATCTAAGTTCGTGTCCCCTTTTAGCCATTTTTACTTTTTTTTATTCCCTAGCATTTACTGTCTTATATATATATATATATCTATATAAGATTAATATTTGATACACTGCCGGTGTAAAAAAAGTTTACACAATCATGACTATTTTCAAGCTTAAATTTAAAACCTAAAATTCTAACCTTAAAACCCTAAATATCTAACTCCAAGCCCTAAACCTCAAACCCTAAATTCTAACCATAAATTCTAAATTCTAACTCATACAACCTAAACACTTAACCTCTAAACCCTAAACTAGACCCCTAAACTGTAACACTTGGGTTTGGGGGTCGAGTGAAAATAATATTAAAATAATATTTCGGATTTTGGTTTAATAATTAAAATAATAAAATATTATTTTAAGCACCGGGTTTTCGAAACAAATATTTTATGTTAGGCTTGATTCGATTTAAACCAAAAATCCCTCGAATTTTAGAAGTTGGGAGATGTCACCTCATTAATGGCATTATGGTAAATAAGTGGTCTTACAAATTTAAAACCCCTTTCATTTAAAATAGCTTTTGTCATCTTCTTCCCCTCTCCTCCATTTTCATTTCAACGACCAAGAAGCTCTCTTCACCCAAATCACTATCCCATCACCATTCTTCTAAAAGTCTAAGTCCCAAAAATTTAAGTTAAATATTTAAAATTTAAATCTAAAAGTCTGAATCCAATTAATTTCCCTCTTTTTTAAAGTAATAACTCAAACAAGCACCTTTAAATAAAAATAACAAATAATTTTCATCAAACGAATCGAGGTGACCAATCACGATTCCACGATGTTGATTCTTATGCTGCTACGATAATGCTTCGACTTCTACGTAGTTCACCTAATTGAAACGAGCATATAAACCTCTCTAAACTATTTAGAGGGTTTTTCTAAAAAAAAACATTAATGACGACTAGATATCTCGTGCCTTTATATAGCCTTTGTAATCCTAATTCAACATATTTAGGATTTAAATATATATATATATATATATATATATAATTTAACTTTGATTAGGATTTGGGGGAAATGGATGGCTTGAGGTTAACTCCTTATTTTTTTGAATCGCTAGATGGGGGAAATGGATGGCTTGATATTAACTCTTTACTTTTTTTTTTCTCAAGTGATAATCTTCACATATTCTACTGTTAATCTCAACCATCTATTTCACCTATCCAACGGTCTAAAAGACATATAAAACTTAGAGAGTTATATATATATATATATATATATATATATATATCAATTCAATTAATTAGGATTTCAATATATATATATATATGAGATAGGATCCTTTTACACGGTTTAAAACTCTTTAAATTTTACACGTTTTTTGGACCGTTGGATGAGTGAAACGAATGGATGAGATTAACAGTAAATATGTGAAGATTATCACTTGAAAAAAAAGAGTAAGGAGTTAATCTGAGCCATCCATTCCCCCATCTAACGATCCAAAAAACGTGTAAAACTTAAAGAGTTTTGCATTGTGTAAGTTCTCTCTCTCTCTTTATATATATATATATATATATATATATATATTCTAAATCTAAGAGTTTTAAATGTTTTTATTCGGATTCATATATGAATCGGACTCAGATCGAATATGAATTTTTATCGCATTCGAATCAAATCATGGCAATGTCTATATCGAATCCACCTCCTATTACTATAAGCGGTGTTTCATGTTCTTGGGTGGTGTTTCGTTTGCCACACTCATCGGTACTCTTTTTCTCCACCTAGACTTAGAGAGGTTTTTAATGAGGCTGATGTTGTGTGTATATATGTATGATTGATCATTTTAATAAAGTCATACATTTGCCGATAAAAAAATTAGTTCAGAAAACTATTCTGAAATAAAAATATAATACTCGAAGTATGTCCAGCCTATATCTTAGCATAGACTCAAAAGTGCAACTTGTTATTTAGCTAGGATGTAAATGGAGCGGGTTTTGCGGGAATTCATCCCACTTCACATTTAATTGGCCATAGATGATTACAAAGTTTGCAGGTTGTGAGGTGGGGATGAAAATAAAAATTAGATTTGTCGTGAGTAGTGAGGAAGGTGTGAATATGTCGTTGTACCTGCCCCCTCCCCCGCATCATTCTCACCCGCCCCAACATATTGTATAACATATTAGTATAAAATATTATTAAAAAAATATAATATTAGTTTGGATCATAGTCAATTTTAAGGTAATTCATAGTGACTTGTCTCGGGATATTAATGAAAAATTCAATATATATAAATATATAATTGAGTTTGAGATTGATCAGTCAAATATATAAATATTTTTTTAAAAAATATCAGTTTAAATCAAAGTCAAATTTAAGATAATTTATATTCACTAATCTTATCATATTTATGAAAATCTATATTTAACATTTATGTTTATTGGCATGTTACTCTTTTATTTTTAAAATTTATTTTTCTAATATTACATGTTATTTAGATTTTATTTCTATTTGTTTTTTATCTTTTAAAGGTTAATTTTCCTTGTTATTTTCCTTTTAGTACTTTCTATTTTGTTGAAATATTATTTTACATGTTATTTTTGTTATTTTTCGGTCCTTTATAATAGACTTTAGTATCTTTTTAGTTTAAAATTTTTTGTTGTACAAAATTTAATTTTGTATATTATTATTACTTAAAGCTTATGATAGTTAGAATAATGTCACATATGTGGTGGGATTCCAAATGACGGGCATTTCATATTTTTTTTTATAACAAATTTGATTTATATTTTTAACAAATATTTATAAATATATTATATGAATGGGTCATGAGGTGGGTAAAGAGGGGATTATGTGGGTCTTAGGACCCACATGAGTGATGAGGTGAGGATGATTTTAGTCTTGCGAGTTGCGGGGTAGGAATGATTTAAGATTTTAAATTCGCAGCGGGTCGCGAGATGGAGATGTAGATGAAAATTCTTGATGAGGATGGGTGTGGGCAGAGTACCCTTCGCACCCTCCCACAGAATTGACATCTCTATATTTCACACACAAAATAATAAAATTTAAATTAATTAAGTATGGTAAAATTTGAATCCATAACCCCTTATATACAAAGAATTAATAGATATATGATAGAAACAAAAATCGTTTGTTTTTTTTGTGCTTTTATTCATATTCTAATATTTAAAAATGTGTTTAGGGTTTAGGGTTAGAATTTAAGGTATAAGAGTAAGGTTTAGTTTTTTTTAGAGATTATAGTTTATGATTTAAGATTTAATTTCATGATTAGAATTTAGAGTTTAATTTTTTTAATATTGTTACATAGATATGGATACGAAAAAAATATAAGAATTTTTGTGTTGCTCTTCTGATTTCTTAAAATTTTGCTATGAATAATCTAAAGCGACTTGTGTCGTACATTTAATTTTGATATATAAATTTTTTAATGAATTTTTTTTGCGAAATATTTTTACTCGAGTTGAGAAGTAGTGATTCCTTTATTAAAATGAAGAATAAAATACGTCAAGGTTCCTTCTAATCCCCCGCTTCCCCTCAACCCTTTTTGTGGAGAAATTATTATATGTTCCCAGATCACCACGTCATCTATGGTCCCATCTACTAAAAATAAGTCACATGTTTTTTTTTTATATATGTCACTAATTCATTTATAATCAATTTCTATGTAATCACTCACTCCTTATTTATATGGCTTAAAAAGGTGAAGATTCATCTTTGAAAAAAATAACATAAAAAAATTTATGTGATTGATTTTTAGTGGAAGGGACATGAATGACGTGGTGGACTGACACCATGCAATATATATATATATTTTTTTGGCTTGTGAGCAAAACTTGTTTTATTTATGGAGTGATGGTAGCTTGTTTAGGCTATTGACTTTCATCCTCAACCCAACTCCAAATTAGTTAAGTTTTGGGGAAAATAACAAATCATGAACAAAAAACAAAGCAACACAGCAGACAAACAACTCCATATCCACAAACCACAATGAACAAAATGTTTAAAAATGTTTGAAGAAAACTAATCTCACCCCCTACTCGGATTTGGGACTTGAAATCGCTCTGTCCATTCATTTGGGAGGGCAATATTCACTATTCAGTGCCATCAAATCAAATTAATTGTATTTCGACTGTCATCCATATACTACTCTTTTAGAACCAAAAAAGAAAACCACTTTCCCTCACACGACATGACAATTGTCTCACCATGCGACCATGTTCCTCCTTTTTCACTACTCTTTCTCGAGAAAAGGTAGAGGGTAAAGCAGAAGAAAGCAATGAGAATGAAACCGTGGAACCATAAAGTTGATGCCCTCTCCATCTCTAAACCTCTAGTTGGGAATATATTTCAATCTAAACAATGGTTATGCGTTTCGCTTTATCTAGCATAGAATTGGGGTCACTCAAACAAACAGTAACCATCCCTTTCTATCAATTCCCAACCTGGAAAAAGGCTTCCAACCAAGACCTAAACTAAAATGTATAATCTTCCCTTTCCTACATTTCAATTTGTGTGAGGCCACTTTCCCTCCTTTTCACTCCTACCGACATTTTTATTAGGCAATGCACCTCACCTTTATATAATCATCAACTTTAATATGCGCAAATTTATTATTGTATTAAAAAAAGTATGTCTAGTAAAGTGATAGTATTAGTATATATGTATGCTGTGTAAATGGATGAATTACGGATTGTGTTTAATTTAGAGCGGGCTTTGAGAACCCATGAGATCAATGGGCTACAAAGCCTAAATGGAACGTACAACTAAATAAATGCTTGAAAAAAAAAAAGAAAATTCTATAGTGGTTGACGACCTTTGACGAGCACTGCTATTGACGAGCACTGATGAGCACCGATTAATTAGTTTATAAATTTTTTTAAATTTAAAGTACTTATGCGTAATTATTTTTTAAAAAAAATTAAAAGTGTAATTTAATTAAAATATATTTTTTTAATTTTAATTTTATTTTAAACATTATTAATTAAAATAATTTATCCCCAAATCAAATAACCCTAGGTATTTTTCTTTGAAATTAACCTAATTGTCGCCGCCGTCGCCGTCTCTATCGATCACCGCCGCTGCCGACCGCTGTCATTCCCCTTGCTAGGGTGGCGGTGGTCGACGGTGATTGTCAACAGTGGTCAGCGGCGGTGATTGTCGGTGGCGGCGGCGACGACGAAAATTGGGTTAATTTAAAAAAATACTTAGGTTTCTTTGATTTGAGGATAAATTATTTTAATTAATAATATTTAAAATAAATTATTTTGATTCGAGTTTCGGGTCTCAAGTCAAGTTTGTCAGATCTACCCAAACCCCACAGAAAAGAGCAACTTATATAAAAAAAACTTCTCTTTCTTCTCCAATGTTTTAACTATTCATGAATCAAATATCATAGGTAGAAAATTTGAAAAGGTATTCTTCGAATAGATGTTTCTTTTAAAGAAGAATAGTTTGTCCTCGTCTTTTTTTTCCATTGCCCTTGTTTTTTGATCCAGGCGGTCGGTTTGGTGGGGGTAATAGAGCTTTTATTGAAGATAAGAAAAGGGACTAAATTGATAGGATTTTAAATTGTTAGAGGTTATTTTTTTTTAGAATTATGACTAAGTTAAAACAATGTAAAAGTTATGGACTAAATGTATTGTTATGCAAATTTTTGTTAACTGTCACATTATCAGCTGTTAAATTTTTAATAAAAATAAATTAATTTGTTTATTTTTTTAAGTTGAAGGACCAATTTATAACTTTTGATAGTTAAAGAATTTAATAAAAAAAATTAGGCTATTGTCGGAGACCATTTATGTTGTTTACCCTTGTTTTAAAAATAATATAGTATTACATAATTCTATAAATTTAGAATCGATGACGTAGAGTCTTTCTAAGTGCGTGAGTGAGTTTGATGAGCAACTTTGTTATGATGATGGAATTTGTAATAGCGTCCATAGACACGTGCAAATGATGGCAAACTCTATCTAATGATGGATTCTCACCGCTTCTTCCACTGTGTGGGATCCACACGTGTATCCTATACATACCATTCTAAAGTTATATATAATACATTCTGAGTAATTCGATTATATATTGATTACAAATAAGAATCTCGTGTATTAAAAGTTGAAACCTATTTTTAACGTTGTTTGATATCAAATAATTTTAATCTTGCTTATGAAAAAAATAGACGACAGTAATAGGTGGTTAAGCTTGACATGTATGTGATTTATAATTACAAAATAAAATAAGATTAGGTACAGAATTCTGGCCTGCCTATGTAAGTAGAGGAGGTAAAGGAAGAAAGAAAGTGTTAAAAGAAAAAAAAAAGTGTTGTCGTGATTGAAGGAAGTGGTGTGATTAGCTGTGGGACTGAAGCTTACGTGTGGCCAAAAAAATGCATTATGGAGTTCAACTCATAATCTTAAGATGTCAACACCGATATGATTATCCCACCCGTTGTCGTCAAGCTCGAAATGACCACTTGGCCAATGATGGTTAACCTCGAAATCCTTCACCTTTTCCCCCAAGTAATCTTGTTTATTTTCAAGCAATTAACAGGCAGGTAGAATATAAGGATATATAATACCCATATTTACCAAGCTTGTTACTGGACCCAATGTGGTGAAAATCCTTGTGAAGAGGTTTATGATGGGAAATGAGCTGTTTAGCAAAAGAAACATTTTTCGAAACAGTATATTGGCAAGTTTATCAATGTCTGGATACTCTTGGCAGTGCATGGCCAAGTCCAAGGTCGGATCTGCGCCCGGCAACAAAATCGCAAATGTTGAATCCTATGCCCATACAAATGCAATACAGCAATTTTTTGTTGGAATTTTGGGATACGTTTCACATTTGGAAGTTTTTGCTCTTTTCCATTTCAGGATTAATGTCACCTCTCATTATTTTTCATTCTTTCCCATCAAAATTTACCTCTAATATATATATTCAGAATATTTCTTAAAATATATAATGTCCAACAATTGTTTAACCTTTCTCTTGTAACATTTTTTATAAGATACTGTGAAATATGTACTTATAAAGGGATAGCATTATTCAGTAATAGAAATCAATCTTATTTATTGGGGTCATTAAAAAAAATCTAAAACTTATTGAGGGGCTATTCAAATGAGTTCTTTTTGCCTTTTTAGGGATGTCATAACCCCTACCGGTCCTCTTTATTTCCACCTCTTGGCATTATTGGTGTCTAATCTATCTTATTTTTATATTATTATGGTTATAATGGATATCGAACACTATCAATTACGTATAAAATTGAAGCACATGTGTGGTTGGAGTCACACGTGTTGAACCCTATCGATTGCATTCCAAGCTTGGTCATAAAATCCAGTTCTTAGTTCAAAGTTCAAACCTCATCATACAAAGTGGAACATGCAATTATTATTTACCACACTCTGTTTTATACGTGTGGAACATGATCTATAATTACTGCTATAAGTTATCCCCACTCATTGTTATTGGTCCATTTATTTTTCTTTTCTACATTTTACGTTTATATTTGTAATTTAAAGTTTTAAATTATTTTTAACACTATATTTTAAATAATTTATACATAAATTCTTTTTTCTAAAATGTGATTTATTTGACCAATTACATTCAATATTTATTAGCAACACGATGGAAGGACTAAAATCATATATTTAATTCTATTGTACTAGATTTGATAGAAAAAGTATAGCATGTGTTCGTAGTAAAAATATATATTTTTTCTATAAGTGCCCCTCTAATGTTGTTATGTGTTATATTTAGTGTCCTGTAGTTTAAGGTTCTATAATATAAATATGACACATGCAAGGACAAACGTACGTATAGGGTGGGAGGGGTAACTACTCCAACTTTAATCGGTTATTTGCATGTTCGGCCATTAATAGTTTTAAATCTATTGTAGTTAAGTCGTTGTCCTCTAATGTTGATCAATAAATATATTTTTAGCCACTAATAATTTTGATGTCATTGCAATTAAATCATTGTCCTCGAAATTAATGATTTATTATGGTTAGGATAACATCATTAAAATAATAAAATTAAACATCAACCATCGTTTTTCTGGTTAATTTACTCCTTAAACCGTTTCAATTTTAAAATGAGTAAAATTAAATCTTAAAATTCCTTGTTTTTTATGGTTTGATTAGTTTTTAAGACCATTCTCATTTCAAAGTTAATCTACTTGTCCTCTCATAGTTTTTTAATAGCTTAAAGGTAATTATAAGATAATATTTACTTACATTTTTTCTTAAACTTTTGATAATACACACAGACTTTGTAGGTAAAGTTGCTCAAATTCAAATCTCATAAGATAAACGGTATATTCTTTCACAACTCACTCTTGGATTCATCCCTAAACACTTGCCAATAGGAATTAATAGAAATCTGCTTGCGAAGAAAATTCACTAACAATACATAAAAATAAATAATTATCATAACTTAAGTATCCACTTAAACTATTTAAAATAGATAAGTCGGAAATACCCATAGATCACACTAAAAAAATATTTTATAGATAAAATTTTCACAATAGTCAATGGATTTTTATTAAAATTATAAAGGATATCACAATTAAAATGCATATACGAAAGAGAATAATAGAACTAATCAACCAAAATTTCTTACAACCCAAAACGAAGAAAAGTGAATACTTTCATAGAGATATCACAATTATAAAGGATATCACAATTACATGCGTTAAAATTTCATATGCATGTGATTTTTTTGGTAATACGCATATTTGCCTTACATCTATTTTTGGTTGCGAGATTTTCCCTCAAATAATATTGTTTTTAAAATTTAAACTCACATTTTCTTATTGAGAGTACAATATACTTTACCAGTACATCCGTTACATGTTGGTTATATGCATGTGAATTTGATATTGCTTTTTATTTGAATTTCTTTAATGAACTACGAATTTCATGGTGCATGGCAGGTACTGGACCCAAGAGATTTTGCCAAAAACAATACATACACGAATAGTATATTAAAAGATATATATATATATATATATATATATATATATATATATATATATATATATATTTAAAGATTAGAATATTGAATTTTGGAAAATGAGAGCAACAGTTCCCAATGTAGTGTTTGGGATATTTTCCGTGGCACTAAAAAATAGATATATTTGGTTGTTTTGGTATTTTCAAACATTTTGTACATTGAATAAGAGGAGGGCCTTACCCCTTTCTCACCATATCCGTATCTTGCATAGTAAAGAAAAGGGTTCCATTTTCAAGTTTTGGGATTGGAGGAATCTTTAGCCAAGAAAATAATAATAATAAAGTAAAAGTAAAGTTGGAGGAGAGAAGAAATACAAAAACAAAGACCACCGAAAAGCAAGAAGCCCTTATCATGAAAGCAAGAAAAATTCATAGAGTGGCCAACCCACACGCTCATACCTTCTCTTTTGTGTTGTGTTCTGTTCCCTTTATTCCCCTATTTCAACACTTTTATTTTCCTCTTTGTTTCTTTCCGATTTTTTTAAAATATGATGGAAATCATAAGTCAACCTCACCTCATCATTTGGTCTTTGCTCTTCAAAGCACCACCTCATTCCCCACTCGGGGTGTTTGGGATTCCTCTCAATCTTCTATATAATTCACCATTCTCTCCATCATTCACTCCTTCACCATGGGAAACATGAAGCTGCATCAGTTGGTACGTGGATTCTGGGAGCACGAACCATCGCTCTCCCTTGCCTGTAAACGCTTACGCCCTCTCGCTCCCAACCACCACCATCAGGCCTCCTCCTCTCTCGACCTCAAGACCTTCATTAGACCAGAAAGTGGCCCTACAAAGTTTGCCCCCTCTGACCACAAGCGCCATTCTCCTCAGGTACTTCAATTTCGTCAACTTGTTTGGTTTCCGTCTTACTGCCTTATTTGTCCTAACTAATCTATAACTAAACAACCTTGCCAGTGACCTACTTCTGAGTAGGTAAAAATACATGCTACTACATGTACAATTATGTAAATGGTACGATGAAGCCTTTTTGTCCAATTTGAGGAGAAAGGGGTGTTTTTTCTTTTAAGATGTGACGTTATTTATGAGTTTAAGTTGTTAATGGAAATTTCGTCGAGTAAGGAATATTGGGATTTGGAATGAAATTTTACGATCAACCTGAAACTTTACCATGTAGGTGGAAACACACCCTGGAGGTACGCGGTGGAATCCAACGCAAGAACAGATAGGGATTCTGGAGATGCTGTATAGAGGTGGGATACGAACTCCAAATGCACAACAAATAGAACAAATCACGGCGCAGCTAGGAAAGTATGGCAAGATTGAAGGCAAAAACGTTTTCTACTGGTTCCAAAACCACAAAGCACGCGAGAGACAAAAGTTGAAGCGCAGCAGCCTAGGCCTTACCCATTGTTCGAGGAACTCGGCTCCCATAACTACCATGACTTTGGATACTAGGGTACGTCCCTTGGTTTAATTATAGTATCTGGTTTTGTTTCCCTTGTAGTTGTAAACATAAAGTTCACCGAATAATCATGCATTTTCTTACAGGTGGAAGTAATGGAAAGATCAGATGAGGATAGTCCATATAAGAGGAAGTGCAAAAGCTGGCTATTTGAGTACATGGGAGAAGAGAGCAGATCGCCATGTAAAGAGGAGGAGGAAAACAGAACCCTGGAGCTATTCCCGTTGCACCCAGAAGGCAGATGAAAGGGGTTTCAAAGTAAAAAAAGGAAATAGAAACCCAATTACCCAAAAGACAAAAATCTGCTAGAAAACCAAAACTGGGTTCCCATTATGACCTGCTTTGAAGATGATGAAATGTGGTAGCTTTTTCTTTCTTTTGTTCCGGGAAAGAAGAAAGACAAAATTGTCTCGCCTTAACTCTACTGCTTACTTATTCCTGACTTAAAACCAAAGCAGATTTATGTCACTCTTTATTCAATCTTTCTTCCGGCAGTTGAATTGTTTTTTTTTTGTTTCCTTTCTTTTTTGGGCGTGTGATCACTTTGACTACTGGGGGAGACATAGAAATTAGAAACCCGTTGAGATGAAGCTTTTAGGTTAAAAAAACAGTCCTCCATAGACACTGAAGTCCACGTACCTAGTTTGCATCATTCATCCCCCTAAGTTAGCCCATACCTTGGGTTTTAGTGTTATAAAAAATGAGAGAAACAAAAGCAGATTGATGGTGGGTGTCCTTGAAACTATAAATTAAGAAGCATGATCTATCTTCTTCATGATTCTATTGCTTGAAAGGCTTCTGTAAAGTTGCTACTATCTATCTGCTTTGCCACCGGTCAGTTAACTGATGTGCATTTGACTATTTATATAAGCATTTAAAAGCAAAAGTTAATAGTATTCAGTGGGGCAGATATGAAAGTACCCCCATAGAGCATGTTTTCAAATGGAAATGGAGGGTTTTCTTTCTCTCGGTAACCGAGAGTGAATCACTGATTACCATTCGAAAAAAGGCTGTGAAATATAAAAGAAAAGTGCCTTTCTTTTTCCCGCTTTGTCGCAAATAACTTGGTTTTTTAGGAAGAAGACTAGAAGAGAAGCTATATCATACAAGTCAAATTCAATCTATCTATCTCATCGACACCCCCACATTACTATCTATTTAGCATGTAAAAAGAAGGAAAAAGGTTTTTGTTTGTCACTTTCGATTATACACGAGACACGTCGGCAAAAAACATCAAAGGAACATACCTCTTAAAACATGGATGGGAATTGAAGGGGAAATATTTAAAAGTCGTGGGATCTTAACCGATAAGATGAGGAATAATCGAGACTTTCACCTACGGGACGAGGACGGGAAATTTTTTTATTACCGAAGCTTAAATGAGGATATGGACGGAGATTGCTATATCCAAACTGCAGGCATAACCGAACTGTAACCGTATAAATAGCTGTGTAGATCCCAACAAATATTCACAAGGATCCTTGATATTTTACAAAAAAAAAATAAATATTTAAAATTAATTCTCATTTATATGTATACATACCTATCTTATTATCAATATATTTGTGTTTTTTTCTTTAAACCTTATTAAGTTTGGTCTCTAGTAATTTACTATTTTTTGTTAATTATATAATCTATTTATCTCTCTATTTCTGCCGTTCATTTTACACAAAAACATTATTCCCCTTCAACCATATGCCTAAGTGTATTGAGTATATGATATATAAATTGAAATCGACCATATATTTTGGTTAGTAAAATAGTAGATTTTGTTTAACTTTTGGGAAGAAGGATTCCCTGAAAACCATAGGGATCTGATGGGTATGGGGACAAAAAATTCACCGAAGCATGTAACGGGGATTACCCAAAATCATACCCGCAAGTGTCGGGAACAGAATGAGGAATGCAAAATCGTCCCCGAATCGACCAATTCTCACCCCTATCTGTAATTTGAGAAACAAAATATTAAATATGAACTCAATTATCTGTTAATTTATATTCGTCACATAACACTTTAAAATGGGACACACTTAAGATCTGAGATGATTCTAGACATGTGTAATAAGAGCGACCACATAAAGTCTCATAAAAAAAAAACCCATGATGATTTTTGAACAATTTTTATCTAGGGGAGGGGATTTTTGCTTATATTAAGTCTTGAACCCACAACCTAAAGGAAGGAAAAGATGTCAACTGAGAGTTTTAATCACATGCTCTAAAGATTGTTGACCGCCCATAATGAATTAGGTTAAATGTTTTTAAGGGAAAAACATAGAAGCTTAAGATTTAAAATTTTACGTTTCAAAAGCGTTTCTAAAGTTAAATTTACTTGCAACTCTAACATTTATTTGTTATTTCAAGATGAGATTATTTTATAATTATAAATGCAACAATCCAAAATTTTGAGTCAACGTTGGGCGTTGACCCAAGTTTTGGACCTACATGTTAGATTGAGCAATTGGATCCTTTGGGACAAGTTTAAGCCTTATTGGATAAAGAATTAGTTTATGAACTTGGGTGATGACTGTTTTTGTAATAAAATAAAATCTAGTAGGTTTTAGGAAGCACTTTTACCCTTAGGAGAAAAGTGGAATGATCTCCCCTTTTTTATTTTGCTTACACGTGTGATGGGAGGGAATGAAGACTACTTTTCTTTTTTCATGTTTCTTCTCTCGCACACCTCCATTTCCAACCTTTGTTTTCAAGAAGCTAAAAATTTAAACTATTTTAATCAATTCTCACACCCAAAGTCTAAAATTTAAGTATGTTAGTCTTCTGTCAAAAGCTTCAAGAAAAGCATAATATCGAGGTAAAAAAATAAGGTTTTTAAAAATAAGTTTTTGAAAGATTCAAACTTGAAAAGATTTATGGAGTTTTTCCTTTGTTATAAGGATGCAATTTTATAGTTAATCTCTTCCTTCATTTTAGACTAAGTTTTGGTTCAAAATTTTTGTTTGTGTGGCATGTGAAAGAAATTGAAGAGCTTCTTCAAGCTTGAAATAAAGAAGAAAGTCTAAAGGGGCTAGTGTAAGAGCTAAATTTGAGTTGATTGCTTAAGGGTTAAGGCCAATACATCTCTTACTCCTTTAATTTTTTAGGATCATAAATTAATTGCTTTGCTTGGTGTATGGTTTGATAGGTGTTGCTTGGGTGAAACTTATCTTGAAAAATCAAGTAAGGATTTTGATGTTAGGTAGTTGAAAAAATGACAACCTTAAACCCATAGAATACCTTAGAAAGCTTAAACAATTATTGGGAGTAAGTTTGAAGAGTTTTAATCCAATTTGGGAAAGATATGATAAAGAAAAATCTAAATAATAAGGTCATAATTAATAAAAGAGATTGATTCTGTAACGCCCCGATTTAGGGGTCGGGTGAAAAATAATAATTTAATATTACTTTCGGGTCCGGTTTTGTAATTAAAAATAATTTTGGGCCTCGGGTTTTAAGACAACAAAATTTAGTTGGACCACATTTTTAAACAAGCCCACATGGCCATGGGGGGCACCTATTGTAGTTTTCCTCTTTATTTAAGGGTATTTAGGTCTTTGGACCTTTAATTTTAAACCAACCTAAATAATGATTTTATTTTTAGTCATCTTCTTCCCCACTACCCATTTTTCAGACAAAAGAAACCTCTCCCCCTTTGGAGCACTATTCCATTCATAACTCACCCAATCTTGAAGGTTTTTCGAAGGTAAGGTCGTTTTTTATTTGCTTTCATTATCCTCAATTAGCACATACCCTTATTTTCTAGAAAACTCATGATTTTGGTGATTTGGGGGTTTTGAATTTTTGATTAAAAATGACATTTTTAACACCTTTAACTTAGGTTTTTGATCTCTAAATGATATATGAGTTGTTTTCAATCTAAAGGGTCCAATGGGTATAATTTTTATGAAGTTTTGGGGTGTTTCCCGGAATGGGGTTTTGGGGAGGTTTTTGGGAGGCTTTAAGTTGAGTTTTGGGGGTGTTTTATGTGAATATGAGAGGGCTGATGGATAGGCTACATGTAAGGGAAGTTTTGGAGACTTTAGGGAGTAGTTTGAAGGATGAAATCAATGGTTTTAAGGGTTGCTTAAGGGCTGCTCGGAAATTGGTATTTTGGGCTTGTTTTCAATGTGAAAATTGAAGTCTTGTGCTTAGTATATTATCCGGGTTGAGTATTTTAGATCATGGACTGACTTGAGGTTATTTGCTTGGTGTTGGTTTGGCTAGAGGCGAGAATTTTGGTCGGAGAAGCTTCGGGGGCAAATCCGGGGAATTCGGAGTCTTGAGCTTGGTCTTCGATCTTCTCTTGGGTAGTAACGGTGAGTAGATTCATTGGTTTGTACTTTGTGCTTGATATGGACTCCTTTGGGGTTTGGGTAGAACCTTGAGAGGTTGCCTAAACCCGTGTGTAAGTCTCCCTACTCATAAGTTGTTGTGACAAGTTGATTGTATATACATTGTGACCATTGAATGCATTTTAAGTTGTCAATGTTGTAGTCGTGTTGAGTTCGTGCCTCACGTGATGGTGGTCTAAACTACGGTGATGTGTAGTCCCGCCGGTAGTGACTAGTAGGGTAGTACTTTGATGTGTAGTCCCATTGTACATCCACTAGTCGAAACGGTAATGTGTAGTCCCACCGTATGTGTATGATGGTTGTGCTTGTGCAAACCATGTGTTGTTGTGAGATTAACCTTTGTGCATCCATTGCTTCCTTGCATATAAATCGTGTTTTGGAAAAACTACATGTTGTGAATTGTAGAGCCTCTCTCACTAAGCTAGTTGCTTATTCTCTTTGTTTTCAACGTGCAGATCGTTAGAGTTCGGGAGGCGAGCGGGCGAAGGAGGAGCTTTTGGGAGTTCTCAAGCAAGTTTAAGTATGGTTTGCTTTTGTAATAATGTCTAGACAATGGGGTATAGAGTGTAGGAGTTGGGGTCAAACTCCTTAGGAATTTTTGTTGAGTATGTTAAACTCAAGGCTATGTTATGCTTTGCTTCTTGGTTTGCTATTTATGCTTGATAGGTTGCTTATGTGAACGTGCCTTATCATGTATGTTGCTGGTCTTGTATGCCTTATATTTGACTATCCTTTGTGAGGAGTTCATACTTGTTAAGTATGCACTTTTGGGTGAAATTGCATGAAGCTTTGATTTGTATGAAGTTCATTAGATTAAATGCCTCACATGTTAAATTGTCATTGTGGTTTGGTGGATGTATGTTGCTTGTGCTTAGGGGAGTCCAAGAATGCATTTAGAGTTGGGTTAAGGGTCATCTGTGCAAAAATCGTGGTGTTGCAGTGCAGGGGGTATCGATACCCTAGCTAAGGGTATCGATACTGTCTTGCCCAAAGGCCTCAGTTTTGGCCTGGGGTATCGATACCCTAAGGGTATCGATACCCTCCAAAGTCTCTGTAATTTGGGTTTGGGGGTTAGAATAGAGCGTATCGATACGGGGTCCCCGAGTATCGATACGGATCTATTCTGTTGACCAAGGAAGGTTGACCGAGGAAGAGGGTATCGATACCCCTGGTAAGGGTATCGATACGGTCTTCTTGTGTTGACTTCCTGGGTTGACCTAGAAGGGGGGGGGGGGGGTATCGATACCCCTGTCAAGGGTATCGATACTGCCTGCCTGTAAACTTAAAAATGGACTGTTTATGCGTGGCCGGAGTTCGAATGTGTTTTCCTTGTATGTTTCCGCGGTTGTGAACCACTTAGGGTTTAACCATCCTCTAGACAAGATAAAAAAAATATAGGGTTGCTAACCGATGGGGAATCCTTTGGGTTTCGCTTCGGTTTTCCCCGTGTGGCTCACTCGGACCGGTCATCCGGCCAGACCGGGACGAGGGGGTTACATTTGTTGGTATCAGAGCCTGAGGTTTCCGAGACCTCGGGCAGGTAAGTGAGGTGAGTTAAGGTATTTTGAGTGTTTTGCCATGCCTGTCTAAGTTTTGTTTTAGCACGGTGTATGTATGCATGCTATGGTGACTTCTCCGTTGTTTGAAAGTTGGTTTGAGTCCCCATTGTTAGGCATTGTTGTCAAAATAAAAAGGGAAAATTGTTTTGGGTTAAAGAGCTTGAGAACCGGAGTCCTTTGCCCCTTGCTAACCTAACGTTTCCTTGTTGTTGTGTGTTTGTTGTTTTAGATTACATTAATTGCTATGGTGAGACCGAGGGGACGGCCTAGAGCGGGTGACCAGGCACCCGAGAACGCGCCTCCTGCTCTTAATGCTCCGGGTGGTAATGGAGGGAACGTTGGATGTGATGGTAATGGGCCTCAAGCGGGCCAAGGTCAGGCAGACCCAGATGTGGCTCATTTGATTCAGACTATAGCCGGAGCTTTCCAGACAGCTTTGGCTGGTATGCAAGCTGCAGCACCAGCTCAGGGTGCGGGGACAGGATTACCCCTAGAGAGGCTCCGTAATTTGGGGGCATTTGAGTTTCGTGGGTTATCTCCGGAGGGTTCAGAAGGGTGGCTTGAGAGCACTACTCGCATCTTGGGTCAGATGGAGTGTTCGGATGCCCGTAAGTTGGGATGCATTGTCTCATTGCTTCAGGGAGACGCTTACACTTGGTGGACCACTGTTATTTCTGGTATGGCCGAGGTGGATGTCACATGGGAGTTTTTCAGGAATGCTTTCAAAAGGAAGTACCTTGGGGTCCGGTACTTAGATGAAAAGAAAAGGGAGTTCATGGCTTTGGTTCAAGGCAATAGGACCGTGTCCGAGTATGAGATCCAATTTGTGAGGTTGAGCCAGTACGCGCCAGAGCTGATTCCGGATGAGAAGGAGCGATGTGAGCGCTTCAGATATGGGTTGACTACGGATGTGAAGACTTACATGTTGGCCGCCGACTACACTGAGTTCGATGTCTTGGTTTCTAGAGCCAAGGATGTAGAGCAAAACCTAAGCTCTAGAGCACGTGCTGGTGGGTCTGACTCCGGAAAGAGACATGCGAATTGGGATAGAGATCATGCCAAGAGGTATAGAGATAGGAGGTATCAGCCGGATACGAGGCCTAGGGGTGGTAACCATGGTCAGGGCCGTCAGGGCCAAGGGGCCGTTGGGCACATTCCGGAGTGCACTAGGTGTGGGAGACGCCACCCGGGTGAGTGTATGGGTATGTTTGGGGCGTGTTGGAACTGTAGCTCCCGAGACCATTTGAGGCGTGATTGTCCACACCCAGTTAAGGGAGGACCGGCTCCAGCGAGGGGTTTTGAGCATCAGAGAGGCCGTGGGCGCGGCCGTGAGAACTTCCAGCCGAGGAATGAGGCTCAGAGGAACTTGGCTCATGTTGTAGCAGTCCAGCCCGAGGGAGGAGGACCGGCTAGGGTGTACGCTCAGCGAGAGGCTGGGAATGACACTGATGTCATTGCAGGTAATTTCACATTACATTCCTTGAGTTTGCTTTCTCTAATAGATTCGGGGTCAACACATTCGTACATTTTGGGTGAACACGCAAAGTCATTAGGATTACCTTGTGATTGGCTAGAGGTAGGTGTAAATGTCACTAGCTCTTTTGGTGATACAGTGGTAGTTAGGAAGGTGTATAGGAGGTGTCCCTTGATGGTTCAGGGCCACGTATTTTCGGTCGACATGATGGAGCTACCCTTTTATGGCTTTGATGTGATTTTGGGCATGGATTGGCTTGTAGAGCATAGAGCTAGGGTTGACTTCGAGACTAAGAGGGTCTCCTTGAGGCTTACCGATGACTTTGAGGTTGTGGTAGTTGGGGAGAATGTCAAGTTTTTGTCCAATGTGGTTTCGGCTTTAGAAGCCCAGAGGTTGTTGGGTTCAGGGTGTCAGGCTTACTTAGCTTACGTAATGAACCCGGATATGAGTGAGGTGAGACCTCAAGACATCAAGACTGTATGTGACTTCCCGAGTGTTTTTCCGGAAGAGCTACCAGGCTTGCCTCCAGATAGAGCTGTTGAGTTTACTATTGAGACATATTCTGATTCTGCACCAGTGTCGATTGCTCCGTATAGGATGGCACCGAAGGAGTTGAAAGAGTTGAAGACACAGCTTCAGGAGTTGACTGATAGAGGCTTCATTAGGCCTAGTGTTTCCCCGTGGGGTACTCCGGTTTTGTTTGTGAAAAAGAAGGATGGTAGCATGAGGATGTGCATAGACTATAGACAGTTGAATAAGGTGACAGTGAAAAACAAATATCCCTTGCCAAGGATAGATGACTTGCTAGACCAGATGAGGGGTGCTTCCGTGTTTTCAAAGATTGATTTGAGGTCGGGGTATTATCAGTTAAAGGTAAAGGATGTGGACATACCGAAGACAGCTTTTCGTACACGTTACGGACATTATGAGTTTTTGGTGATGCCTTTTGGGTTGACCAATGCTCCAGCGGCCTTCATGGATATGATGAACCGGGTGTTTCATAAGTTCTTGGACAGGTTTGTGGTAGTGTTTATTGATGACATCCTAGTGTACTCTAGAACCGAAGAGGAGCATGATGAACACTTAAGGTTAGTGCTTCAGACCCTACTTGAGAATCAATTGTATGCCAAGCTAAGTAAGTGTGAGTTTTGGATTAGAGAGGTGGTCTTCCTTGGCCACGTGATCTCAGCTAGTGGGATTAGTGTAGATCCCAAGAAGATTGAAGCCATTGTAAATTGGAAGCAACCAAAATCAGTGACAGAAATCCGCAGTTTCCTAGGCTTGGCGGGATACTATAGGAGGTTTGTTGAAGGGTTCTCAAGGATAGCGGCTCCGTTGACCAAGTTGCTACAGAAGAATGTTCCGTATGAATGGTCGGATGCAAGACAAGAAGCGTTTGAGAAGTTGAAGAAAGCTTTGACCGAAGCTCCCATTTTGATTCAGCCCGAGCCGGGGAGGGAGTTTGTAATTTACAGTGATGCATCTTACGTGGGGCTAGGTTGTGTACTTATGCAAGGAGGTAAGGTAGTGGCATATGCTTCCCGACAGTTGAAGGTTCATGAGAAGAATTACCCTACACATGACATAGAGTTGGCCGCAGTGGTGTTCGCGTTGAAGATTTGGAGACACCATCTTTATGGTGAGAAATGCACTGTGTACACCGACCACAAGAGCTTGAAATATTTGATGTCCCAAAAGGAGTTGAATCTTAGGCAACGAAGGTGGTTAAAGCTCCTTAAAGATTATGACCTTACCATAGAGTATCATCCGGACAAGGCTAATGTGGTGGTCGATGCCTTGAGTAGGAAGATGGCCGTTGAGTTGCGAGCAATGTTCGCGAGGTTGAGTGTGTCTACGGATGGTGGGCTAGTGGCCGAGCTTCAGGTTAAGCCGTCATTGGTTCAGTTGATTCGTGAGAAGCAGTTGCGAGATGAGTCCTTAGCACCTCACGTGCAAGACATAGCGGAAGATAGGCCTACCGAGTATTGTTTTGGAGAGAATGTGATCCTATGTTTCAAGGATAGGATAGTGGTTCCGGAGGATGCCGAGTTGAGGCGTACGATCCTGAGTGAGGCTCACAATAGCCCTTTTGCTATGCATCCGGGTAGCACGAAGATGTATCGAGGATTAAAGGAAGAGTATCATTGGGTTGGGTTGAAAAAGGATGTAGCCGAGTTCGTAAGTAAATGCATGGTTTGTCAGAGAGTTAAGGCTGAGCACCAGTTTCCCTCAGGGTTGTTGCAACCGTTGAAGATTCCAGAGTGGAAGTGGGAGCGTATCACTATGGACTTTGTATCAGGACTTCCGTTGACTCCTTCGAAGAAAAATTCAGTGTGGGTGATTGTAGACAGATTCACCAAGTGTGCACACTTCATACCGGTTCATACCACCTATACGTTGGACAAGTTGGCCGAATTGTATATTCGGGAGATTGTGAGACTACATGGGGTACCGAAGTCAATTGTGTCAGATCGAGATCCGAGATTCACCTCTAGATTTTGGGAGTGTTTGCATCGAGCTTTGGGTACATGGTTAAATTTCAGCACTTCGTATCATCCACAGTCAGATGGACAGTCAGAGAGGGTGATTCAGATATTGGAGGACATGTTGAGGTGTTGTATCATTGACTTCCAAGGGTCATGGGAGAAACACTTACCATTAGTGGAGTTCGCGTACAACAACAGCTTTCAGTCGAGCATTCAGATGGCTCCCTATGAGGCTTTGTATGGTAGGAAGTGTAGGACCCCGATATGTTGGGCCGAGGCCGGACAAAAACTGGTGCCGATGCCCGAGTTACTTAAGGGAACCACCGAGAAGGTGAAGTTGATATGTGATCGCTTGAAAGCGGCTTCAGATCGGCAAAAGTCCTATGCCGATTTAAAAAGAAAGGAGGTGGAATACTCCGTGGGGGATAAAGTGTTTTTGAAAGTTTCACCTTGGAAGAAGGTGATGAGGTTTGGGAGGAAGGGCAAGTTGAGCCCGAGGTACATAGGGCCTTATGAAATAGTTGAGAGAATTGGTCCGGTTGCATATAGATTGAGACTCCCTGTTGAGCTAGAGAAGATTCATGATGTATTTCATGTGTCGATGCTTAGGAGGTATAGATCGGATCCGTCCCATATTATGCCAGTGGAAGAAATAGAGTTAAATCCAGACTTGTCTTACAATAAGGAACCAGTTGAGATACTTGCTTCTGATAGCAAGGTGTTGCGTGGCAAGACTATAGAGTTAGTCAAAGTCTTATGGAGGCATAGAGGTGTGGAGGAAGCCACGTGGGAGAGGAAAGCGGACATGCTTGAGCAGTTTCCGTACTTGTTTCCGTCAGGTAATTTCGAGGACGAAATTTCCTTAAGTAGGGGAGAGTTGTAACGCCCCGGTTTAGGGGTTGGGTGAAAAATAATAATTTAATATTACTTCCGGGTCCGGTTTTGTAATTAAAAATAATTCTGGGCCTCGGGTTTTAAGACAACAAAATTTAGTTGGACCACATTTTTAAACAAGCCCACATGGCCATGGGGGGCACCTATTGTAGTTTTCCTCTTTATTTAAGGGTATTTAGGTCTTTGGACCTTTAATTTTAAACCAACCTAAATAATGATTTTATTTTTAGTCATCTTCTTCCCCACTACCCATTTTTCAGACAAAAGAAACCTCTCCCCCTTTGGAGCACTATTCCATTCATAACTCACCCAATCTTGAAGGTTTTTCGAAGGTAAGGTCGTTTTTGATTTGCTTTCATTATCCTCAATTAGCACATACCCTTATTTTCTAGAAAACTCATGATTTTGGTGATTTGGGGGTTTTGAATTTTTGATTAAAAATGACATTTTTAACACCTTTAACTTAGGTTTTTGATCTCTAAATGATATATGAGTTGTTTTCAATCTAAAGGGTCCAATGGGTATAATTTTTATGAAGTTTTGGGGTGTTTCCCGGAATGGGGTTTTGGGGAGGTTTTTGGGAGGCTTTAAGTTGAGTTTTGGGGGTGTTTTATGTGAATATGAGAGGGCTGATGGATAGGCTACATGTAAGGGAAGTTTTGGAGACTTTAGGGAGTAGTTTGAAGGATGAAATCAATGGTTTTAAGGGTTCCTTAAGGGCTGCTCGGAAATTGGTATTTTGGGCTTGTTTTCAATGTGAAAATTGAAGTCTTGTGCTTAGTATATTATCCGGGTTGAGTATTTTAGATCATGGACTGACTTGAGGTTATTTGCTTGGTGTTGGTTTGGCTAGAGGCGAGAATTTTGGTCGGAGAAGCTTCGGGGGCAAATCCGGGGAATTCGGAGTCTTGAGCTTGGTCTTCGATCTTCTCTTGGGTAGTAACGGTGAGTAGATTCATTGGTTTGTACTTTGTGCTTGATATGGACTCCTTTGGGGTTTGGGTAGAACCTTGAGAGGTTGCCTAAACCCGTGTGTAAGTCTCCCTACTCATAAGTTGTCGTGACAAGTTGATTGTATATACATTGTGACCATTGAATGCATTTTAAGTTGTCAATGTTGTAGTCGTGTTGAGTTCGTGCCTCACGTGATGGTGGTCTAAACTACGGTGATGTGTAGTCCCGCCGGTAGTGACTAGTAGGGTAGTACTTTGATGTGTAGTCCCATTGTACATCCACTAGTCGAAACGGTGATGTGTAGTCCCACCGTATGTGTATGATGGTTGTGCTTGTGCAAACCATGTGTTGTTGTGAGATTAACCTTTGTGCATCCATTGCTTCCTTGCATATAAATCGTGTTTTGGAAAAACTACATGTTGTGAATTGTAGAGCCTCTCTCACTAAGCTAGTTGCTTATGCTCTTTGTTTTCAACGTGCAGATCGTTAGAGTTCGGGAGGCGAGCGGGCGAAGGAGGAGCTTTTGGGAGTTCTCAAGCAAGTTTAAGTATGGTTTGCTTTTGTAATAATGTCTAGACAATGGGGTATAGAGTGTAGGAGTTGGGGTCAAACTCCTTAGGAATTTTTGTTGAGTATGTTAAACTCAAGGCTATGTTATGCTTTGCTTCTTGGTTTGCTATTTATGCTTGATACGTTGCTTATGTGAACGTGCCTTATCATGTATGTTGCTGGTCTTGTATGCCTTATATTTGACTATCCTTTGTGAGGAGTTCATGCTTGTTAAGTATGCACTTTTGGGTGAAATTGCATGAAGCTTTGATTTGTATGAAGTTCATTAGATTAAATGCCTCACATGTTAAATTGTCATTGTGGTTTGGTGGATGTATGTTGCTTGTGCTTAGGGGAGTCCAAGAATGCATTTAGAGTTGGGTTAAGGGTCATCTGTGCAAAAATCGTGGTGTTGCAGTGCAGGGGGTATCGATACCCTAGCTAAGGGTATCGATACTGTCTTGCCCAAAGGCCTCAGTTTTGGCCTGGGGTATCGATACCCTAAGGGTATCGATACCCTCCAAAGTCTCTGTAATTTGGGTTTGGGGGTTAGAATAGAGCGTATCGATACGGGGTCCCCGAGTATCGATACGGATCTATTCTGTTGACCAAGGAAGGTTGACCGAGGAAGAGGGTATCGATACCCCTGGTAAGGGTATCGATACGGTCTTCTTGTGTTGACTTCCTGGGTTGACCTAGAAGGGGGGGGGTATCGATACCCCTGTCAAGGGTATCGATACTGCCTGCCTGTAAACTTAAAAATGGACTGTTTATGCGTGGCCGGAGTTCGAATGTGTTTTCCTTGTATGTTTCCGCGGTTGTGAACCACTTAGGGTTTAACCATCCTCTAGACAAGATAAAAAAAATATAGGGTTGCTAACCGAGGGGGAATCCTTTGGGTTTCGCTTCGGTTTTCCCCGTGTGGCTCACTCGGACCGGTCATCCGGCCAGACCAGGACGAGGGGGTTACAGATTCTTGGTCTAATACTTTCAAAATAATAGAAATATCTATAAAAGTAGGTTTTATCTCGGATTTGATTCAATAAGACAGATTTTTCATGTCAAAAATTAGATCCACATCAGTCATAAGGCCTGATCACGTTTTATCGAAGACGAGCTTCTGCCAGTTGTACTTTCTTTCAAACAACTTGATTTTCACATGAGAAGCTAAAAATATGTTTTCCGAGCTAATTCTCACCATGTCATCCATATTTCACCTCTAAATCAAAATACACATAATTTCCACAATCAAGCTTAAAATATAATTAGGATATGAAGAAACTAATCACAGCAAAGAGTATATAATTATAACCTATCAGTCCTTAATGAGATGACTTACTTATGATAGTGACCACAAATGTTTTATGAAAGTTTGATGCTCAAGCCCTCCCTACATATGCTATGATGTATTTTTTATTGTCTGATTGTATCATCGACCCAATAGTATCTTTCATGAGATCTTTTCTAGTGGTCTGGTAAGGCTGATAGTAGGGGCTGAATTCATGTGCTTGGAATAAGTTCTGCAGGCCAAAGAGATATGGGGTCTCGGGCTTAAGGACAGAGTTTTTATTTTTGCTCCGTTAGGTAAACAAATTTAGAGGTTGATTGTTAATAGAGATTCTCTTTTCTTTAAAGTATTTTCCTCTAAATACTTCCATGATGACAATGTGTTGAATGCTAAGCCCCATGATAAAACTTCTTTTATTTGGAGGTGTATTTACAAGGCAAATGAGATTTTTAAAAAGCAATTTTATTCTAAAATTGGTGTTGACAGTAAAGTGCTCATATTTTAGTCTAGATGGGGGAGTGATACAATGATAAATTTACAAGGTTTTTATCTTAATGAAGGCTCTCAACTGTTACTTGTGGTGAGTTCATAGTGTCTAATGAAGCTAAGTGGGATGAAAGGAAAGTAAGAAAGGTTTTTTCTACGTCTGATGTTGAAAATATTTTAGATGCTCTATTTCTCCTGTGTCTGTTGATGTTTTTCAGTGGGATCACCATTCTTTTGGTGTTTATTCCACCATATCAGGTTATGATTGGTTTCAAAAGAACCGTTCTATTGAAAAAGACATTTTCCTTATTTGAAAAGTACGGTAAAAAATAAAAACCCTCCCTAAGATCAAAATTTTTATTTGGAGATTGTGTTTTAATATTCTTTCTGTTGGAGAAAAGTTAGCAGCTGCTTTTATTGGGTCACGTTCTTGTCCTCTTTGTGGTGTTGCTGTTGAATCTCTTTTTGCATGCATGTAGAGACTGTCCTTATGTGAAAGAGATTTTTGATTTCTGTGATTTGTCTAGAAAGTTTCATGTTGATCTTGTGGCTAACTGTAGGCAATGGCTTGAGTTATACTTGTAATATTTTGAGACAGATCTATTCTCCTTTTTATGTGTGTTGACGTGGAACATTTGGAATAGAAGGATCTCTCTAGTTTATAGGGGCACTCTCCTTCCTGTTAGAGCTATTATAAATTATGTCCAATTGCTCGTTTCTGATTTTCAGTCTGTTGTTGAATTACATGGTGCTGCTCCTTCATGTAACATGTCTGAAAGATGGATGTATCCTCCTGCTGGTATCTTTAAAATCAATGTTGATGGTGCTTTTCTCATTGAATCTGGTAAAGCATTAGTGGGTGTTGTTTCTTGTAACCATTATGGGCTTATGATCGATGGGTATGCAAGCATTCTACAGGGTACTTTTAATGCTGAACTTGTAGAAGCTATGGCTTTCTCGGAAGGATTGAAGATGGTTGTCTCGAAAGGATGGACACATGTGTAGATTGAAAGTGATTCTATTGGCATCATCAACAAACTTCTTTCTCGGGAGGCAGATCACTCCATTGCAGGCATTTTTCTCTTTGAAGCTAGGCAGATTCTCAAGGACAATCCCAGTTTTAGTGTTATCCATGTAAGTCGAAAGGTAAATAAGATTTCTCACACCCTTGCACATTGGGCTTTTGATTGTAATAAGCCTTTTTATTTTTCGTTTGATGTTCCTAGTTGTATTGAAACAGATATTTTGGATGATGCCATTTTTGTCGTTTAATTAATATATATTACCGTTTCTCTAAAAAAATGATGCTATAGATGATAGCTTATGCACTCGATGGCTGAGTGATCAGGGTAGGGCATATATTAACTTTATGGGATGTGTAAACTCGAGTATATCGATTGACTATCTGACCTCGATTATGGTAATGTATGGAGTAATTTGTATGACTTTTCATAGTTTTGTTAATGCCTTGAGATAGGTGATCTATAAAATCTAACAAGTGTAGGCTAGACGATATCTCATAGATAGTGGATGCCTTATCTATGCTCTCTTGACTATATTTATATTGCATACTTATTTTATCATAATCACGAATTGTGGTAGAATATAAATGTACCACTAAGTTTTGTTAGCTCAGCATGCGGATGTGGTTTTTTCGTGCGTAGGTTGACAGTTCACCTTTGGAGGAGCTCATCGAGAAGGATTTCCTAACACCGTGTTCGCTTCAAAGTACAATACTTGTTATTTTAGTTTGGGATAACTATTGAGTTGTAACTCTATTTGAAATATTATTTTAGTTTACGGTGTTTTAAACTCGGAGCTCCTATTTTGTGAACTTATTCAAATGCTTATTTATTTTAATGAATTTATGGATGTTTAATGATTTTAAATGATGGCTAAACTTATAGTTTTAAATTGAAAATTTGATGGGTCAATTTTTGGGTGACCCGATTGTAGTACTTCAAATCCGGATCGGGATCGGGTGTTACAATAAATATTTTTTGTTTGTCTTCTTGATTCTCCAAGGCTTTGTCATGACTAATTTGGATTGATTTGAGTTGCACACATTACTTTGGTAGGTAAGTCTCCCAACATGAATTTTCTGTGAACACAAGACCTCAAACTCGAGATCTGCTTACGTGATACCAAACTGTTTAGTACTTAGACCAACTCAATTATTATAATTATAATTTTTTTATCGAACTAATCAATGATGTTAATGAGTAATTCTTTTATCAAAGGGCAAATTCCAGTCGTAGACAAGGGAAGTGTCTAGGAGCCCAAATGAGCCGAAAGAACCAATACTGAAAACTTACTGATCAGATCTTAAGCGTTTTTTTTTGTTGTTGGGGGGGGGGGGGGGGGGGGGGGATAAGATCAGATATAAACAAGAAGCCTTGTTAAATGGACTGAGATGGAATGTTGGCCCGTTTCATATGTCAGTCCACATCTCACCGTACATCTGCTTTTGAGTATTTGACCAACTTTCTATTTTTATCTGTTCCTGCTGATTTAGGCTAACCTATTCTCGCGGCTTCCAATCTAGTAATAAACAACTTCAATCCCTGCGTACAATTAATTTTGTTATTATTTTATAATTAAAAAAGGGGCATAATTATAAAGGTTAAACAATGTGAAATGCAGCTAAAATATTTTTTATTAAATTATATGTTTATTTTATGATTTATGTTCAGAATTGATGAATTTTTTTTCTAAACAATATTTTTTTAAAGCAAATACTTGTCATCTTATTGAGAGGGCAATATCTCTTCAAATGCGGCCAACACTCATCGGTTAAAACACTTTCTTTTGAAGATGCAAAGCCATAAACTTCAAGCGTAAAATAATAGGAAAAAACATTAAAATTCTCGAAATCCGTTGATTACTGACATGCCACGTGTCATATAACTGCCCAATTATCACGCGGGGGCCTGATTTTGCCACCATACTCAGACCGTTGATCTTTATAGCCTCGCATGATCCAACGGTATAGATTAGCTTACCAAAACAAAGTAGGGTTTCTTCAAAACCTTCATACCTATAAACACGACACAGTTGCTTCTTTACCGGTGCGGCGCAGTTCGTTCTGCCCTCCCCTTTTTGTCACTTTAAGAAAAAAACCCCAAAACAGAGAGAGAATCTTAAACTTATCTTCTTTTCGTCGTCGTCATCGTCTCTATCGTTCCGTTCAACTCCGGATCTCCGACGATTTTATCCCCGTTTACGCATCTCTCTCCTCTTTTATCCAAAACACAAGAAAAAAATTATTTAGTTTTAGAATCTGTTTTAATTTTTCCTCATTAGTGTTTGATTGAATTACAAGAGGAGAGGGAAAAAAGAGAGTGATCTAGGAGAGTTAGGGTTACGTTTTTTATGGCACAGATTCAGGTCCAGTATCAGGCGCCGGTTTCCGGGCCAAACGGCGTTTCTCCCGTAACCGGTGGACCGCAGTTTATGCTGACTTCGCTCTATGTTGGCGATCTTGATGCTACCGTTACCGATGAGCAGCTCTTCCAAACGTTTAGCCAAGTGGCTCAGGTCGCTTCAGTAAGAGTCTGTCGGGACTTGGCAACTGGCCGCTCTCTCGGCTATGGCTATGTCAACTATAACAATCCTCGTGATGGTTAGACTTGCACTTTAATTTTAAAAAAATTATTCTTTGTTCAGTAATTTAATAATTTAATGCTGTTTGTTGGTTAGCTTGACTGTGAATTCTTTTGGAATGTGAATGTAGATTACTGATAATCGGGAAATTTTGTTTTTGGCGATGTGAAATATTTTGAGATATTATATGAATGTAGATTATATTGGAAGTACAGAATTGGTATAGAATTCAAGCTAATTATTTTTTAATCCAACTTAATTGCAATGTTCAACGACATTATAGTATTTATGCGATTTCTGTTGATAGTTAATTCCTAATGTTTTTTTGAAAGTGTAGTTATTGTCGATTCCTGTGTTTTGCTTTGAAACTCTTCATAATGTATTCTTTAGAATATGATAATGTATCTTTGCAAAATATTTGACGAAGCTTTTCAATTCCTATATTTGCTTTGAAACTTTTCTAAATGTATTCTTTTTATTTGCAAAAAATTTGACATTTATACCAAATTTGCATCCCTCTTATATAAACTAAGAGTGGATTGAATTTCTATGTTAGAAAGTAACTTAGAAGATGATGCTGTTGATGTTGAACTTGCCTTCTATTAATGTTGCTTTTTTGTTATTCTTGTGTACAGCGGCTAGGGCATTGGATCTACTGAATTTCACTCCACTGAATAACAAGCCCATTCGCATCATGTATTCTCAGCGAGACCCTAGTCTTCGTAAGAGTGGTACTGCAAACATATTTATCAAGGTATTAAGCTCTTTTTAGTGTTTCTGAATTTGTTTTTCTCCTTTCGTTCTCTCTTGGCAATTCCCCCCCCCCCTCTGAAATCACTAATATATATAGACATTTTGATTGTTTGTTCTTAGGCCTTTTAGTACCTTCTTCTTACCTGTTTAAGTCTGCCCACTCACTCTTAGTATTCATGCAAATTTATATGCAAAATAACCTCTCTTAGACTTCCATCTTTCTATATGTTGCAATCATTCACATGCAAGCATGTTTTCTCCATGTGATATAGTTGGCTTCCAATCTTCACCCCATCCCTTTATTTTTGTTTTGTTTGCAGAACTTGGACAAGTCTATTGACCACAAAGCATTACATGATACGTTTTCTTCATTTGGCAACATTCTTTCTTGCAAGATAGCTATTGACGGTCTGGGCCAGTCTAAAGGCTATGGTTTTGTACAATTTGACAATGAAGAATCTGCTCAGAATGCAATTGATAAATTAAATGGCATGTTGATTAATGACAAGCAGGTATATGTTGGACCTTTCCTTCGTAAGCAGGATAGAGACGGTGCTTTGGATAAGACCAAATTCAATAATGTTTATGTGAAAAATATTTCCGAGTCTACAACAGATGAAGACTTGAAAACAATTTTTGGCGAGTATGGTGAAATTACTAGTGCTGTAGTTATGAGGGATGCAGATGGGAAGTCAAAGGGTTTTGGATTTGTCAACTTTGAAAATGCTGATGATGCTGCTAAAGCTGTTGAAGCACTTAATGGAAAGAAGTTTGATGAAAAAGAGATGTATGTTGGAAAAGCCCTGAAAAAGTCTGAAAGAGAGAATGAGCGAAAAGCCCGTTATGAGCAGACTTTAAAGGAAGCTGCTGATAAGTTCCAGGGTTTGAATTTATACATTAAAAACTTAGATGATGGTATTGGTGATGAAGAGCTGAAGGAACTGTTTTCAGAGTTTGGTACCATTACTTCATGCAAGGTTTGCAAAAATGGTTCTTGGTTGGTTAATTGTTGATTCTAGCTACTGAATCTTGTTCTCTTGATATTAATGTTATTGCCTTTACCCCCCATGAAAACTTTGCAGGTTATGCGTGATCCAAGTGGAATTAGTAAGGGCTCTGGATTTGTGGCCTTTTCAACTCCTGAAGAAGCATCTCGTTCTGTAAGACTGAATTTGTTTTTTCTTTGGGTTCTCATCTAAATATGTGGTCATAATCTAATTAGTACATTTGTTATGCATCTACAGCTTGCTGAGATGAATGGTAAAATGGTTGCAAGCAAACCCCTTTATGTTGCACTTGCGCAGAGGAAAGAAGAGAGAAGAGCAAGGCTACAGGTAAACAACATTGGCCATCTAATTCTTTTCTATCTTGATTATTGTTTTGCATGGTTTTCTATTATATAGTCTTGTTTGTACTTTAGTAAACGGAAATGTTCTTTGTACTAATGAAATTCTTGGGTTAATGTTGTTAATCATTTGGGATTTACGTGTGTTTATGTTGTGTTATTCCTTCTCTTCTTTTTGAGTATCCTTGTCCATTACATGTCTGATGCATATTTCGACATTGTTATGTATTCTTCCATGGGATCTCCAGACTCCAAATACATGAAAATCGTTGAAAATTTGATTCTAAATTCCCACAATGTCTGATTAACTGGTTCCAATTAGTTATATCTCATTTATCTATTTCATTTTTTTCAGGCTCAGTTTTCTCAAATGAGGCCACTTGCTATGTCCTCTGTTACTCCTCGTATTCCAATGTATCCTTCTGGTTCTCCGGGTATTGGCCAACAGTTTTTATATGGGCAAGGACCTCCAGCTATCATTCCTCAACAAGTAATATCTATTTTTGCTCTGTGCATTATATTTAATTTTACATGCTTGACTTTTTTTTCTCTTTGTGAGTTGGCATACTTGTCTGTTTGGAAGATTTGATTTTGTCGAGGATGTCTGTAATATGAATATGCTTTTTCCCTTATCATCAATTCTAGGCTGGTTTTGGTTATCAGCAACAACTGGTTCCCGGAATGAGGCCTGGTGGCCCCCCTGTACCAAATTTCTTTGTTCCCATGGTACAGCAAGGTCAGCAGGGTCAGCGACCAGGGGGGCGGCGAGGAGCCGGTCCGGTGCAACAGTCTCAGCAACCAGTGCCGTTGATGCAACAGCAGGTAAGCTGTATGCATATGTGTGGGATCCTGCTTTTTATGCTAATGCTTTGGCTGAAGTCATTGTACTAACTCAACCCCCTTGTTCCAGATGCTGCCCAGGGGACGTGTCTATCGTTATCCCCCAGGTCATATGATGCCTGAAGTTCCAATATCAAATGTTCCTGGAGGCATGCTCTCTGCTCCATATGAAATGGGTGGGATGCGATTGCGTGACGCTGGTGTTGGGCAGCCCATGCCAGTACCAGCGTTGGCTTCATCTCTTGCAAATGCAACACCTGAACAGCAAAGGACGGTAAGTCCACTTGTTGATTTGATTTATTTGTTTTCCAGATCTTTATATTTTCATTGTAACTGATGACCAGATGCTCGGAGAAAGCTTATACCCCCTTGTGGAAAGGCTGGAGCGTGATTCGGCAGCCAAGGTTACAGGCATGCTTCTGGAAATGGACCAAACTGAGGTTTTGCATCTCCTGGAATCACCAGAAGCTTTGAAGGCTAAGGTAGTGGAGGCCATGGAGGTATTAAGGAGTGTTGCTGCTCAGCAACAAGCCAACAATCCAGCTGACCGATTGGCTTCACTTTCGCTGAATGATAACCTTGTTTCTTGAGACTAAAATGAGTGGAAATTGAGAATTTGCTGGACCCTATATCAACACTGGGCTATATTATTTTAGTCTATTAGGGTTGAAGTTTGGAATCTTTTTATATTATGCCTTTTGGATAGTGTTTTTTTAATATTTGTTTTTACTTGGCTTGTTGAACCATAGTTTGTTTTATTTCATTGATCCTTATCTATTATCTTTTATTTTGATTCTCAATACATGCTTTTGCATGCTTTTGAATAATTTAGAGTTCAGGTTTAAGCAATAATTTTATGTAGAAGTCGCTGCTTTAAAACACACCTTATCTCGAACGGTGTTGTAAAAATTTGGTGATAAGGGATAGACGCTACCGGTTTAAAAATTTAAAAAATTGTGTGTTTTTAATGGAAGTCTCGCCGTTTATGGTTCGTTCTTCTCATTGTATTTTTTAAAGCTTCCTCGTTAATGATTAGGTAATGATCAATACACGACCCTGAGAAGTATGCCTGATTCGCAAAAATGATGGAGTATACCATTTTGTAAGGGTTTGATTTCTTCAAATCATAAAGTTAAAAAAAAAGTTCGATGCATGTTTTAGTTTTAAGCTATATCGTTTTCAATTTTTCTCACTTTAGGCTTCATTTTTTCTGGTTTAGTTACGTGGGAATATTTTACGACCATCGATGAGCACTATTAACGACGAGCACCGATGAGCACTATTAATTTAATTTATAAAGATTTAAAATCTAAAGAATTTATCGTATAATTATAAATTATTTAAAAATTTAAAGGTAAATTAATTATAATATTTTTAATTTTTAACTTTTTCAACATAATTAGATCAAAATACCTACCCCTAAATCACAAATTCTAATTTTTTTCTTTGGAATTCAATCCACCGCCGCTGCTATCACCGGCCATGTTTGCACTGCCTCGGCGCCGCACCTTTGTGGCCGCCGTTGAGCCCTCACACCGTTCACTACCGACTCTCAAACTTGAGACATGCGGTTGATGCTTAAGTCAAGCACGACAAACCAGCAAACCAAACCCTATCGTCGCTCACAACAAACTAACAAACCAAACCAAGCACGCATAATAAAAAATTAGAATGGTCGGGCTCAACGGCGGCGGGGCGGTGTGAATGTGGCAGGCGACGACAAATTGAATTTTAAAGAAAAGATTAGGGTTTTGCGATTTAGGGGTAAGTGTTTTGATCTAATTATGTTAAAAAGAAAATTAAAAATATATTTTAATTAATTTATTTTTTAATTTTTAAATAATTTATAACATATGAGTCTTTAGATTTTAGATCTTTATAAAGTAAATTAATAGTGCTCGTCAAGCGTGAGAGACTCATCCAGTTATGTGAAAGCTTTCTTGTCTCATTTTAAAATATTGAATTCCTGTACATTTTTAGGTGGAAATCTTAATTATTTAATCAACTTTCCTTTAATTTTCCAGCTAACTGTAGATCTAGTATCTACTGAAAATATTTTTTTTTTCTAGTTTTCAATATTAATAATATTGTATTTTGAAACTTTAAATCTACAAATGTAGAGTGATAAAAGGTTGAGTCGTTCAACTAATGATTATTATTATTATTACTATTATTTATGTATTTTTATAGATTTAGGGTAATTTTGATTAACTTAAAATATAGGGACTAAAGTGGTATTTTGTTTTTATAGCTATTAAGTAACAACAAAATTGAATAAAAGTTAGATTGGACCAGCATTTAAACTTTCAAATAAAAAGTAATACATATACTTAATGTTATAAAACTAAAGTAAAAATAATATAAAAACATCTAACATAGTTTTTTAATATAACATCTAATATATTTAAATCTTATTTTTTTTATCAATAATCTTTATAACAGATGGTTAAAAATTTTTAGTCAATACCTAACTCTATTCTCTTTATTATGGGTTCAATATTCATTAAGAATAAATTTCCCTCTCTTTAAATAAGACTTGTTCAAAAAAATCTCGTTTTTTTTGTAAGACCATAATTTACTCTATGTTTGAATTAAATGAAAATTTCGCATTCTCACCAATAAACAAATAAATTTACAAAAACATACAGCTCAGTTAAATGAAAAATAAAAACATTTTATTATAAGAAAGTGAAATTTGTATTTGAAAATAAAAAACAGTAATTATTCTATACATTGACAATGGATTTTTTCCCACAAACAAAGTTAAGTACGTTCTAAAATTTTAAAATATTAATCTACTTTAAAATTCTAAATTCTAAATCTTAATTCTTAAAACTTAAACTATAACAATAAACTATAAATTCTAACCCTTAAATCTTAAATTCAAAAAACAAAATTTTTACCATGAGATATTGTTCATTCAAAATTACAGTAATTATATAAATATAGATTTAAAATAGTAAAAACGCATGCTAAAGAATTGTAAAAAACAAAAATTGACCATAGGTTCAAGATGACACATCATAGCTAAGGAATGTGTGTACACATGAATAGGATTAGGTATGGGCACGGGTCGAGTAGGTCAGGTTTTTGGCCCACCCGCACCCGATTCGAAAATAAATACCCTAAACTCGCACCTGACCCGACTCAATAATACCTTTTTAAAAATTTAACTCGACCCGACTCGAAAATAAATATACTAAATTCGACCATGACCCAACCTGACCCGACTCGAACTATATAAAATAAATTAATTTTAGGAACCTAACTGTAAAAAAGTAATTTTAAAAGACTTAATTGTAAAAAATTATAATTTAAAGGACTAAATCATAAATAAAAATTCAATTTTAAGGACTTAATTATAAAATATATATATAAAGAGGGATATTATTATAAATATTCCTAAAAAAATTTAGAGGAAAATTATACTATTAGTCCCGAGTCGGGTCGAGTCAAATATTTTTCACCCTAAACCCGAACCCAACCCGAGTATACCTTTAAAAAATATTATCTGACCCGACCTGAAGCTATTTTTTTATTAAAAATTCCGACCCGATCAGATCAGGCAGAACCCGTCGAATCCGACTAAAATGTCCATCCTTAAATAGGATACTAACACTGGCTCACAACACTTGAAGGGAAACTTCAGGTGCACGCTTTCATGTTTTGTGTTTTTTACTACAAAACCCCTACCCCCTACCAAATCGAAGTCCCCTCTCTTGTTCTGTAAAATCGAATTAGGGAAAACAAAACCCTAGGAAAAATCGTTTCTTTTTTTTTTCTGATTCGACATAAAAAGATACCTTCCCAAAATGTTAAACTATGAAGATTCGAATTTTCCCTTGATAGATATAGGAGGAGGAGGAGGCTCATCCAGAACAAGCTCGTTATTTCATCTCCCACCTGGTTGTCGATTTTACCCTTCTGATGAGGAGCTTCTAAAACATTATCTAACAGGGAAAAACAGCTCCCTCCCCGCTGATCGTGCTGATGCTTACGGATACGATTTGATCAGGGAACTTAATTTGTATGATTACGAGCCGTCTGATTTGCCGGAGGGCGCGTGCTTTGTGCATGGTTACCGGGGGAGAAAAAGGCACTGGTTTTGTTATACGGAGAGTAAAAGAGGGAGGAGAAGGAGAAGAGCAAAAGGAGGGTTTTGGTGGAAAATAGGAAAAGTTAGGGATGTGTTTGATGGAGGGAATGTAGCATTGGGGACTAGAACAAAATTTGTATTTTATGAGGTTGATTCAGTCAAGGCTGCTGTTAGGACCCCTTGGTTTATGTATGAATATGCACTTCTTCACCATCCCAAGGTAAATAGAAAATAAATTTCATTTTGTTTGTTTGTTTAATCTTCTTCCATTGTATGAAAGTTTTATTGGGTAATATGATGTGGACTTACCTTTTGTTATTGCTCTTCGGTAGGTAGTGATAAACTGTAGCTGACAAAATTTGTATCTATTGCAGATTTAATTGTGTCCTCTCCAATCTCCAACAAAACCATCCTTTTTTGTTGTTTTAATTTGTATTTTTATTGCATGTCACTTTAGTGCTCTAAACCCACATAGCCCCTACCCTTTGTTAATGCTTAAATTGACTGACTTTTTTCACTAGACACTTGCTGTGGGCCAAAATGAATTTCTAAACTAACTTTATGTTTTCCAAAACTTCAGTAGGTTAATTGTGCTCCCACTTGGTTGTACGTGGCTCGGCATGGGTTCAGTAGGTTAGTTGTTCATTGTAGTAATCACTTGGGGTCTTATGTTGGCAAGTGTATGAAAAAAGGATTTGGTTTTCTTAAGAGCCGCATCAAAATTATTTCATTGTTGTTTTTCTTTGCCAATTGTAGTAGAGCCTAACATGCGTAGATTGGAATATTCTGAGTCCTCAATAAAGTAAATTTCTGCTAATATCAAGTGAAATCTTAGTAAGTTCTGGCTTTTGTGTACTTACTCTTTGGAAAATATGAACTTCGCCATAATTAAATTTGCTTGTTTGCGAGATATACTGTGCCAAACATGTGAACTTATGTTTAGATTGGTTTCATTGGTGGGGGAGGTGCTGGGACTGTTACTTCCATGTAAATGATTTCTCTACCATCTGCAGGCTACTTTTGTGCTATGCCGAGTATTCACCAGATCTTGTGCTAGAAATAGTGTATCAGAGAATGTTTTAAGTTGTGCAGAACATACTGTTTCAACTATACCTCACATCGGCATTCAGCATGATGGATTTCTTAGGCCTGACATTCTTGAAGCTGAAATCAATGGTGATGACTTCAATAAAGAGCTAGACGATCCAATAGCAACTGGACCTGTTTCTGTTGCAAGTTTTGAGTTTCGTTCAGGCATCCCACCAGACATGCCCAATGATCTGGTAATCTAGATTGAGCATTATTTTTTTGTCATGGAACTCATATTACTGCCAAATTCTTTTCCATTTTGTACATACTTTTATTTGTGATACCAGACATGGCTTTTGTGTTTTTCCTTTTCTAACAAGGCTTGCATGTATTTCAATTCTCAATTGCATTTCAAATAACTTCAAATTTTCTCATGCATGTAACAATAATGCCTCGGTTCTTTTCATAAGAAAAACATTACAGGACTTTTTATGATGTAATACATTTTCATGATTATAAAGTAATTGTTTCCAACACACTTGTTTCTTTCTTTAAGTCATGGTTGAGCATTAAAAAGAAGGGTACTCATCCAATCTTTTGAGTTCTTCACATTACATAAAGTTTTGATTGCTGTACATATTTGCTTGCTGTACATGTATAATAAAGTTTTCACTATGTGAAGTCTTTAACTCCACAAATGTTAAGCATGTCTAAACGTTTATCACAAGAAGCATTTTTTAGATGATTGTTCTTTCCTAAGTTGAACTAATTTTTCTCTGCAATGGCTGTTATGCAGGTGGGATCTCAGCTAACTACTAATGAGTTACTGTCAGTTATAGAAGAAGATTTTATAGAGTTGGATGATCTCAGATGATCTTGGCCAAAAAAATGATCTCAGTTGATGATTGTACATCATACGTACCATAAAGAAAATTGGAGCAGTTACCTTCAGAAATAGCAAGAGAATGATTTAAGATTTATATATTGAAGAATCTAATCAGAAACAAGAAATGTTCTTCAAATCTGAATAGAGAGAAATCAAATGGCAGGTTCACTCGCCTCATAAGGTCATTTTTGTTCTCTTTTATCTCAAGTCCTTGGATCAATAACATTCATGAATGTTTTATAAAATTTATCTGTTGGCTCACCATGCAGGCTGCACTCATTTGCCTAATTATCAGGAATTTTACTTCGGAAGAATTTAGGTTATCAAGAAGCTAAGTTTAGGAAGAATCAAATTATCAGGAAATTTTCCTTCAGAAGAATTAATCGTGGTCGAGTTGGACAAATTTCAACAACAGGTGCTTCCATGTTCTTCCTGTTTCTCTGGTGATGGTGGGTTGAAACAATTTGCTCACTCACTTCTCAAATGCCTTCATTTGGCAATGTTTTTCTTCTCCTAGCCTGTTCTATATTGTGTTTCTTAACCTTCACATTGAAGAAGTAATATACTTTGAAACCTACTGCTGTTGTAGATAAAGTAAACGATTGAATCTAAATAAATTAGGATGAATCTGTTTTAAATTGTAGGTTTGCTGTGCTTAATTAGCACAGCTTGAAAGCTTCTTTTTTTGGGTCAAAGCTTGGAAGCTTTGCCTTTGATAGAGTGCTACTACTACTGTCATGTGGTCTTCGGCTAATCAGTCTGAAGCTACTGCAATAGAAAGCAAGAAGCTGGGTTTTTGCATCCCATTATGTGGTAACCAAAGCCAATTGCATTTAAATTTGTTGGTGGGCATTTGCAATTTGCCATTTTGCATAATATTTATTACTACATTCAAGGCATCCACTGTTCCTAGGGGAGGGTGACTTGGTCCTTTCCGTAGTTTCTAACACCCCCCCCCCCCCCCCCCCCCCCCCCCAAAAAAAAAAAAAAAGGAAAATGGGAATTCAATTGGGTCATAATACTGATTTTCAATTAAGTGATGGGTGAATCATTCACTCCCACCACCCACCATTCTGAAACAGTCCAATAGGCTTTAAAGATAAAAAGAAAAGTTATAGGGTTTAAATCACATGATTGCTAACACCTACCCCCATCCTTAACTGGCTTAACCTTTCCCTCAAGAATTTATTACCATCCATCATTGTAATTACACTGAAAAAAAAAATAGGATACCTATTGTGTATGAAATAAAAATACCACAAGGCATAAGTGTTGATATAAACACAGAGAAAACACAAATGATCCCAACTTGCAAGCATGCGTCTCTTTAATGAAAAGTCAAATCTCCTTCCCCTCGTTTTATCTCCCTGTGTTTATTTTATTTTTCCTTAATAATGGAATTAGTGCACAATTTCCAATCTCATGGTCCATGATTATTATTTCTAAATATAAGGAGCGTTGGCATCATATGTAAGGTGGTAGATTTCTCTCTCTCTAAAGCAAATGCCATGTTTATAATATTCTGTTTGGAAAATGGAGAATCATCAATTCTTATCTCATTAATTAAAATTTTCAAAGAAAGATTACAGAATGCGGTTGTATAAGCTGAACCCATATGTCCAAACGGACACGATTGTTGAAACTTGAAATCACCTTTGAATGATTTGAAAGAAGTAAATATCAAATAAAAAGGTAGGCAACAAGGACGAAATATTAAAACAAGTTTGAAAGGGAGGGGTCAATAATAAACTTGCATAAATACTTTGTCAAAAAAAAAACTTGCATAAATAGGAGAGGGAGGGTGCTTTTGGGGTCATTGTATTCACACCTCTTTTAAGCCAAGCAATTATATTTGCTGTGCATTCACTGCATTTCTCCATTTGACATATTCCACCTAAAACTACAGGACACAGAATTCAACTGCTTATCCACATCACAAGATACTGCATAATTTTCTTTCTTCTTCCCAAATCTCACCTACAGTTTTCTTTTTAAGAAACAAATTCCATATATGGTTATAATTCTAAAAGCAATCAAAACTTTTAAACGTTTAGGTGGTGAAAAAAGGCAAGAAAATCAAGTCATTCAAGTGGGGTCAATTCTCTATAAATACTATATTACCAAAGACACGTTTACATTTAACAGGGTAACACTTTTACATGTCATGTTCATGTATTTGGGAAAAAAAAATTAATCTTTTTAACCGGAAAATTATTGGGTAAGAAAAGAAAGGTGGCCAAGGCTGGCTCCTCATTAAAGGAAAGGGAGATTGCATGTGGACGAGTTAAAGGGTTTAAAAAGACTCCAAGGGCCTAAAGGGAGGGGAAGGGGAAGGCAGGCAGAGGCAGGTACTTGGCGTGAACCAGATGGGAACACAACAAACAGAGAGGGTTTAGTGTTTGTGGGGCTTTGCTACGGACCGCATTGGGATGGGAGACCGGTCTTAATTATATTATTATTCTTATTTAATTTTCCATTTATACATTTGGTTTTAGAGATAGAGAGGGTGTGAGGGAAAGGGGTTGTTTTTGTTTGTTTATTTATTTATTTTATGGAGAGAGAATAGGGGAAAAATCCTTTCAAGGAAAAGAGAGATCAGAGATGGAGACATGAAAGCTATTCGGTAAGCGGCCCAACAGGACAGCTTTGCATAGTTATTGTTGTTGTTGTTTGTTTAAGCATTTGTTTTTCTTTTTTGTTATTCAATTCTTTGTTTGGAAACTGCTCTTATGACCATTACTCACTTTTCTTTTTTATCTCTGCCTCTCTCTTTCTGCAGGGTTATTTGGTAAATTACAGGTTAATCTATCTCTTTGTTTCTTGTTTAGAGTATTTCGTTTTATCTTTCATACGCCCTCTCTCTTCCTCCCATTGCTCAAGTGGCGGTTTTCCTTTGTTTTCTTCTTTCTCTCTTTCCTTTCTTAAGAAGGGAGAGGAGAATAGCTTTGAGATAGCCTTTTTTTAATCTTTTTTTACCTCTCCTCCTTTGTTTTCTTGTTCAGATTGTTTTAGATCGAGCAAGGTCTTTCGTTTCTACCCGTTAGGTGAGGTATCTGGTTGTGTTTTCGTGTTTGTCTTCTTCTTGTGCTTGATCGGTTGACGATCAGATGATATATGGACGATATGGTCTCTGGGTTTTTTTTTTTGTTCAATTTATTTGTTTTGGCTTAAAAGGGTGCCTTTTCCCCCAAAGTTTTGATTTTTATGCCTTTTTCAGTTTTCAGAATCTGCATATCTTAAGGTCATTCCTGTTTAAACTCTATAGCTTTTGGCTGTATTTTTACAGGATTTCTTTATCATTGATTTGAGGCCGTCTCTCGTGATAGCTGATTGTAGAGAGACGGCGCTTGTAGTTGCCATCTTTGACCTTTGATTCTCTATTGCATTTTGTGGTTGTCTTAGATTTTGTTGTTTTCTGTCTTCTTTTCTTTCTTTCTGTTGTATGGTGGCTTTGGGTTGGGGTAGGAAGGGGTGGGTGTGCTTACTTCTTAGGGAAAACTATAGAGAAATAACAGCAGCTGGAATGCCTTTGTTTATGTGTTCAGTTTAGGGTTCTTTATATGTTTTTGTCTTTCTTTTGTATGGTGAAGCGTGGATATTTGCTGCTAGTGGATGCCCATTATTGTTTGATTTTGGTTCCCCCGTGAATGCTTTATAATTTCCAGATTTAGTTGCTTACTGCCCTTTGTGGATCAATGTTTTGTTGACCTAGTTTAGGTTGGTGGTTTCAAACTTTTGTCATGTATAAATATGTCTAGATATGCTGTGTGGGTTAAACTTGGGTTCACTTCAGATTAGAATTCGTTTGGTTACGTTACTTTGTTGCTGCTAGCCGCATATTTTGTTATATTTGTTGAAGCTATTCTGCACTGGACCAATCTGTCTATTTGTTGTTTTAGTTGCATTGTTGTTACCCTATACTACTGGTTGCAGGTTGAGAGACCGCTTGGCTGAATTTGTTAGTGCTTGTTGTTCTGCCTATTACTGCATTTGCTTGTGATTTCTGTTTTCTGCTATATTTCCGCAGCCTCATAGCGTCCTATCATTTCTATTAGATTTTAGAGGTAGCTGCTTGCCTTTGATGTTTTCTGTTTGTGTTATTTGTTTCTTCTGTGTTTTTTTGGAAAGCATGCCTATACTTCTGAACCGTGCGTCTTTGAAGATTTCAAGCAACATTTGAATGACTTCGCTAACCCTGGCGAATAATTTATCTGCAACTATTGATTTCCTGATGTATGAAGCGGAAAATGTCACTATAATGCAACCTAATTCGTACTTGACTTACTCTTGCTGTTAATAATCTGGGAATTTATTGAAACTTATTTATAGTGTTTATTTGTGTATTTTTATAACCAAGTACTTCGTCTAAAGCATGTTCATTGCGTACTTGTCCTTCTATTTGTGGCTTATATTTTGTATTTTAATTTGTTCAGGCCTTCACAATAATTTATTCGGAAGTTCATACAAGGCCTAATGCAGGGTCAAAGGGGTACCGTTGGTTCCTTGCCTGAAACCTTATTAGATCATGGGTCTTCATCAAGTAATGCTGTTGTAGAACAGCAGGTATGCTGGAATAATAACCGAAATCCCATTGAAAGCAGATTGTCTGATTGTTTGCTTTCGACAAATGACATGAATATTGGACATGAGAATTCTATTGCTCGTGAGGATCGAGAGCTGGGTCGATGGAGCTTGGGAGAGCCTAGCTCAAGTGGTGCACAGAGTGAAGTAAGCCATAATGAGTGGAAAATGAATCATGGGTGGTCATCTTCCATGAGTGCATCTGCAAGTACTGGTCCTAGGCTAGAGGAGCGGCAGTATGAACGGAATGCTCTATTTGGCCAAAGTTCCCATTCTAGTACAGTTCCCCATGATATCAACTTAAATGCAAGCTTAGTGGATAATGATGATGATAGCTATCAAGTTATAGAACAGTCTAATCTATATAAGCCTAGTGGATCTCAAAATGAGAGGATGCCAACTATTGCTGCTCCTGAATCTTTTCTACATTCTTCTGGAAGTGGTGGGTATGTCGTGGGTGATAATGATATCAGACCTGGTTGCAGTGCTCCATGCAAAAGAAAGGCTCTTGAAGGAAATGTTGGGCAGTCTTCATTGAGTGGAAGTTCTAACAACTTTCATCGAGCTGAAAGTAGTGCATGCCGTGGAGTTCCTTCTAGCTTTAGCATTGGAAGCAGTGTGAATATATCTGCCCCTTCAGGACAGGTGCACCCAACTCTTGGATTGGATGTAAGAGGATCAGCTTCTGTCAGCATTCATGAACCAATTGTTTTACCAACTGCTGAGGGCGTTCACCGGAATTCTCGCCGCAGAATAAATCCTACAAGTATGCAAGAACCTATTACTCCAATGTTTTCTACAGGTGATGCAGCAAGGCAGTCTTTTGTTTCGTCTTCTCGGCAGCCATCAAGAATTACTCCAACCGATCATTATCTGGGTTTAAGGTCAGCACCAGTGGCAGATAATGCAAGTGCACAAAACCCAAATGGCGTCAATCATTTTCCAAATTTTCCGCCGGATGTGCTACCGATTAGGTGGAATGGAGGTTCTGGTTCGAGAATTGGAAGTTCTTCAAGTTCTAACCTATCTGGGGATAGAGATGCTGTAAGCATGACCAGAAACCTATTAGATCATCCTATGTTTGTTCGTGCACCGGATTTGAGAACTATTGTTAGAAATCCAACAAATCGAGCTTTAGGCACTGGAAATACAAGTGTTCCTGGAAATGTTGCTTCTACATATCGCGGTGGCTCAAGTTCTGTTACCAGTGTATCATCTGCTCCCACATCTGTTCCTCATCCCAACCCACCATCCCAACAATACCCACGGAGATTGTCAGAACTTGTTCGTCGATCTTTGATGGCTTCCCATGGTGTTGAACCTGGAGGCCATGTCAATCGTTCCCCTCTTGTTTCAGGACTTCCTACTTCTCCACAAGAGATGCTGCTTTCATCTGGTGTAGCTAATCAGGGCCACCATCGGCAATACCCTAGGCCAGTGTCATGGTTGGAAAGACAAGATGCTGGATTGGTTGGAATTCCCCATTCATTGCGAACTTTAGCTGCTGCAACTGAAGGAAGAAGCAGGCTTCTTGCGTCTGAGGTCTTCCCTATAACTGCATTTTTTATTATTAGTAGTATTTAGTTTGCTTCCAGTCTAACTTTGTGGAATGGCAAGTAACTGTTATAGGTAAAGGAGAAACTTAATTTTTCTTGCATGATGATGAAATGCTAATTGTGGAGAACATGTGCATGCTATTGGTTTTTTTTCCCTAGTTGCTTTTGTTTGAAAGAAATTCCATTGAGCACTGTTATCGAACATGTGCACCAGTACTATGAATCATGCATTCATTTGTGTCTCTTCAGTCCTTGTTTTGATCACACAAGAGAAAATGTTTACCTTGTAAAGTCTTTGTTTTAGCTGTGCCCAACATGTTTTGCCAACATTAAATGCTCTTCTATTAAAAAAAGGGCCTCTACTGGATCTGACAGCTTGTTATGGTGCAGATTCGCCATGTCTTGGATCTCATGCGTCGGGGTGAGAACTTGCGTTTTGAGGTAATGTTTCTGATATTTATGTTGTAGTTTGATGTAGTTCTGTCTTTGCCAATAGAATCATGGAAGCAAGAAAAAGAATTCCATTTTTATTGTTCATTTGTCACCATATTTAAGTAGTTAGCTATTCTTCAAATTTGAGCTGTTATGGGGCCATGTAACGATGGACAAGTGTTGTTTATGGATGAAAATTTATTTATGATCTAACAGTGTTGTTTTCTTTCTAATTCTGCTTCTCTGGCAGGATGTTTTGATCCTTGATCAATCTGTATTTTTTGGGGTAGCCGATATTCACGACCGGCATAGGGATATGCGGCTCGATGTTGATAACATGTCATATGAGGTAATATGTATATCCTTTGGATCTAATATCCTTTCCAGGTGTGAATTCTCATGTTAGATTGTTTTGTGGGTAATAGGAGCTGTTGGCTTTGGAAGAGCGCATTGGTAATGTAAGCACAGGGTTGAGCGAAGGAACTATTGTGAACCGTCTGAAGCAACGAACCTATGCTAGTACATCAGGAGCTCAGTTAGAGGCAGAACCATGTTGTATTTGTCAGGTAATGAATTTCCTCATATGTGATCTCTTTTCTGATTTATACGAACCCCCCTTACATTATTGTTTACTAATATGCAGGAAGAATACAATGATGGAGAAAATCTTGGGACACTGGAATGTGGCCACAACTTTCATGCCGATTGCATTAAACAATGGTTGATTCAAAAGAACTTGTGCCCTATTTGTAAAACAACGGGTCTTACTAAATGAGACAATGTGTTGTTTTTGCGCAATTAGTTCCTTCTCGGGTCAGCGGTTTCGACTGTCGACATAAAGCAGCAGCCTTTTCAAGAGTCTTCACTCAGAAAATTCATGGCAATTCTAATTCAATTGCCAGAGGCATTAGTACTTCCAATTATGCCAAACAAAGAAATCTTCTGGGTGCATGACCCATGTTTGAAGCACTGGGAATTGAAAGCTAATTTCTACATTTTTCATTTGAACTTGCACTATTAGTTTTATGTATGAATCTTCAGCCCATTGGCGACATAGATTATTGATCATCTTTAAATTTTTATGCCCATTTTTGTTTTTTTGTTTTTTCAAAATTTGGGTGGTGAAAACAGAGGTTCAATTTGAAAGTTGAAGATCTAAATTATTTCAAGAACCCTCAATTATGGAGGTTTGAAATGTCTAAGAATCAATAATCTCATATTCTATAGTTTGTTATTTCCTTGCACAAATTGGGGTAGGGGAAGTGAAGATTTTGACACCAACCCCCTCAACATGAGAAAAGAAATGCGGACATCAAACGCAGGTTTGAAAGCAACCTCCATATTTAACATAGCCTAGGGAACAAGCTAAAGCCCATACCCTTGTTTGAGTTGTTAAGCATCATTATGTTTAGCTGTTGATTTCTGGGTGCATAAACTTTGAACATGACAAGGGAGAGGGTGAAAAGAATCCTTTGCCGAAAGCAAACTCTGCCTCTGTGCGTGGTAATGAATGGGAGAGTAATGATCTTCAAAATCCAATGGTGGATTGGTCACAGATCTGCCAGTTTTTCTAACACGCAACTAAAAATAATGGCCTCGGGAATTGCGGTTTTGGCTAAGTCCTTTTAATTAATGCTATTTTCAGCTCAAGCTGACGTTTTTGGCTGGATAAGACAGTAAAGGCTGAAACTTGTCTCTTTCACATTTTCTTTTTCTTTTATTTGTTGTTATGGTGGGTAGTTTTAGGGTGTTTTGTGCTGCTAAAATAAGGTGGTTTTATGCATATTTTTTACTGAATGGTTAAGAATTTATGTTATCATATAAATTTATAACCAAATAATAAAAATTTAAGTTATAATATAATTATAATTTACACAAATTTATACTAAAATAGTAAAAATTTATGTTATAATATAAGAATTTGTGTAGTTACACAAATTTTTACTTAAGCCAAAATTTACACAAATTATTAACCAGTTGATAAAAAATTATATAGTTATAAAATTCTTACTAAATTAGGTAGAATTTCGGTTATATCTAAATTATTATTAATATATATATACACTAAAAAGTATTTTTTATTGTTTGATTCACAATAACATTATTAATTATAATTTTTTAGTTGTACTTCCGGTTCTTTTTAAAATTTATCTAATTAATTTAAGTAAATTTATATCGTACATTTAATTTTAGTGGATAAATCTTATACCATATGTTTTTTTTTTACAGTTTTTCTTCTATTCATTTAAAAAAACAAGTTTTCATATAATTGCTCTATTTATTTCACATTCATTGAACATTAAAAAACCATCACGAAACCTGCTGGGTCTTTTGTCTTCACGTGCATCTTTGATGGAATTCAGGAGTAGAAATGATTAGTTCCTGTAAAATACTCTAAATAATCAACTTATGCCACGTGATTTGTTTTTCTATAAATAAATTTTGACAAAAATCCTCTAACCAATTTTAAATTTTTTTATGTCTTAACGTTAAAATATATTTAAAAATTTAAATTTTAAATTTAACATTAAATTTTAAATCTTAAACCCTACACTTTAAAAAAATAGAATCTAGACCAATTTTTTAAAACTCTGGCCATAAACTTTAATTTTAAAGCCTACAACATAAACACTAAACATATTTTGTTGATATTAGTTCATAAATAAGGACATAAAAAATACAAATATTTCTATTATAAATATACATAATACCATAATTTAGTTATGAACAATGAATCTCGTTGCCATAAGATTCTTGGAATTTAAGAATATAAATTATCACAAGCACCAAGAACTAATTGCATATTTAAAGTCAATAGAATTTTAATTTAATTAATAATATTATTATTATAACATATCGTAGATAAGAAATTCTAATATGGTTGGGCACGTAAAATTATTTGATTTAGAGATTTGAGGTTTATAATAATTTGAGCATTTATAAAAAAAATTGAATTATTTGCAAGAGATAGAAGCTCAAAATTTAGTTTAAAAACAAGCTAAAAATAACAAAAATCCAATATTAGCAATTAAAATTAAAAATAAAATTAAAAGGTTCAGTTCCTTATACATCTCTGAGGTGGAAAATTGGAAATCGCATAAATGTGAGGTTTGTAAAATGTTGGATGTTATCAAAATTAGGTGGTAAATTCGAAATAAATATAAAGAAGAGGGGCCTAAAAAGAAAATAATAAAAATACTGGGCCATCCGTTTTAATTAGGGCGGGAGATTAATCAAAATTTGATTATGCAATTCAACTTTCAGTTTTTTTGTTGATAAATATGCAACTTTGAGAATAAAAGCTAAAGCTTCATACGCTGTTATTTCAGTAATCATCATCTTCAGAATTTTCATAGTATTAGTTTCATTTTGAAAAAACGAACCCCGAAAAGATCCAAACAAAATCAGCACAGAAAAAGATAAAATAAATAAAAGGAAGAAGAAAAAGGAAAAGGAAGAACCAAGTGGATCAGAAACGCTTCCTCTTTTTATGCTTGCGTTTCGATTAATTTTAGTTTCTTCTCCGACCCATTTTCATGGCGGATCTGTACGGTGGCGCGCCATATTCGAATCCGGAACCCGAAGAAATTTCCACTATCCTTAACCAACTCCTTCACAATCCTTCATCTTCATCTTCGTGCATGCAATTCAAGGGAAAGAACATTCATTCTCTTCCGTCTCAAGTGCCAGGAATTTCGGCGCTGGTATCTAACTCCGGCGTTGCGATGGCGATTCCGGTTGTGGATCGGTACGGCCTCGGCGGATTTGCTGTTGGAGCAGAATCAGGACCTCGAGTAAAATTCTCTGATCCTGAAATGTATTTTGGAGCCAACGTTAAAGATAGCTCGGACAATGCGTTATCTTCTGCCGGCGGTTTCAGTTATGACAGCGAGGTAAAAGAATTTGAAATAATATTTTAGACTCTCTTTTTTCTCCAATCGGGAAATCTTTGAATAAGGTTACTATTTAATCTGGAAGGTTCCGGATGCATCGGAGTTTCCATCAAATCAAGAACGGCCACGGAGTTCATCGAAGCGAAGCAGAGCAGCCGAAGTTCATAATTTGTCAGAAAAGGTTTGACTTCCTTAACAGTATTTTTGTAACTTTTTTTTAGAATAGAAGAATCTATAAGAAATTTGATATGTTTTTGTTTGGCAGAGGAGGAGGAGTCGGATTAATGAGAAAATGAAAGCTTTACAGAATCTAATTCCAAACTCTAACAAGGTATCTAAAGACTAAAATAATCCATAACCAGAAAAAAGCCCTTTTTTCTTCTAATAAATGATTTTGATCCTTTCTTTTTGGAGTGATAGACGGACAAGGCTTCAATGCTTGACGAGGCCATCGAGTATTTAAAACAGCTTCAGCTTCAAGTACAGGTGAGTATTCTCTTCTGCTTCTGCCATATCTGTTTGTGTTCTCTTACTATGTTGTTCTCAATTATTAGTGTTAATTATCACGTGTTAGATTTTGTTGTTTATTACTCAAATACTACATTCCAGCTGCCCAATGTTTTCTAAAGACTGAATTTTAATTAACTATGCCTTTCCGGATTTAAAAATCTTTGTTAAAGATTCTGCAATATTGGCATTTAACAATTTCATGGCACTAAGTTTGATAATGTCTACTACATAATACTCTATTATCCAACGACAATAGGACAAAGCACTTTCTGCAATTGTTTTCTACTAATCAGCCTGCATTTAGGAGAAACGGGGACGGTTAGGCATCAATGCGTTTAGTTTCACGCTTAGATTGTTTTGTTTCTGGTGATGGCCGTGGACATGATCCAAGGAGAGGGATTTTTATTTTGTACATTTATAATTTGTTATGATGATAAGATAATTTGTTTGATTTGCTGCACATGATAGCATTGGAAGTTCTTAAACACCGAGATTAGATGAAGTGATAAAATAGTGCAGTTGTTTTTAAATCTTAGTTCCATTGCCATTGCAGATGTTGTCGATGAGAAATGGAATGAGTTTGTACCCTATGTGCTTACCTGGAGTACCACAGCCAATGCAAATGCCTTCTACAGGCATGGGCTACAACGAGGGACATGGGTTCTTCAATCCCAACATAGGAGCAGGCACATTTTCTTCAAACGAAGAAAGCTCGATGAATACACCTTTTAATCTCTCCGATCCGTCAACCATCTCAAATCTGCCTGTTGTTGCACCTTCTGCAGCTAATATGTCTAATTTGGAAGCTCCAATTGGTTTTGAATCATCTGCTGGGGCACACTATGGTTCCTTCTCCCACTCATCGTCTTCCAAGGTGATTTTAGCATTAACATGTAATGAATCTGTCTGAGAACTCTCTGAATTAATGCAAAGCATTTATTTGTTTTCTTTCTCGTTTGCGTGTGAAGGAAATCTGTAAGGAAGGCAGATCGCAGCTGGAATTAGAGATGAATCATGCTGGGAATAGCTCTTCCTCAGGTGTGTCTTAGCCAAGCATAAATCCCCAAGAAGCAGGATGTATAATAAAACTGAGACCAAACTCTCCCTCTGGTTCAGACACAAAAGAAACTACAAATCATATTGAAACCGATAAAATTCCATACTTGTTCAGGTTATATTATGCTATAAATTTTATCAGGTTCGCACTAGGGGATTGATGCCTCGTTCCCCCTTGCATAAAGTGATGACTTAAGCTTTTCTAGGGAGTTAAAGCCGGGATCTTTTCGAGCAGTATTTTCTCTGCTCTATTGAAGTGTTGAAAAATTATTCACATTAAGCTTTCCTCTTGGTAGAGGACAAATGTCAATATTTGACAGTTTTAGTGGGGAAAAGTATTAAATTTAGCTTGTTTTTTTATTCTTTACCAGCCTTTTCCACTAACAGAATCTTCAAAAAGCTTTGATAAGTGACAACTTGAGCAGCAAATATGAAATAACAATCATCTTTGAACCAGAAAGTAAAATTATAAACGTTTCTGAAACTGAAACTTTTGCGATTTTTTCAAGCAAGGATGCAATTCACAGAGAACAGAAATCAAAACAATATAGAGTTTGATGTTCAAACATTAACATCAACTATAAAATAGTAGCTTTGATTTTGTCTCTAGTTTCTGCACTTTACACAGAGAACAGAAATCAAAACAATATAGAGTTTGATTGTTTCGCATTTTGTTGTTTGCCACGTCTTGCTGTCAAAAGCATGGTCCCAAAAAAAGAGAAACAGGGTCCCACAGGAGAAATCTTCTCAGTGAACTGAACATTTGAACAAAAAGAACTTAGCTTCAGTTTTTGTCTTGAAGCCAAAGAACGGCATCGTCTCAGGATTGTAATTTTTCATCTTCTTTACACTTTCGCCACCTTTTCTCACCGTATTACTTGCAAGTTTACAAATTTGATTATAAGATAAACCGATTGATAAAACCCTGTTTTGGATGATGCTAATCGTCTCATCCATGAACAATGCCTTGTCATTATTTCTACATGATGAAACTCCTTTTCAATAATGTATTAGCACATTTCACCACATTGGGGTTGTTTTTGCAATAATGTAGCCTGATGGCATCCAGATTTAAAGAGTAAATCATTCTGATACGAGAGCAGATCAGTAAGAGCAACGGGATTCTAGTTCTACTATTTGCTGCAAGCTCCGCAGAATAAAGGTTTTTCTGCAGAGTTGCTTTAATTTGCTTTCGTACGTCTGTTTATAGATTTCCTTATTCATATATTGGTGTTATTTATTGGTCTGTTGATTTTGTTAATATATCGATATTGTAGAATGTATATGATCCACGTCCATGTAAGTATACACCAGATTTCACTTATAACTAATTAACTATAGTGCCTGTAATTTTCCATTAGGCTTTAATTGGAGGCAGAACATAGAGGTAAAGTTAATTGAATATGAAGACCTTGGTCCTTGCCCCCATGACACATTTCAGCTGACCTTTAAAGACAGCTTCCCGTTGAAATTCGAGACGCCATAAATAAACAGTCGGTGCAGAAATTGTGCACTTCAATAGCCTGCTCTTTAAAAGAATCTGTAAACTGTAATTGATTCGTTTTGTATATATTATAAGAGATTTTTATGTTTGCCGTATTAATTAAACTACATCGCCTGACAACGTGGGGTTGTGTTTGTTTTGTAGGATTAGGCCAGTGGAGCGTCTGAGCAATTTCCCAAGGCACTGTCGGTGGAGGAGACATTTAACCTAGCTGCAGCAGAGATGAACTGCTGGCTCTCGTCATGTTAATAATATTAACACAAAGCCTTGGGAAATTGCTATTGGGTGACAAATCGTTTTCAAGCAAAAATTGAATTTTGATGATGTAAATATTTGGACAGACAGAACAGAGTAACTATAGGGTTTTATTTTATCAAATACTACCATACCATTGCCTTATTCTTTTATCCCTTCATTTATGCTGATCGATTTGTGGACTGTAACTGAAGCTTGGCCTCAATTACTCATCTTTCTCCTTTTTGCAGTCATTAATTTATTTTCCCATCTTGCTGCACAATAATGGGCATGGCAAAAATTGCCCACATGCAGTTCTTGGCTTTGCTTCGCATTGACTGCCATACCTAACAGTAGAGGCATTGAAATCATGAGACGAACGCTACCGGTGGCACTTGAGGATGACCCCAAATCGTGGTTTTAATTATAATGGAGCCGATGTGATCGGGGTCAGAGATAATTCGTTGTCGAGTGGGGAACCTGACGGACCCTTTCGCTTCCACCATAATTACTAATTAAATGGCATTGCTTACTTTTGCATATCGAAAGGCTGAGGCTGAGGGGTTATTTAATGGAGGGATGCATGCATGCATATGAGCAAAGCCAAATTGTGACTGCTCTCCCCATGTGACAAATCGGTCCGACATCTCAAATGGCCTCGCGCTTTTTGCTTTCTTATAAATGTAATAATATTGACACTTCATGCTCATACGAGACAACTCTCCAAACCCCCATCAATGTTTTGCATTTGCATGTGAAGTTTTATGTTGTCTTGTGTTCTTGTAAGACGAGATAGTGATTGTAAGCTATACATGTTATTTTCCTACTTTCAATATGATTTTTTTATGTCGTGTTATGATGCTTGTTTGTATCTATAATTTGACTGAATTGTTTGGTTGAATTTTTAATTTTTTCTTTGTTTTAATCTTGTTTTATTTTTAATTGACTAATTTGTGCAACATACTAGTTTTTTTTGGAAAATGTTCCAATTAATCCATTCTTGCGTTTTAGACTTTTTGTGTGCGTAATTTTAAGGTATTTTATCTTTATTAAATAAAAATGTGATCAACAAAGGTTGAGTACAATAAAACACATTGTACCTTAAGTCTTAAAAGGATAAGTTAGATTTAAAATTTAAAGACTATTATTAAAAGGGATAACATAAATTATAAACATGAATCGTAAAATAGAGACATTGACGAATTCACGCTATGTCCACATTAGAATTTGAATTTCATGTTATTAGTTTTTTATTTTATTAATTGTGTCAACTCTAGAATTTTATATGTCCCCACCAATGTATAAATTATAATTAAATACGGACTAAATATGTTCATAAGTAATAACTTATTCTTTTTAGGAGTTCACAAACAATTCATTTGAGCACAACTCATTTACAGTACTACATAGAAGTCCAAAAATTATAACCAGTTACAAGAGAAGATGAAATCTCACTAAAAAAATAAAAATCCTTCGGATCTACAACTTCTGCTTTTACCTTTGACATTTTTTTCCCTCAAACACAAATTTCTTACTTTTCAAATTTCAAGACTAAAGATATCTAGTTTTTTGTTTTTTATCATTTATTCAATATATAAAAATATACTTCAATTATTATTTAAAATTTGTTTTACAAGATTTCAAGAGTTCAACACATTTTGTTATTTCTCTCGCAACATTAGTAATACAAACATGAATATAATATTTAAATATTTAGTTAATTTATGTTTACCTTTTTCTTTTTCTTAACTTTGACTTTTGAATTAGGGATTAAATTAATTAAGAGTAGACGTAAAATATGACTTTATGAATCAATAATTCTTTATACTAATTTTGTTGAATTAATTTAACAAATTCATTCATTTTTGTTATTGCTTTTTATTGATTGAATATAAATGAATAATAGACACAAATTTAATCATTTCGAATTTGTTGTAGTTGTGTAGGTATTATATATTACATTATTTTATAAATTGTAATTTGAATTATTTTTTTTATTCACTAGTGTATTTTTATGGCTAGCGTGAATGATATGTTTTCCTCCTCTTTCTTATGAAGAATTGTACTCAATCCCCACGACATGGAGAAAAGTAAATCTTTAGATGAAATTGTCAACATCATTTAAGATGTTAAATATGTTCGTCTTTGTAAGTTGTAAAAGAAAACATTATTTTCTATTTTTTAAACAAACCTTAAATTATATACATTTTAACCATAATGTCGGATCCACCATACAATTAGAGTGGGCAAGTTATTTGCATCATCATTTTTTAATTTGTTAATGCTTGCATTAATAACTTATTTACACAGTTGTAAATAAGCATTGTTAACTTATTAACATCTAGTCAATTATGTTGGCGAAGATATAAATTAATATGTTCGTGAATGTTAAACAAACATGTTCGCATACGCTAAACGAATATGTTCGCAAAAGCTAAAAAACCGAGCTTAAACACACTAAATAATAAATGAACCGAACTTAAACATGATATTAATATATGTGTCCACCCTAAAAAAATAATTTTAAATCTACCACCAAAATGAAATAAAATCTAACTATAAAATTACGCTTATTTAATGAAATAAAATTTAATATAAAATTGTTCGTGAATGTTTTTAGTTACGCTTATTAACTGTTCTACCTGGTGCCTTTTCTGTTTGGCACCCTGATTCAGGTGCAATACATCACGTGGCCAACACTTCTTCATGTTTCTATGATGGCTCTCCCTACTTAGGTAAGGGTTTTGTTCATATCGGGGATGGTTCGTCGTTGCACATTGCCTACATAGGTCACTCGTCTATATCCACTTCTTCTAAACCACTTTTAATCAATGAGCTTCTGCATGTCCCTCGAATAACTAGGAATTTACTTTCAGTTTTCAAGTTTACCAAGGATAATAACGTTTATTTTGAGTTTCATGCTGATTCATGCTGCGTGAAGGATGAGAAGACAAGTCAAGTGTTGTTGCATGGTTCGCAATTTGGTGGTTTATACAATCTCTTCAGCTCCCCTCCTCATATCGAAGCTTCAATGCACGGTACTACCTGCACCAGTGACTTGTTTTGGCTATGGCATCGCAGACTTGGGCATGCTTCTACTGAAGTTGTTCGCTCTATTACTTCTACTGTTTTGAATAAACTTGTAACCCTACAACAGAACACTGTTTGTCAAGCTTGTTGTATGAGCAAAAGCCACACTTTACCATTTCAGTCTTCTTCTACTACTTATTGTAAACCATTTGAGCTTGTTGAAATCGACCTTTGAGGTCCAGCATCTGTTGAATCGAATGATTATTACTATTACATCTCCTTCGTTGATATGTTCACACGAAATTGCTGGGTTTACCTGTTGAAAAAGAAATATTATGCTTCCAGTGCCTTCTTATTGTTCTACTCCTTGGTCAAGAATTAGTTTGATGTGTCTCTAAAAGCTGTACAATGTGATGGTGGGGGAGAATTTCATTTCCTCGACACTACCCTGGCTCAGCTTGGTGTTACACACCGCATCACTTGCCCACACACCTCACAACAAAACGGTGTTGTGGAACGCAAGCACTGACATATTATCGAGACAACATTGACACTCCTTGCACAAGCAAATATGCCACTGAAGTTCTGGTCATTCGCCGTTTTGAGTGCAGTGTTTCTAATCAATCGACTGCCCACACGATGCCTTGGAAACATTTCTCCTTTTGAAAAGCTCACTGGCCAGAAACCTAATTACACATTTCTTAAGGTGTTTGGATGTGAATGTTATCCACACATGCGTCCATTCAATAAACACAAGCTAGACTTCCGATCTAAGCCTTGTTTATTTCTTGGATACTCCCCAAAGCACCATGGTTATCAATGCCTTGATGACACATGACGCCTCTACATCTCTCGTAAAGTTTTGTTCAATGAAAATGTGTTCCCATTTGCTTCTGCCAGCTCTCAGGATGTTGCACCATCGAATCTCTATCGATCCTCCTCAGTTCCTCTTCTACCATCTGAGCCTGAGCCCTCACCCTGCCAGTCTACTCATGCCCCCCTCTCCTACAGTCACCACTACACCTACCCCTCCTTCTAGTCATACACCAGATAGTGGTTATGTGCAACATGTTAATGCTCCCTCTCATACCTCGTCTCATATTTCCCTTTCCCCGATCTCTCCTAAGTCATCTGATACACAACAACCAGAGGAATCTCCAAATTGTCCCTCCAACCCCACAACTTCATCAACCTCAACCACTGTCAATACACATTCATGATTACCCGAGGCAAAGCAGGTTTTTTAAAACCAAAAATCTATCACCTACAAAGCACCCTTGTTCCCTCCACAATCCGAGAGGCTCTTGCACATCCTGAGTGGAAGGTGGTTGTCCTTGCTGAGTTCAATGCCCTCAAGGATAATAATACTTGGGACTTGGTGGAACTTCCTCCTGCCAAGAAGGCCATTGGATGTAAATGGCTCTTTCGAGTCAAATACAACCCCGATGGCTCTGTCCACAGACTTAAGGCACGACTCGTGGCCAAGGGTTTTACACATGTCTCTGGGCTTGACTTCATATATACATTTAGCCCCGTGGTCTGCTTCTTTACAGTAAACATCCTTATCTCTATTGCAGTCACTAATGGCTGGTGTAATCACTAATTTTGTCCAGACCTTGAACCCCTTTATGTTTGTATTGTTAGCGGGCTTATCGGGCTATTAGGAAATTTAAAAATAAAAAATAAAAATAAAAGAGAAAAAGGAAAAAGAAAAAAAGAAATATATATATATATATATGTATGTCATATTATTATTTAGTATTGCTACCATACTATTATCATTAATTAGTGCTATTTATTGTGTATGTATGCATGCGACATATTAGATATAGGTGTGTTTTGGTTACATATTATGTACATATTATTGTTTATTATTATTATTATTATTTTAATTTACCTTTAATTACTATTTATTATTACTTATTGGATAGTATTATATTAAAAATTAAATGTAAGATATAAAGAGCCCAAATTATATAAATAAACAATCCATACTTAAATAAATTACATGTAGCCCGAAAGCCCAATAAATACATAAGGCCCAAGCTCGGCAAGCCTAGTAATCAAGAAACCCTAATCCCTTCTTTTCCCTCTGCGCAGCCCATCGTGGACCGTTAGATCTGGGATGTTAATCTAACGGTCCAGATCTAACCAGATGAAGAAACCCTAGCCATCCATCTTTGCCCTAGCGCCGCACGCACTGAGAGCCGTCGGATCGAAGAAAGATGTACGACCCAGATCATCTCAAGACAAAACCCTAAGGAGGGTGCCTGCCCCTCATCTCGTGCCGCACAACGTCGGCCGTTAGATCAAATCGATCTAACAGTCCCAGTTCGATGCGGAAACCTCCAGAAGCCCTACGCCCCACGCGCGACCCTTCGTTGCTCGACGCGCCTGAGCCGTCTGACCTCTCGCCTGCCACGAGCACGCGTCTGTCGCGACCAGCTCGATGCCCCCTCCCATTCCGGTAGTTGCCAGCATGCAAACACAAAAATCAGAAAGTCAAAAACACCAGAATAGCAAAAAACAATAACGTGCCAACAGAGGAAATCAGAAGAACAGAACACAGAGAAGTTTTTTTTTTCATCCCCATGTAATAAAGAGAGAAACAAAAAAGATATGAGAGCAATACAAATAGGAGGAGAGCATCGAGAGAAAAAGATCAGTGAGCATATATTGTAAAAAAAAAACCCCGATTGGGGATTCCAGTAAATCAATAACACAGAAAATTTCAGAGGTATTGGCATCTCTTTTCGATTACATGCATAAGAAAAAAAAACAAAAAAGAGCAAGAGTCTTTCTTTCCTACCCTCTCGATGCCTTGTCCTCACCACCGTCGTTTTGCCTCCCTCTCGTTACCGCTGCTTTCTCTTCGACGATAAGCCTCCGGCCGTGCAAAGGTCGTGTCCGGTGAGTTGAATGGAGAAAGGCATGCGAATACCTCCCCCCAAAGGGAGGAGAGTAACAAACGAAAGGGATTTGTTTTTGATTCGGGTTTTGAAAAAAAATAGAGAAAGTTTTCTTTTTTTTTGAGTCTTTCTTCTGAAGCGCTGCCGACGCCGGTGAAGGGCAGCCGGCGAACGGAAGGGCTCGGAAAAGGGGGGTAGGGTTCTGGCTTCGCAAAAAAGGGATAAGGGAGAAGAATGGCTGCCGTTCATTAGGTCTTTAGGGTTTTTTTTGGGTCTTAAGTTAGTATATATGGGAGTATGTTGGGTTAATTCGGTTCAGGCCAGTCGGTTCTTTTAAAAATCTACCCGCAATCCTTCAAATTTCTTGAAGTTTGTATTTCGACCCCTGTGTTGGTGTTAATGTTAATTCCTGGTGGTCAAATTACGTCCGCAGTCCCCTGGACTTTTCAAATTCTCATAATTTCACCCCCCTTCATCCGATTCGATTAAGTTTCCATGGGGAAATCCTCCTTTCGGTCCCTACCCGTTTTAAATCGTTTTTAATTTCGTCCCCTTATTTGTCTTAGACGACGCTGAATGGTTTAATTCTCATTTCGATCCCTATAGATTTTAGAGTTTTTTTATCTTGGTCCTTGTTCGGACGATTTAACAGTTTTTTTAATGGCTTATTTCCCTAATCGGTCCTTGGAATCCGTACTGGGTTCAGTTTCAACCCCTTTCAGCGTGTTTATTTCACGCAATTTAGCTTTCGTATCATGTGGAAGTTTCCTCTTTTTTTTAATTCATGTTTTACTTTACATGTTAAATATATGCATGCTTGGTCCATGATATATACGGTTGTCGTGATTTACGATTACTCTTTTTTATCGTCTAGTTTCATGTTTGGTTTAAATAGCGTATAATGTTAAACCTCATCGTTCGCGTATTTGCTTACTTTATTTTCGTATGCTTTGTTTGGTTTATTTCGTATATTTTTATGTCCTGTGTATGAATTTATAAGTTGCATCCCGAATTTATGAATTGCAATGCGAGCGTCTTTTTATTCGGGAACGAACGAGGCCAGTACCAGTCGTAGTGGTGGTGGTTCGGACGTTCCTTCTCGAATATTAAGACCTTTAAAATTCACTCGCTCGTATAACCAAATTTCGATACGATTTGTCACTTTAATTCGCAAAATTTAATATTAATTAAGCGGTAATGTTTTTGGTACCGATTTTCGGACACGGCGGGGGTGCTCATCCTTCCCCGCGTGTAACCGACTCCCGAACCCATTTTTTAAAGAAAGAATCTCTGGTTTAGTTTTCGGTGTCCGGTCTACCATTTTTAAATGGCTGGTGGCGACTCCTCTATTTTTTAAATCCGATTAAATGTTTTAAAACCAATTTAAAACCCGGTTCTTCTAAGTGACACCGAGGTACTCCAAGTTTTTGAAATTTTTTTAGTCGCAACAGATGGCGACTCTGCTGGGGACAAAAATTTGTTTTCAAAAACAAAAAAGAGAGTCAAGCCAAAAAAAAACTTTACCGCTCAATTAATATTAGAAGTTGCGAATTAAAGTGACCAAATCGATCGATATTTGTTTATAAGTGCGAGTTTATTTTAAACGCATTTAAAATTGGCATTTAAACCTGTTCGTTTAAGTGGGGGGGGGGGGAAACGCTAGTGCTTTCGTGTGGATATTGTTCCTCCGTGTGGGCCTAGCAAGTACCTTCGGGGGCTCGAGTACCCTATATCTTCGTGAGAATATCGTTTCTCCGTGCGGATATAGCGAAAGGGTCCCCTCGAATTGAACTCGGTTGAGAGGAGCCTATAATGGGTGATGACCGGGGGCCTTGCTACCCTTAGAAGGGGACAACGAGGATAGTTCGAGTACCTCCTAGAACCAAAATTGCATTTAGAGAACTAGAAAGCCCACCCCTTTTAGAGCCATGCGGACAACCTAGGTTCATTAGACGGGATAAATAGGGTTGCTTGCTTTCATGCTTGCCTTTTTATCATGTTTATCTTCCACTAACGATTATTCTTATGATCTTTTTGCATTTATTCTCGCATGCATATCATGACATAAAGGTGTTGAGTCAAGGTGGTTTTACCCAATTATAGGGTTATCATTATGGACGGGAGGTTGATAGAAAAGATGTTGTCAATTAGCAAGTCCGACATCGGTCAAAGGTGAATCAGAAAGGATAAGGGGACGAGTTTACTGAGCGAACACACAGTGTCAGATCTAGTACCCACCATTGAAGAAAGCACAACCCTTCTCCATCCCGAGGAAGTCAAGCGACATCGGATCTACTCCGAACATCCAAAGTCACGAAACTACCCGACTAAGTGCAAAGAGGCGGCCGAAAAGAGCGGGGCAACCGGAAAGGGCATGGATTAGGTCAAGAGATAGATTCAACTTCGAGGAAATAGCTTGTTTTCCGGGACTTGATACCAGCAAATTTAGAGGGTCTTGAATTGCTAGAAAAGAAAGCAAATCCGGCCCCAACAATTTTAGCCGAAGTTTTCATTTTTTGAACATAATTAGGGGCAAGAAGAGTACACGTAGGATTTTTGCTATGACTATCTTGTAACAAGGAGCCTCCTTTACGTTTAAATGAAAGTTGACCTAAGGGGAATCACCTATATGGCCTACACCCTTGACTTGCATACATTTGTAGCATATATCATTTTAGAGCAGCATTAAAATTGTCAGCCATGCACACATCTCATGATCATGCATCTGCTAATTCGAGTCCATAATACATCCATCATTGGACATTAAAATTTGATTAAGGCATTTCATTTCATCATTACTAATTGGGGAGAAAACTCATCCGAGAGAGAGAAAGAGAGAGAGGAAATAATGGACAAGGGAACAATTTCTAGCCAGTGCAGCTTTAGAGGCATGAATGACCTAGTGGCTAGATGGATAAGCTCGAACAACTTCGAGAACATTTGGTTCAGAATCAAAGGAAGATGATATCGTATAGGAGGAGAATAAATCCTTTACAAAAATCCAATTTTCATTATTGGTGAAAACTGGTTGTACCCAGGGGAATGATACAACTAGCCCGGAGCAAACGGCTACCGGTAAAGGCAATTCAAACCCGTTGATCCCTGTGCATTTGGGAAAAATGCAAGTCTCGATTCAAGAAAAGTGAATTGAAAACATTACATCACTTCATGAAAGAAGAAACGATGTTTGGGGCAAGTCCGACAGAAATGTTGGCACAACGTGCTTAAATACGGTGAAGTTTAAGACAATGGATAATTCAAATGTCCATCGAAAAATCCATTTTTACGAATGGTCGAAGGAAGATAAATCCTTTGCAAAAATCCAATCCTCATTATTGGTGAAAACTGATTGTACCCAGGGGAATGGTACAACTAGCCCGGAGCAAACGGCTACCGGTAAAGGCAATTCAAATCCGTTGATCCCTGTGCCTTTGAGAAAAATGCAAAAGTGATAAGCTAAGCTGTTTTTAACGAAAATTTCATTTTGAAAATATTTTTTCATTCTTTGATTCTTTAAACATTTCATAAGCTTACTCTTGTATATACTTTTTGTAAGATTAACTTTAATTCAATTTTAAAAGAAATTTTTCTAAAAGATCGAATGTTGTGAGGACGCTAAAAATGAAAACCCTATGCTCTACTTAGGCCAAGGGAGGAATGACAATGAGTGTTTAGGAATAATGGGCCACTCCCATTGAGTGAATTTCCCTCTCGGGCATTGTTGTTCAAGGTTCTTGAATGAAGTGATAACCCTAAAACTTTTACCACCTGAAGACCAATTTTGATATCAGTGTATGGGAGGACATTTGGCATTCCTTCAATTCCATTCACACGGAAAGAAAATAAAAAATACCCATTGTTGTCCCCGTTTGAGCCTTTTAAACTTTTTCTTCAGATTGAACCCAAACCAAGGATCACCCCTACACCGGGGGCAAATGAGACAGAAGTCTATGGACAAGTAAATGACATGGGATCCTGATTGTGCTATGAAGACGAGGCCTTGTGAATTAAAGGGCAATAAAAGAGAACAGATTCATTGGATATACTTTTAGTTTGAGCAGCCAAAAACATCAAAAGGAAACAGCGAAAGAAAAGTCGGTTCTCAAAGAGCTACCCAAATCAAGTCAAAAGTTACCGACATAAAAGTTAAAGAAATCAAAAGCAAAGGCACTAAAGTGAAAAGTGCAATTTTGAAAAGAGAGAGAAGCGGATAAAGAAAAGGGACAAGAGGATTCCCTATCTAAATGAATCTCTGCTTAGATGAGCCTCGAAAGATTGTTCACCTTTGAGCAAAAGCTTGCACTAATACAATGCGAATGTGCAATTTGATCCGAAACTACACTTGATAAGAGGAAATGAACTCTAGGGTGAAAACCCCAACACAAAAAAACCAAAAAAGAGGGGCAGTTTAGAGCGATCCAAGGAAGTAAGAAAAGAAATAACATTTCATCGGAGCATAATTGAGACTTCAGATCAGAAGAAGTGATCCTTGGTTTCACCACCCTTAAACACTTGTTTGAGCCTATGTAACCTTTCTGTCATAGCCGTGAGCCTTAGCCTACATTACAAGCCATAAAAGACCATTTGGACCATACGCGGAAGGATGAATTTGTCTTCAGATCACATTCCGCCTATCGGGGTTAACCTTTCTTCAAGGATTGCCACACTTCTAATGCCTGATTGAGATCAGAAAAGATGGAAGGATGGGGCATGGTGAGTTAGTGAGGTAAAGAGAGCCACCTTTAAATTGGGTAGAAATTAGATATGGGAGTCGCTCCTCTTGGAAGCCTAATAGCCCAGAAAAGATTTCATATGTGCATCCCTGCAACATTCGGAAAATTTCACTCGGGTCAACCTTTTTTCAAAGACCCCAAACTTGATTTTCACTTGACATGATTTTTAAAATGTATATCTACATAATAAAATTATTTTTACTCAATCACTTGCATAAGTCTTCTACATGGGAATGAACAAGCGGACTGACCATGGCTCGAGGTAAAGCCATTAGTACCCGGAGGGGCACCCTTGGAGGCTCAACATCGCTACTATTACCTCCAATTGAAATATCAAGACCGTCTTCGGTTAAATGTTGAGCTATGAAGTCAACCTTCGCTAAGAAGTGTTGGAATAGAACATGAAGGTAGAAAATTTGATGTTGAGAATCGGGGAACAAAAGTTACCCTTGGAGCCTAAGCATCTTGCCGAAGAGGATGTCTTGAGAACGACAACGCGCGCCGTGTTGAGGGCACGCACCGAGATGAGACAGTAAATTTGATCTAAAATTAACCCGATGAAAGGCGACGAAGATATGCCTAAGAAGAAGGAAGGTGGAGGAGAAAAATAAGAGAAGCCGAGATGAGGACCCCAAAGGCACTTTGGGGCAAATGAGCGAAATTCAGAAGAGGCGCTCTTGACCACGAATTTAGAGGAACAAGGGCCAAAAATTGGTGGCATCTTTGGACAAAAGACACCATTTAAAGCAGTCAACATTAACCAGAGGTCAGTTAGAAGGTACATAAGCCTAAAGCAAGTGGGGGCAATAAGATTCTAATCAGTGTAAGTCCTCCCTTCAAGAAGAAGCGAAAAAGAGAGAAGTTGACTTCAAGATGAAAACTCAAATGAGTGCCCAAAAAGAGAAAAACAAGAAGAAAGAGGACAAAGAAAAGAGAAGACACATTGAAAACCCAAAAGACACTTTGGGGATTGAGGCGAAATCTAAGAGGAACGCTTTAGATCACAAACTCATGGCGAAGGAGGCAGAAACTCAAAGCCCAAGAATTTCGGAGCAAAGGAGGCAGATACTCAGAGCTCATGGCAAAGGAGACAGAAACTCAAAGCCTAAGAACTTTAGAGCAAAGGAGAGAGATACTCAAAGCTCGAGACAAAGATATACGAAATCTGCTCATCTATTCGAGCATTTGGAGAATAGAACCCGCCTATCCGTTCAGGCACTTGGAGAATGGAAGTTTGCTCATCTATTCGGGCATTTGGAGAATAGAACCCGCCTATTCGTTCGGGCACTTGGAGAATGGAAATCTGTCTATCTATTCAGGCAATCAAAAGTCAGTAAGAAAAGAAAAAAAAGAAAAAAGAAAAAAAACAGAAGAAAGAAAGAAAAAAAAAGAACAAAAAAAGAGAAGGGTTCAAAGTGAAAACCCGAATGGGCACTTTGAGGCAAACAATTCCAAAAGTGGATGAGAAGAAGAAGAACAAGGGTCCAGTAGTACTCGAGAGGGGCATCATTGTCCGTGGGGTAACAAGGGTTTTGTACATAAGAGTTTGAATCAGAATGGATGAAAGATAGCACAAGGCTAGAAAAAGTGTAGATGAAGTTTCTAAATACGACCAAAGTCACTCGACTTGAATACTTGAACGAAAAATGAGTGACAAGTTTGGGGGCCAGTTTTGTCGAGACACAAGACTAATGGATGGTTGTAGTCCCAAGACAACGACCACTAACCCTAAAAAACGAAGACAAACTAAATCCATGCATCTTTGCATTCTCGTAAACACATGCATCTTTGCATTCTCGTAAACACATGCATCATTGCATCTTGAAATATGCTCATGCATCATCGATAGCTAGATGTCACCCATGCTAGGGGCATACTAAATCATATCATACCATTTTGTTTTCTCTAAACAAACGTTTGAAGATTGGTAAAAGAACATATCTTCAGCTTCACGAGAGGAGAAGCAGATCTCACAAGAGTCAAGAGTCCTTCGACTTGCGTAATTCGGATTTCTAAAATCCTTCCAACCCCCGGTTTTAATCTTCCAGATGGTTTTCTTAAAATTCGATTTTATCCTTCCAAAAGGTCGTTTTCCTCAAAACTTAATTTCTCAATTTTATCCTTCCAAAATGATGTTTTCCTCAAAACTCAATCTCTCAATTCTCAAAGGATATTTTTCTTAAAAATCAAAATTTCTCAACTTTATCCCTTTTAAAAAAAGATGTTTTTCCTCAAAACTATATCCTTCCTAAAGGATATTTTTCTTAAAAAGATCAAAATTTCTTAATTTTATCCATTTACACAGATTTTTGAAAGACAACTTGAATACCTATCGGGACGAAGAGAAGATGATAAGGCGAGAACTAAAAAAGATTTCAGGCGAAGCCTTTCAAGCCGCCGCTCCAGAATGTTAGGTGAAGCTTTCATGTTCGCCACTCAAGGATTTCAGATCAAAGCTTTCAAGCTTACCGAAAGATTTCAAGATGAAGGATCCTACAGAGAAAGGGTCCAAACAAGCTCTATATAGGAGGAACTTACGACTTCAGGATCTCGAAAGCGGAGGGTCCTATAGAGAGGGGACTAGTAGATCATTGATTTCAGAGGGGAGTTCGATAGAGAAAGAACTACTACTCGAAGAGTACGCTAAGGAAGAGGAGTTTAGTGGAGAAAAAAACTCAGAATCCTAAGGCTTCAAGATCTCGAAAGCGGAGGGTCTTACAGAGAGAGGACTTGGAGATCTTTAATTTCAGAAATACGTGGACGAGAGTTCTATATAGAAAGAACTGCCACTCGAAGAATACGCCAAGGAAATGAGTTCTATAGAGAGATGACTCATCTTCTTAAAGCTTCAGAGAGAAAATTACTCGGTCTAGCGCGTCGCCGCTCCGGGAGAGTAAATTGTCCAACCGAGAAGTTAGACGGATTTAGTTGACCAGTTTGCTTTACGACCGTGAAGGGAAAGCAAATCCACTTGGACGCCCAAGTTCGCCTTTTGACCGTGAAATGTACAACTTGCTTTTAGACCGCGAAGGGGAAGGCAAGGTTGTTTGAATGACCAGCTTGTTTTTTCGAAAAGAGAAGAGAAAGATATTCGAAATCTGCCCATCTATTCGGGCACTTGGAGAATAGAACCCGCCTATCCGTTCGGGCACTTGAGGAATGGAAGTCTGCAAAAAAATAAAAAAAAATCTGCAAAAAAGAAACTGCAAAAAAAGAGAGAAAAAACTCTCTGTCTCTCTGTTCGGGGCATCTAGGGGAGAATCCACGATCGAAAGGCTTTGGGAAGAAGAATCACTTGAAATCGCGTGACTGCGTCAGGAGTAAACCGTCCAACAGGGAAGTATGACAAAATTAGTGCTTAAGGTCTTTGCTTTATTCTTGTTCCACAAGTATAAGCAAAGAGGGGCAGCTGTAATCACTAATTTTGTCCAGACCTTGAACCCCTTTATGTTTGTATTGTTAGCGGGCTTATCGGGCTATTAGGAAATTTAAAAATAAAAAATAAAAATAAAAGAGAAAAAGGAAAAAGAAAAAAAGAAATATATATATATGTGTATGTCATATTATTATTTAGTATTGCTACCATACTATTATCATTAATTAGTGCTATTTATTGTGTATGTATGCATGTGACATATTAGATATAGGTGTGTTTTGATTACATATTGTGTACATATTATTGTTTATTATTATTATTATTATTTTAATTTACCTTTAATTACTATTTATTATTACTTATTGGATAGTATTATATTAAAAATTAAATGTAAGATATAAAGAGCCCAAATTATATAAATAAACAGTCCATACTTAAATAAATTACATGTAGCCCGAAAGCCCAATAAATACATAAGGCCCAAGCCCGGCAAGCCTAGTAATCAAGAAACCCTAATCCCTTCTTTTCCCTCTGCGCAGCCCATCGTGGACCGTTAGATCTGGGATGTTAATCTAACGGTCTAGATCTAACCAGATGAAGAAACCCTAGCCATCCATCTTTGCCCTAGCGCCGCACGCACTGAGAGTCGTCGGATTGAAGAAAGATGTACGGCCCAGATCATCTCAAGACAAAACCCTAAGGAGGGTGCCTGCCCCTCATCTCGTGCCGCACAACGTCGGCCGTTAGATCAAATCGATCTAACGGTCCCGGTTCGATGCGGAAACCACCAGAAGCCTCACGCCCCACGCGCGACCCTTCGTTGCTCGACGCGCCTGAGCCGTCTGACCTCTCGCCTGCCACGAGCACGCGTCTGTCGCGACCAGCTCGATGCCCCCTCCCATTCCGGTAGTTGCTAGCATGCAAACACAAAAATCAGAAAGTCAAAAACACCAGAATAGCAAAAAAAAAATAACGTGCCAACAGAGGAAATCAGAAGAACAGAACACGGAGAAGTTTTGTTTTTCATCCCCATGTAATAAAGAGAGAAACAAAAAAGATATGAGAGCAATACAAATAGGAGGAGAGCATCGAGAGAAAAAGATCAGTGAGCATATATTGTAAAAAAAAACCCCTGATTGGGGATTCCAGTAAATCAATAACACAGAAAATTTCAGAGGTATTGGCATCTCTTTTCGATTACATGCATAAGAAAAAAAAAAGAGCAAGAGTCTTTCTTTCCTACCCTCTCGATGCCTTGTCCTCACCACCGTCGTTTTGCCTTCCTCTCGTTACCGCTGCTTTCTCTTCGACGATAAGCCTCCGGCCGTGCAAAGGTCGTGTCCGGTGAGTTGAATGGAGAAAGGCATGCGAATACCTCCCCCCCCAAAGGGAGGAGAGTAACAAACGAAAGGGATTTGTTTTTGATTCGGGTTTTGAAAAAAAAATAGAGAAAGTTTTCTTTTTTTTGAGTCTTTCTTCTGAAGCGCTGCCGACGCCGGTGAAGGGCAGCCGGCGAACGAAAGGGCTCGGAAAAGGGGGGTAGGGTTCTGGCTTCGCAAAAAAGGGATAAGGGAGAAGAATGGCTGCCGTTCATTAGGTCTTTAGGGTTTTTTTTTTGGTCTTAAGTTAGTATATATGGGAGTATGTTGGGTTAATTCGGTTCAGGCCACTCGGTTCTTTTAAAAATCTACCCGCAATCCTTCAAATTTCTTGAAGTTTGTATTTCGACCCCTGTGTTGGTGTTAATGTTAATTCCTGGTGGTCAAATTACGTCCGCAGTCCCCTGGACTTTTCAAATTCTCATAATTTCACCCCTCCTTCATCCGATTCGATTAAGTTTCCATGGGGAAATCCTCCTTTCGGTCCCTACCCGTTTTAAATCGTTTTTAATTTCGTCCCCTTATCTGTCTTAGACGACGCTGAATGGTTTAATTCTCATTTCGATCCCTATAGATTTTAGAGTTTTTTTTATCTTGGTCCTTGTTCGGACGATTTAACAGTTTTTTTAATGGCTTATTTCCCTAATCGGTCCTTGGAATCCGTACTGGGTTCAGTTCAACCCCTTTCAGCGTGTTTATTTCACGCAATTTAGCTTTCGTATCATGTGGAAGTTTCCTTTTTTTTAATTCATGTTTTACTTTACATGTTAAATATACGCATGCTTGGTCCATGATATATACGGTTGTCGTGATTTATGATTACTCTTTTTTATCGTCTAGTTTCATGTTTGGTTTAAATAGCGTATAATGTTAAACCTCATCGTTCGCGTATTTGCTTACTTTATTTCCGTATGCTTTGTTTGGTCTATTTCGTATATTTTTATGTCCTGTGTATGAATTTATAAGTTGCATCCCGAATTTATGAATTGCAATGCGAGCGTCTTTTTATTCGGGAACGAACGAGGCCAGTACCAGTCGTAGTGGTGGTGGTTCGGACGTTCCTTCTCGAATATTAAGACCTTTAAAATTCACTCACTCGTATAACCAAATTTCGATACGATTCGTCACTTTAATTCGCAAAATTTAATATTAATTAAGCGGTAATGTTTTTGGTACCGATTTTCGGGCACGGCGGGGTGCTCATCCTTCCCCGCGTGTAACCGACTCCCGAACCCATTTTTTAAAGAAAGAATCTCTGGTTTAGTTTTCGGTGTCCGGTCTACCATTTTTAAATGGCCGGTGGCGACTCCTCTATTTTTTAAATCCGATTAAATGTTTTAAAACCAATTTAAAACCCGGTTCTTCTAAGTGACACCGAGGTACTCGAAGTTTTTGAAATTTTTTTAGTCGCAACAGCTGGAATATCAGACAAGTCGATGTAAACAATGCCTTCCTAAAGGGTAACCTTCTTGAGGATGTGTACATGTTACAACCCAGTGGCTTTGAGCAACACAAATCTGATGGCACTCTTCTTGTATGTAAGTTGAAGAAGGCACTGTACGGCTTAAGGCAAGCCCCTCGAAACTGGTTTCTCAAGCTTAAGTCGTTTCTCAGTGAGTTTGGTTTTACAACTTCAAGAGCTGATTCATCTCTCTTCATATATGTTGTGGATAATGTTTGCACATTTCTTGTAGTATATGTCGATGATATACTCCTAACTGGCAGCTCAGACACTCACGTGGCTCATATCATCACCCAGCTTCATGACAAGTTCTCTTTGAAGGACCTTGGACTTCTTCATTTCTTCTTGGGCATCGAAACTACATGCCACGACAATGGCTTATTTCTCAGTCAACGCACCTACATCGAAGAGCTTTTACATCGAACCGGGTCTCTCACACACAAACCTGCAAGCACGCCTATGGTTGCCTATCCAAAGCTCAACTGCCATGATGGTGAATTGCTTTCTGATGTTCAACATTACCGTAGCGTGGTAGGAGCCCTCCAGTATATCTGTCATACCCGACCTGACCTAGCACACTCAGTCAACAGAGTTGCAAAGTTCATGCAAAATCCTTCTGATGTTCACTGGGCTGCAGTTCAGCGTATCCTTCGATACTTAAAGGGTACCCTGCACTATGGCCTATGGTTCTCTCCTCTACATCCCGACTCTCTTCTCACCTCAGCCTTCTCCGATGCTGATTGGGGAAGTGATATCGACGATCGACATTCCACTACAGGCTTCTGCATCTTTCTGGGTTCACACCTTATCTTGTGGAGCTCCAAGAAGCAACGTGCCTTCTCCCGATCCACAGCTGAGGCGAAATATCGAAGCTTGGCAGATGCTACCTCCGACGTTGTATGGGTCCAATCCATTCTTGCTGACATGAAGATCACCACTCTTGATACTCTAAAAATCTGGTGTGATAACACCAGCACTGTCTCCATGGCTTCCAACCCCGTGCTGCGCTCCAAGACAAAGCACGTTGATCTTGATCTCCATTTTGTCCGTGAAAGGGTCATGTCAGGATATCTTCAAGTTAACTACATACCCGCACGATCACAGATAGCCGATATTCTCACCAAACCATTGTGTGTTTTACAATTTGAAAAATTGCGACATATTCTCTGTGTTGGTCGTATCGAAGAAGCAAAAGAAGAACAAAACGAGGACAATGTTGAAGAATAATCAAGCTGAGAGGAAAAAAATTTGTTATACCAGCCTAACAAACTTGAAAGCTGTGTAAAATCTATTTCACCGTTTCACCATTGACAGCTAAGATGTCAGCCTTGCGTTTTTGTATCTATATAAACCAACTCTCTCCCCTTTGTAAAATCAGCTTCAGTGAAATGCATTCTTCTTCCTATCAGTTAACCTAGTTTTCATATTCTGTTTTCCCTTTCTTTATTCTACCACCTTTGTAGTATGTTTAACATTTATATTGCATCAATAAATCATATCCATATACATATAAACTACTCTTCTATGGATTTTAGTTTGTAATTTCATGAAGAAAAAAATGTACAAGTAGTAATAGACAGAGGGAGGGCAGCCACCATTCCACGTGTGATGGTCGATGGGTAGGGTTCGCTGGCATGAAAGACCCATTTCAGACCGTGGACACATATATTAGCTTCGATGTTAACCCATCGTCATGCCACGTTTGACAATTGACACATACACTAAATTTATATATATACTTTAAAATTATGGGAGAAATTATATTAAAAATTATGGGAGAAATTAAAAGGAAATGTAATCTTTTGAAAATTTTGTTTGTGAGACGCGTTTCCTAAATATTTAAGAAATGTTTTTTTTTAAAGTAAAATGACGGGTTTGACAAAATAATTCTCCTTTCCACTTGTTAACTTTTGAGTTTTGTCCAAATCACGTGAATTTCCTCAAATATCCTAAATACACATACATTAGTTTAATAATATGAAAACCAACATACACATTCAATAAATAAAATAGATATAATATTAAGAAAAGTAAAGTTTTTTAAATCATGATCAAACACAGCATGAATATATGTTTGACTATAGCAAGTCTTCCACTATGATAAGATTAAGATTAGAGGAAAATTAACAATCACTTGAGTGGAGGCGTTTGCATATTAAAATTCCAGAAGTCGCATCATGCCAGCTGCTAAGGCTCTCGTTTTCCCGTTTAACTCTGTTCTAAAAACCCACTCTTTTTGACTCTCACTGATCTCTCTCTCCTTAATGACCCCATATATCATCATTCCCTTCCGTAGTTCATCTTCTCCACCTCTCATTATGTCTCCCCCTTCGTTTTTTGACAAAATTACTTTGTAATTTGACAGGTTTTTTAGATGCTTAAGAAACGAAACCCAAGTAACCAGTGAGAAGAGGAGGAAGAGAAGACAAAGGGAAATAATGTCTGATTATTCCTTCTTAAACGATCAGCTCTCCAAACGCACCTCAATTTTCGGTTTGCGTTTGTGGGTTGTTCTTGGAATCTGCGTTGGGGCTGCTATCGTCATTGTTCTCTTCCTTATCTCCCTTTGGTTCACTTCTAAACGCCAAAAGAAAGCGACCGGCAGCAGCCACAACAGCGGCTTTAAGCCCATTCATAACTCTATTATCCCCACTGTTTCCAAAGAGATTCAGGAAATCCGGGTCGACCCATCTCGTCACTCTAATCCCGAAGCTAAGCTTCACCAAGCTTCAAACCCCGACCCACTTCCAGAATCGGAGCATGTATTGGTTCTTCATTCAGAAGAAGACAACAGCACCGTCTCCGGTCGCAACAGAATTCACATTGAGATAGGGAAGGATCATCGGATTGCATATCCCGAACGTGGAGCTGGGTCGGGCCATGGATCGGGTGAGGCCCGGTCTGGTGATCAGGGGATGGCGATTATGTCGGTTCCGGAAGTTTCCCACTTGGGCTGGGGACATTGGTATACTTTGAGAGAGCTTGAGGAGTCTACTAATGAGTTTGCTCCTGAGAATGTGATTGGTGAAGGCGGTTATGGAATTGTTTACTGTGGCGTTTTGGAAGACAAGACTAAAGTTGCTGTGAAGAATCTACTAAATAATAGGTAAAAAAAGCCATCTTTTTTTTTGTCAAATTGCAGGTTATTAGGTAGGTTTTGATGCATTTGTTGGATTAGGTGTGACTTTCTCAGAATTGATAGGAAGGTTTACTGCATTGAGTTTTCTGTTGGTGAAAATTGAGTTTTCATGTACTTTTCTTTAGGGGTCAAGCTGAAAAGGAGTTTAAGGTTGAAGTGGAAGCAATTGGACGCGTAAGACACAAGAATTTGGTGAGGTTACTTGGTTATTGCGCGGAAGGAGCTCATAGGTACTTTTACGGACTCATTCTCTGTTTTTTTGTTGCATTTGGATGTTGAGTTGCAGCATTTAAAGTTTTGATTTTATATTAATGTTTTCAACCTTTTCAAATTGTAAAATCTGAATATCAGTCTAACATTTGCTGGCATACTGAATCGATGGTTATAGGATGCTTGTTTACGAATACGTTGACAATGGGAATTTAGAACAATGGCTTCATGGAGATGTTGGGCCTTGCAGTCCTCTTACATGGGAGATCCGAATGAATATAGTGCTTGGAACTGCGAAAGGGTACAGTTTTTTTGGTTGACTGAAAGTGGTAACACAGCTTGTATTGTCCTTGGTTTCCTCCTCCGTGTTGCTTACAATGTTGTTTGCCAAAATTGAAATTTGATTTAGATTGACATATCTGCATGAGGGACTTGAACCTAAGGTTGTTCATCGTGATATCAAGTCAAGCAATATTTTGCTTGATAAACAGTGGAATCCAAAAGTATCTGACTTTGGCCTAGCAAAGCTCTTGGGTTCTGAGAGGAGCTACGTGACAACTCGCGTGATGGGAACATTTGGGTAAGTTGAACTTATCTTTGTGGAAACCATTTTGGTTATCTAATGATTTGGTATGGTCTGTTGGTTTTGGCTGATCCATTTGTATTGGCTCTGTTTTGTAGATATGTGGCTCCTGAATATGCTAGCACTGGCATGTTAAATGAGAGAAGTGATGTATACAGCTTTGGCATTCTTCTTATGGAAATAATTTCAGGAAGAAATCCAGTGGATTACAGCCGGCCTCAAGGAGAGGTTCATAGATGTTGATTTAGTTGGTTAATAATGTTTTCCTACGATCATTTCTAGATGGCTTTCCTTGGTCTTTTATTTTCATTTTGTTCTCAATGTATGATGGTTGCGTTAACTTTTTAGGTAAATCTGGTTGAATGGCTTAAAACAATGGTTACCAACCGGAATGCGGAGGGTGCCTTGGATCCAAGGTTACCTGAAAAACCTTCTTCCAGAGCACTGAAACGAGCCCTTTTAGTCGCTTTACGTTGTGTTGACCCGAATGCTCAAAAAAGGCCTAAGATGGGGCATGTGATTCATATGCTTGAGGCTGATGAGTTCCCATTTAGAGATGTAAGTTGAATCATGATCTCCAAGATTCATATTTTTATTTTACACTTACCATTGGTGAGTTTTAACCGTATGTTATGTATCTCTAATCTCTATGCTAGTGGTTGTTAAAGTTTAATGGAGGAGCACATGCATTTCAGAGACAAACAAGATTGTCATACAATTTTTGCTTCCATATGTTTTCCCTAGATGTTTCATTTTTAATGCAATGTGTCTAAGTCAATTTAATACAACAAATCATATTTTAGAATTGCTTAGATAGCAAAATGTATAGTGCATGTTCTGTTTTTCATTATTGCCCTCTTTTATGAGAAAATCAGGAAAAGATTAGTCACTTCCAGTGATGCTTGATTTTAATTAGGAAATGGAAAAATAAAGTACCCATGTGCCTCCAGGATCTATTGAATGATATTTTGGTCTAACCTTGTCAAGATAATGCTTTTGCAAAATCACATACCTTGAACATATAAATCTGGCTAAATGTGTTGGTGTTATTGTGCCACATGGTATTTTTATTAGCAGAGTGCCCTGTTTCATCTGTATTTTCTTGCTGCATGTAAATTTCAGGACCGCAGAGCTGGACGGGATAACTCCCTACGAGAAGGCGTGAAGGATAGATTGACAGATAAACCTGTGAATGAATCAGGTGACAGTAGTGGATATGAAAGTGGTGCCCAAACTAATAGATCATTATGGAGAAAACCAGAATCTGAAGAGCAATAGCTTTGCAAACTCAAAGATGAATTGACACATCTTCTTTAGCTGATTATGATCTTCCAGAGTCAGTTCAGGCAAACACTAGTTTCCCATCTCTGCATGTGTATAAATACGATTCATGTTGTCTTTCAATGCAATTTTTTTCTTCCTTTTTTTTGTTTGTAGATTATGCAGGCATTTCATGTCAATCTCAGTATACTGTTTATGTAACTTCACTAAGTTATTGGCTTATGATATTAAGTAGTGAGATTTTGCTGTGCTGTGATGCTCTGTAGGCAGGCCCTGAATACCATGTTACTACCTTTAATTGGCTGTTAGTTACTCAGGTAGATGATTATGGTGTCAGTATAATCTGATTATTCCTTGTTGATTCTGGGACCACTGAATTATTAGAATCAAATGCAAAATCCAAATTTCTATAGGCTGATTCTATTAATTTCTTTGTAACACAACTGCCGACAGACAAGAAATTGATATTTGTTTAAGTGTTAAAAATGGTTGAAACTAAGACAAACTCCCTTTGTTTAAAAACGATTAAATGACAAAATACCCTTTGTACCAAGTTAGGTGGGATGTGCCATTTTCATTATTTTCAAAGTCTATGGTACAAGATAAAGATAAGATAAGCTCACAGGGGTCCTGACTAAAGGGTTGTTTAGTGGTTACAAGACACAAGCCTCTTTTGTTGAGACAAAGCTTCACTCAACTGGTCAGAAAAGGAGATGCTCATAAAATAGTTGGCAACAACATGATAAAAAGTAAAAGAACTTTAACTCATTATTTCTGTCCTCTGTTATTCTCTCTCTAAACTTCCCTCAATCTCCTTGGATACTTCATTAACTTCGATAATTCCATATAATTTGTTGTTCGGCTTATTTAATCTTCAAACGAGCTTTTAAGGGAGTGTGGGCTTTGTTTACGGCATGAGAAAAACCTCGACAGCTAAAGGCCTAGAAATGGGCTTCGTATCATTTCACATTTTGTGTGGTTTTTCAGCTTTTTACGAGGGGGACTTTCTGTCTTTCCTGATTAAGCCTTTTGGTCCCCCACAAACAAGACTTGTTCAGTTGTTCCTGTTTTGGTGGCTTTAAATTTTCTGATATCTCTTTTTGTTTTTTGACTGTATCTTCAAATTTTGACTTGTTTTCCTGTCGAATAACTTTATATGAGATTTCGCTTGTCACCTGTTGATTAAGATTCCCTTTCCCAACATAAAAGCTCAATTGCAGATCAAATTTTACCTACATTCCAGGTTTGGAAAATTGAACAAACTTTGCTGTTGTTGCCGCCATTATATAATTTTCCCGTTTGATATGTTGTTTCTTCTACGTTCCTTTGGGACCGACTTCGGTATTGTATGATTAACGACATATCTTTCTTTTGGTAAATAATTAACATTTACAGGAAATTGCAAAATAGAGCAAAAATGAAACACGACATTCGAAGGCAATCATCAATGGAAAAGAATTTCATTAGGAAAAAAAAAGATCTTTGGTTAAAACTACTTTGGATAGCTTCCCTCCTCTATCTTTAAATTTCGTAAACATATCAAAGGTGACCTGAACCTTACATGCTGGAACCTGGAAATAACGAATAAAATTTCTGAAGAAATGTTTGGGTTCATAACATGAAACTGGTTTGCCAAAGCAGTTCCATTGTTCTTGATATTATATGTAGTGGTCATCGTAGCTGATCCGATGGCTGCCAGGCTCCACTCAGGGTGATGAGCTTTCGACAAAGCTGCCACACCTGCATGGGGTGTTGCTATTGATGAGCCTGAGCATAATGCATACATTGTCTCTCACAAACTCATAGTTGCCTGTTTTAGTGAAAGCCCTGTTTGGGGAGTGCGTGGTGAGTAGCATTGACTAGAGGTTTGTTTAATTCTTTTGGTTTCATGTTTATGTTAGCTTCTCGTATGCTTGTCCGATGATGCGGACTCTACTATATTATTGATCGAGGTCAACTAGATGTACTAGGTGATTTGTCTTTAATCATTGATCAAAGTCAACTACATCAAGTTCTAGTGGTTGCATTAATGATTCTTGGCTGCAATAAATCATTCATTCTAGTTCATCGTTTAAAAGACTAGTTCAAGGGACTCATTCTTCAAATATTATTTCAAGGTTTTCTCGGTAGCAACATGTCACTTTTCAAATGTATCTACTCGGCGTTAGCCTAGATAACAAAGTGGGTGATGAATAAGTCTGATATTGTTATATTTTTAGTTCTATTTGACTTGTTGAATATATTTATTTCTCCTTAGCTAACATAAATCTGTTTTGTGTGCTGTGCAAGAATAAGGAGCCAACTAGAAGCTGGTGACTGGTGAATAATCCTTGGCATATGTTTAACATAACTGCTTTGTTGATTCCAGAATCTATCAGAAAACCCAGGTATACAGTTATTATCATCATATATAATCCTTTGCTTTAACGCTTTTGAAGCTTGAGATAGACATAACCTTTGGTGATGGCCTTTATTAGGCAGTTATACTGCGACTATGGCAGTGATCTTTACAGATGATTTATTTTTCCAATAATCATCAAGACGTATGGTTTTTAGTGGTCCTGTAGCAAAAATAATCTATAGCCAATCCGGCAACTATGTTGTTTGAAACAGGTTTGAAGAAACACATCCTTGTTAGTTTTTGTTTCCCTCTAGAAAGAAGAAGATTTCCAGAATGATTCTACTTCCAATACATTTTGTTGCGATGAATAAGAGATACTGAGTTCCAATTTAAATTTGCTTGCTCATACAGAATTAAGAAACTGAAATCATTAATTTTCTTCTACAGTGAACATTATTGCCACATGAATATGTGAATGACTGATCTATCTTAAAGCTTTAAATCTTCAAGATAAACAATCACATGATTTATTGATTACTATTATGGTAAGAAAGTTAGGAATTCAAGACCACTACAGGGCTTGCAACAATGTGGCTATTTTGATCAACCCACTTTAGATAACCGTAGGACACCGGAGGAGCTTTTCCGTCCGTCTGTACGCTCACAGTATACTTTTGCTGTTGATATTTATTTGTGAAAGTTAGAGTGGTAGGCTCTACTCTGATTGTCATTCCATGGGTTGTTTCTACCATCACCTGGTAAACAGATTGGTCATCTCCCACGTTGGTGACAATCCTGGTAAAGTTCTTTACATTTGGAGAGCCTGCACTAAACATGGCAACAAAAGATGGGTAGTTTATATCAGTTGTCTCTTGACTGCAGTTCCATTGGCTTTGTCTAAGAATAGCTTTCATCTGTCTGTCATTGTAGCCTAGGCCACATAAGAAATCAACGTAACCTTGCCAATCTATGTCATAGATGAGTCCAGGATCCGTGGCTTTGTTTGGATTGATATGACCTGCCCCATAATCTAGAGGTGTTAAGGGGTCCATGAATTCGTCTGTCAAAGTAGTTCCATTGTTGTTAGTGGTATATGCAGTGGTCATCAAGGCTGATCGGATCGCTGCTGGGCTCCATTCAGGGTGAACCGCTTTAAGCAAAGCCGACACTCCAGCAACATGAGGTGCTGACATTGATGTGCCTGAATATAATGCGTAATCTGAGGCCAAAAAATAATTATCAAAATATTGAAAAGGAGTTGTTGGTGGGATTGCAGCTAATACATTGACCCCCGGAGCAATAATATCTGGCTTTAGAATCTTTGGGTTAATGGGGTCTGGTCCTCTGGAAGAAAAGCCAGCCACTTGTGGTGCTGGCTTTGTGCCTAAACTTGTGAGCACAAATCTCATGATTTTTATTCTTGCATCATCAGCTGTCTCTGTAGCATACTTTTTGATCAAAGCACCAGAAGAAGTTGGTAAAATCAGGCCTGGGATACTGAGGTCAGCGGTATCAGAAAAGCGCCAATCTGAGATAAATATCCCTGCAGCTGCATTAACTCTTTCAAGCTCTTCCATTTGCTCGTCAACGTCCGTACTGTTATTGTTATCACAGAGGACCACCTTTCCATAGACTTCATTCTCACTCAATGCTCCAGTGCGGCATATTGTTTTGTTGGAATCACCATTTCCATTGTACAAAGGTGTGTCTATAAGTAAAACACGGTTTGGGAACTCTGATAGTCCTTCAAATGTTTGATCATTTCCTAAAGTTACCGTTGCGGTGAAACTTCGATCAAGTGTCCCAGCCCCAACAGTTGTAATCCATGGTGCTGCATTGTGTGTTGTATTTGGAGAACCATCATTCCCAGCAGCGCAAACGACAGCAATCCCCTTCTGTACCGCTGAAAGAGAACCAATGGCTATGACATCTCGAAAATAAGGTTTCTGCCTAAAACCTAGAGATAATGACATGATGTCAACACCATCTGCAATTGCTTGATCCATAGCAGCTAGAACATCACTTTCTCTAATACCGGGTACTTTGTACATAGCAACATGTGCCCGTGGTGCAATGCCACGGGCTACACCTTTTGCATATCCGAATTGACTTGCACCTGGTACATGATTACCTGCGGCTGTTGATGATGTGTGTGTTCCATGTCCATCAAAGTCTCTTGGTGAATGATCTTGCGAGTTTGATTCACCGGCGGCCTGAGATCCTTTGAAAAATACTTGCGCACCAATGAGTTTTCTATTGCAAGGAAAAGGATTGATTGTACTATTCTGGCACTTGCCCTTCCACCTCGTAGGAACCGGTGGCATTCCTTTTTCGTTGAAACTTTCACTCTCAGGCCAAACTCCTGTATCGACCAGTCCTATAATGACACCTTCACCATACGATGATGCATTCCACAATCCAGAAGGATGCGTTAACCCCATGAATTGAGGGGAGTGTGTGGTGAACAGTTTGCCGGATTTCTCCTTGTGTATGGCAATATGAGCGGGAGATTTCGTGATTTCTGATGCTTGAGACGGTGTCAGCCTAGCACTGAACCCATGCATGACATGGTTGTAAGAGTAGAGTAACATGTCTTTGTCATGAACGGGTTTTGATAACGATCGTAGGATGGCAAGGTGCCAAGTTTCATGGGTCAAAAAGGATGAAGGTTTGAGTGAATGGTCCATATGAACTATGTATGTGTTGTATTCTTCAGGTTCTGACATTGCATTGTTGATTCCAAGCAACAAAACCAGTAAAAAAGAAAGAATGAAATGTTGGTAATTGCAGAGACTCATCTTTCAAGCCGTGCGGATAGGCTACTAGCTAGACTAGGAAGATCTACGTTTGATGATTGTCTATCATTTTCTCACACACACACATGTATGTATATATATATATATGCTTTTCAGAAATGAAACAAAAGAGAACATAAACTGCGTAACGTTAAATCCAACTACGTTTTGGTTCCATGTTCTTTTAAGTGTTGATTTCTCCTAGGTTGTGCTCATCGATATTAGCTTCCATCTTGTATGAGGCCGGCCGAATATCTGTTTGGTTTTTCTGCCATTATCTCAGTTTTTGTTGGTTATGCATATTAGTATCTCAGACATTTATTCCAATCCCCATGTCTTTTTTTTTACAAATACTAATTCTAATCTTGATCCTACCTAAAGTGGAGGGGAATATGGGACTCTAGGGGAAGAAAGAGAATATTCCTAGTGGGTTAAGAACCCTTGACCTAAAGGAATATGAGGGAACAAAGATGAGAACCCTTGACCTAAAGGAATATGAGGGAACAAAGATGAGTAGCTTGGCCAAATATGCTTGCTTACCTATCCCATGTCTGTAAAATGCATTTCAGAGACAAACAAGATTGTCATACAATTTTTGCTTCCATATGTTTTCCCTAGATGTTTCATTTTTAATGCAATGTGTCTAAGTCAATTTAATACAACAAATCATATTTTAGAATTGCTTAGATAGCAAAATGTATAGTGCATGTTCTGTTTTTCATTATTGCCCTCTTTCATGAGAAAATCAGGACAAGATTAGTCACTTTAGTGATGCTTGATTTTAATTGGGAAATGGAAAAATAAAGTACCCATGTGCCTCTAGGATCTATTGAATGATATTTTGGTCCAACCTTGTCAAGATAATGTTTTTGCAAAATCACACATCTTAAACATATAATTCTGGCTAAATGTGTGAGTGTTATTCTGCCACATGGTTTTTTGTTATTTGCAGAATATTCTGTTTCGTCTGTATTTTCTTGCTGCATGTAAATTTCAGGACTGCAGAGCTGGACGGGATAGCACGCGCTCCCTACGAGATGGCGTGAAGGATAAATTGATTGATAAACCTGTGAATGAATCAGGTGACAGTAATGGATATGAAAGTGGTGCCCAAACTAATAGATAGATCATTATGGAGAAAACCAGAATCTGAAGAGCAATAGCTTGGCAAACTCAAAGCTGAATTGACACATCTTTAGCTGATTATGATCTTCCAGAGTCAGCTCAGGCAAAACACTAGTTTCACATCTCTGTATGTGTATAAATACGATTCATGTTGCCTTTCAATGCAATTTTTTTCCTTCTTTTTTTGTTTGTAGATTATGCAGGCATTTCGTGTCAATATCAATTCATATATATATATATATATATATAGTTTCATCTCGTGATGTAACTTCACTAAGTTATTGGCTTATGATATTAAGTAGTGAGATTTTGCTGTGCTGTGATGCTCCGTAGGGAGGCCAAGAATACCGTGTTACTATCTGTTTTGGTCCCTCACAAACAAGACTTTCTGTCATTTCTCATTTTGGTTCCTCACAAACTAGACTTGTTCCTGTTTTGGTGGCTTTAAATTTTCTGATCTCTTTTCTTTATTCACTGTATCTTCATATTTTGACATGTTTTCCTGTCGAATAACTTTATATGAGAAAGGCTATGAACACCCTTTACTTTGCTTTTGAATTCTTGTTTTTGTTACTTTCTTCTTTTATAAAATTTCTTTTACTTTCTCATTTGCAAAGCTTTTATTGTTTTACAAAAATATGCTAAGTATGATCAATCATATCATATTTAGCTAATTTTCTTAAAGCCAAGAGCTAGTAATGAATCAATTCCATACATGAGAATTGAAAAGTGCTTAATTCCCTTCGGGATACATTCTCGTTTTTCTAGTTTATTAATTTGGCAATCGGCCTTACTTACAAAATTAAAACGCTTTTAAATCAAAAAGAGCTTGTTGGTCTGGATGTTGTTTTAATATATAGTTGAGAGGAAGGATCGGCCGGTGGCAATTCGACTTCTTATGAACACACTTAGCGGCAGTTCACTAAGAAAAATCGAGATCAGATTCGATTCTCGGCGAGACAACATAATCCGAGTTGGATATTTTCAGTACTTAATCTGATTGTTTTAAGGCAATAGCTGTGATTAATCCACTCAAGAATCATCTTTCAAAGACTGCCTTGGGAAGATCGGTTACAAGAGAGAAAGACAAGTTATAATGGGTTGGGTCTTGTAAACTGTAACCGGCATGAATCTCGGAGTAAAAATTAATTTCAATGATTGACGAAATTGAAACAAAGCTAGCTCGAGGCGACTTTCTCATTGTTATTTTTTAATCTATTTTCATCTTCTCTATATTTACTACTTTTGATTTATTTCATCTCAACCTCACCTACCCCTTTTATTTTTATTTATTTGTGTTACATCATCCTGGACTGAAATCAACGTGAAATTACATTCTAAATTCTCTGTGGATCGACCATCTTTACTATTCTATTCCTTTATATATCTATTTTATTTAAAGCAGATTATTTTTGACAAGTAAAATGACGCTTGTCAAAATTGGCGCCGTTGCCGGGGAATTCGACAAATTACTGATCAAATTTTTGTTTTGATTTTATGACCAGGAGTAATCCGGGGAATCTTGTAGAACTTGACCCAGGGATCGAAGCGAAAGCTCGTAGAACTCACGGCGAGACGCTTTGAAAGAAGAAACAACAACGAAAATAGAGTAAGTAATCGAATCTGGATTCCACTTCCAAAACTCAATCATACGAAGAATCAACTCTAGACGCCAATCCAGCTACATCAAACGCAAATCTCACACTCGAGCCAGAACCGATGGAGGATCGAACAATTAGAGAGTTAACTGCAGCTTCCGAGATACAACAACCACGTTGCATCGCCTTTCTTAATGGCAAAACTCATTTTCAACTCAAGACGGGATTGATCCATCTTCTCCCTACCTATAATGGTTTGAAAATCTAAAGCCCACTTTGCTTGAGTGTGTCAAATTAAATATTGAAAATCTAAAACTTGTGGCATGATACATTTTGAGACTACGTATGAAATATGTTGTTTTGATGTGATTTGGGCATAAGATTCACCATTTTTACCCAATAAAAAGTCTACCATTTTTTCTTCATTAGTGAACCAATTTAGGCTTATATCCACTCCTTTGTTTTCACCTCAATTTTAATTTCGAAGCCTTTTTATTTTTCACTATATTTTCACCTTAGTCAAGAAAAAGAGTTGAAGTTTGTAAGTGACCTTGTTCTACGAAAAGAAGAAGAAAAAAAAAACACAACATTTGAAAAAAAAGAGAGAGAGGAAAAAACAGTTTTATTTTGATTTTGCTTTTTGATGTAAATATTTTGGTTGTTTCATTTATCTTATTTGCTTGTAGACTTAATTAAATTATTGAAGAACTCTTTATTTTACTTACAAACCTCATTTCTAGCCTTTTTTTCCTACTTTTATTTAAGCCTCATTGCACCATTTTAAAGACCTAATGATCTTGCATCTTATAAGTAGTGGAGAGTTGATTATGTCACAAACTTATGAAAATTCTTATTTGATTCCGACTTTGAGCGAATTTTGCACCTAAAACACATTTGAGTGACTTGAGTGAATCCTTGTAAGGAATTAAGTTGGGCTGAATTTTTGATTGATGAATGATAGGAAGTTGCAAGGTTGTTTGATTTATTCTTACTTATGTTTATTTACTTGATCGATGTTTTAATTCATATAATTATTGTGAGCTTGATTTTTATAATTTGCTTGAGTAAGAGACATATTAGAGGAAGGTAAATTAAGTTTTTAACTAGTTTGATCGAAGTATACTTGGGGCAAGTATGAGATAAGTGAGGGGAATTTGATGAGTAGTTCAAATTATCACTTTTTCATCTTTAATTATACCTCTAATGGTTTGATTATGATTTTTTATTTTTTGTGCGGGACATTAATTCTGAAAATCACATTAAAAGGGGCAAAATTTTACAGATTTTCATCCGGAATCAATGTTGGACTAGTGGACATGAAAGATGATTAGATGCCACATCAGTAGGGGTGTTAAAAAATACCCGACCCGAACTACCCGACCCGCCTACCCGATTTAATTTTACCGGGTATTTATATTAAAGTACCCAATTTTTTCGGGCCGGGTACCCGACCCACAATTTTTTTCGGGTAGTTGGGCTGGGTCAGAGCCAAAAAAAATTTATAACCGGGTACCCGACCCGCTAATTTTATTATTTATATATTTTATATTTTAAATTCTATTTTCATTTTATGTTTCTTATTATTTTCCCTTAAAATTAATTTTAAATCTCTACCTTCTTTTTATACTTGTATTATATACTTTTATGTTTATAACTTTTTAAAAATATTTATATTAATTTGTCAATATGAGAGTCGAAAAAAATCATGATCGAGATTAATATTTTCAACACTTTTTTTTGTCGATAAACTTTAATATATATACATATATATCCAAATATTTCTCTCTTAAAACTAACCACAAATCAATAATTTTTGTGTTTGAAATATATATCATGAAATTTTATGTGTTTCTTATGTATTTTTTTTAAATAAATTTAAAAATATAAAAAAATTAAACCGGGTACCCGAATTTTGCGGGTACCCGATTTGCGAGTATCCAGTTCTTATGGGCCGGGTCACGGGCCGACTTTTAGGTACCCGAAATTTAGGGTACCCGAAAATCCGGATACCCAGATACGAACACCCCTACACATCAGCACTTCTAGAAGTTGACATCAGCAGCGCGATGATAATCTATCAACCGCATTAGGATAGCTTATCATGAATTTAAATTTTAAATTATGAATTATCTTTCATATTTAATTTAAATATTTTTTAGGATTTATCTTTATCACTTTAGGGTTATCTTTAGGTATTTAGAAGCCTATAAATACCCCATATGGGAAAGACTACAAACATCATCTACTTTGCTTTTGAATTTTGTTTTTGTTACTTTCTTCTTTTATAAAATTTCTTTTACTTTCCTTTTTTTCAAAGCTTTTATTGTTTTGCAAAAATATGCCAAATATCATCAATAATATCATACTTAGTTAATTTCCTTAAAGCCAAGAGCTAGTAATGAATCAATTCTATAGTGAGAATTGAAAAGTGTTTAGAATGTTTTTCTGGTTTATTAGTCTAGCAATCGACTTTACTTACAAAATTAAAACGATTTCATATTAAAAAGAGCTCGTTGATCTGGATGTTGTTTTAATATACGGTTGGGAGGAAGTATGGGCCTGTGGTAATCTGATTTCCTAGTGTGCTAGCGGCGGTCCGCTAAAAAAAATTGAGATCGGATTCGATTCTTGAGGAGACAACATAATTCGAGTTGGGCGTTTTCGTACTCAATTTGATTGTTTTAACGGCAATAACTGTGGTTAATCCACTCAAGAATCATCTTTCGAAAACTGACTTGGGAAGATCGGTTACAAGAGAAAAAAACAAGTTACAATAGGTTGATCCTTATAGACTGTAACCGACATATAAATCTCGGAATAAAAATTCATTTCAATGATCGACGGAATTGAAACAAAGCTAGCTCGAGGCGACTTTCTCATTGTTATTTTTTTAATCTGTTTTCATTTCTCTATATTTACTGCTTTCGATTTATTTCATCTTAACCTCACCTACCCCTTTATTTTTATTTATTTGTATAACTGAAATCGAAATTGCATTAAGAGTTCTAAATTCTTTGTGGATCGACCTGCTTACGATTCTATTCTTTTATTTATTTATTTATTTTAAAATAATTATTTTTAACAAGTAAAATGACGTTTGTCAAAGTAAATCATAATGGAAAATAATTTCATTAGAAAAAAAAAACTTTGGTTAAAACTAATTTGGATTGCTTCCCTCTGCTATCTGTCCTATTTTTCTGAGAAGGTAAAAATCTATATGATTTCTCATCTGTTGAGGAAACAAGCTTTTCAATTTCGAAAACATATAGTATTTTTTTTTAAAAAAAAAGTTTCGAAAAACATATTAAAGGTGACGTGAACCTTACATGCTGGAATCTGGAAATAACGAATAAAATTTCTAAAGATATCATTATTTTCTTTTTTTTATCGACTTTTCGTTTGTCTTTGCTTTTTAGTTTTGCTATTAGAATAAGAAATGTTTGGGGTTCATAACATGAAATTGGTTTGTCAAAGCCGTTCCATTGTTGTTGATATTATATGTACCGGTCATCGTAGCCTGATCAGATGGCTGCCGGGCTTCACTCAGGGTGATGAGCTTTCGACAAAGCTGCCACACCTGCGCGGGTGCTGCCATTGATGTGCCTGAGCATAATGCATACATAGTCTGTCACAAACTCATAGTTGCCTGTTTTAGTGAAAGGCCTGTTTGTGGAGTATCTGGTGAGTAGCTTGGCAAATGACTTCTGATATGTAGCAAAATGAGCTGGATATTTCTCAATTTCAGATAGCTTAGTGGAAGTGAACTTTGCACTGAAGTCATGAATGATATGGTTGTAAGAGTAGAGCAACATTTCTTCATCATTAACAGGGTTGGACAATGATCTAAGAATAGAGTAGACCAGTTGGGTTGAGAAAGAATCAGGTTTATGTGAATGGTCCTTCTGGACTATGTATGTCTGTTGTCTTGTATTCTTCAGGTTTGTTTAATTCTTTTGGTTTCATGTTTATGCTAGCTTCTCGTATGCTTGTCCGATGATGCGGACTCTACTATATTATTGATCGAGGTCAACTCGATGTACATGTACTAGGCGATTTGTCTTTAATCATTGATCAAAGTCAACTACATCCAGTTCTAGTGGTTTCATTAATGATTCTTGGCTGCAATAAAATCATTCAGTCTAGTTCATCGTTTGAAAGACTTGTTCAAGGAACTCATTTTTCGAATATTATTTCAAGGTTTTCTAGGTAGCAAGTAGCAACACATCACTTTTCAAATGTATCTACTCGGCGTTAGCCTAGATAACAAAGTGGGTGATGAACAAGTCTGATATTGTTATATTTTTAGTTCTATTTGACTTGTTGAATATATTTATTTATTCATCCTTAGCTAACATAAACCTGTTTTGTGTGCTGTGCAAGAATGAAGGAGCAAACTAGAAGCTGGTGACTGGTGAATAATCCTGGCATATGTTTAATATTGCTGCTTTGTTGATTCCAGAATCTATCAGAAAACCTAGGTTTACAGTTATTATCATCATATATAGTCCTTTACTTTTATGCTTTCTAAGCTTGAGATGGAAGGAACCTTTGGTAATGGCCTTTATTCGGCAGTAATACTGTGACTATGGCAGTGATCTTTACAGATAATTTATTTTTCCAATAATCTTCAAGACGTATGGTTTTTAGTGGTCCTGCAGCAAAAATAATCTATAGTCAATCCCACAACTATGTTGTTCGAAACAGGTTTGAAGAAACACATCCTTGTTAGTTTTTGTTGTGATGAATAAGAGATATTGAGTTCCAATTCAAATTTGCTTACTCATACAGAATTAAGAAACTGAAATCATTAATTTTCTTCTACAGTGAACATTATTGCCACATGAATATGTGAATGACTGATCTATCTTAAAGCTATAAATCTTCAAGATAAACAATCATATGATTTATTGATTACTATTATGCTAAGAAATTTAGGAATTCAAGACCACTACAGGGCTTGCAACAATGTGGCCATTTTGATCAACCCACTTTAGATAACCGTAGGCCACCGGAGAAGCTTTTCCGTCCATCTGTACGCTCACAGCATACTTTTGCTGTTGATATTTATTTGTGAAAGTTAGAGTGGTAGGCTCTACTCTGATTGTCATTCCATGGGTTGTTTCTACAATCACCTGGTAAACAGATTGGTCATCTCCCACGTTGGTGACAATCCTGGTAAAGTTCTTTACATTTGGAGAGCCTGCACTAAACATGGCAACAAAAGATGGGTAGTTTATATCAGTTCTCTCTTGACTGCAGTTCCATTGGCTTTGTCTAAGAATAGCTTTCATCTGTCTGTCATTGTAGCCTAGGCCACATAATAAATCAACATAACCTTGCCAATCTATGTCATAGATGAGTCCAGGATCCATGGCTTTGTTTGGATTGATATGACCTGCTCCATAATCTAGAGGTGTTAAGGGGTCCAAGGCTTCGTCTGTCAAAGTAGTTCCATTGTTGTTAGTGGTATATGCAGTGGTCATCAAGGCTGATCGGATAGCTGCTGGGCTCCATTCAGGGTGAACCGCTTTAAGCAAAGCTGACACTCCAGCAACGTGAGGTGCTGACATTGATGTGCCTGAATATAATGCGTAATCTGAGGCCAGAAAATAATTATCAAAATATTGAACGGGAATTGTTGGTGGGATTGCAGCCAACACATCGACCCCTGGAGCAATAATATCTGGCTTTAGAATGTTTGGGTTAATGGGGTCTGGTCCTCTAGAGGAAAAGTCAGCCACTTGTGGTGCTGGCTTTGTGCCTAAACTTGTGAGCACAAATCTCATGATTTTTACACTTGCATCATCAGCTGCCTCTGTAGCATACTTTTTGATCAAAGCACCAGAAGAAGTTGGTAAAATCAGGGTTGGGATGGTGTTGTCAGCGGTATCATAAAGGGTCCAATCGGAGATAATTATTCCTGCAGCTGCATTAACTCTTTCAAGCTCTTGCATTTGATCAATAACTTCCGTACTGTTATTGTTATCACAGAGGACCACCTTTCCAGAGACTTCACTCTCATTCAATGCTCCAGTGCGGCATATTGTTTTGTTGGAATCACCATTTCCATTGTACAAAGGTGTGTCTATAAGTAAAACACGGTTTGGGAACTCTGATAGTCCTTCAAATGTTTGATCATTTCCTAAAGTTACCGTTGCAGTGAAACTTCGATCCATTGTCCCGGCCCCAACAGTTGTAATCCATGGTGCCGCATTTTGTGTTGTATTTGGAGAACCATCATTCCCAGCAGCGCAAACGACAGCAATCCCCTTCTGTACCGCTGAAAGAGAAGCAATGGCTATGGCATCTCGGAAATAAGGTTTATGCTTAAAACCTAGAGATAATGACATGATGTCAACACCATCTGCAATTGCTTGATCCATAGCAGCTAGAACATCACTTTCTCTAATACCGGGTACTTTGTACATAGCAACATGTGCACGTGGTGCAATGCCACGGGCTACACCTTTTGCATATCCGAATTGACTTGCACCTGGTACATGATTACCTGCGGCTGTTGATGATGTGTGTGTTCCATGTCCATAAAAGTCTCTTGGTGTATCATCTGGCGAGTCTGATTCACCAGCAGCCTGAGATCCTTTGAAAAATACTTGCGCACCAATGAGTTTTCTATTGCAAGGAAAAGGATTGATTGTACTATTCTGGCACTTGCCCTTCCACCTCGTAGGAACTGGTGGCATTCCTTTTTCGTTGAAACTTTCGCTCTCGGGCCAAACTCCTGTATCAATAATTCCTATAATGACACCTTCACCATACGATGATGCATTCCACAATCCAGAAGGATGCGTTAACCCCATGAATTGAGGGGAGTGTGTGGTGAACAGTTTGCCGGATTTCTCCTTGTGTATGGCAATATGAGCGGGAGATTTCTTGATTTCTGATGCTTGAGACGGTGTCAGCCTAGCACTGAACCCATGCATGGCATGGTTGTAAGAGTAGAGTAACATGTCTTTGTCATGAACGGGTTTTGATAACGATCGTAGGATGGCAAGGTGCCAAGTTTCATGGGTCAAAAAGGATGAAGGTTTGAGTGAATGGTCCATATGAACTATGTATGTGTTGTATTCTTCAGGTTCTGACATTGCATTGTTGATTCCAAGCAACAAAACCAGTAAACAAGAAAGAATGAAATGTTGGTAATTGCAGAGACTCATCTTTCAAGCCTTGCAGATAGGCTACTAGCTAGACTAGGAAGATCTACGTTTGATGATCGTCTATCATTTTCTCACACACACATGTATATATATATATATATATATATATATATATATATGCTTTTCAGAAATGAAACAAAAGAGAATTACATAAACGGCGTAACGTTAAATCCAACTACGTTTTGGTTCCATGTTCTTTTAAGTGTTGATTTCTCCTAGGTTGTGCTCATCGATGTTAGCTTCCATCTTGTATGAGGCCGGCCGAATATCTGTTTGGTTTTTCTGCCATTATCTCAGTTTTTGTTGGTTATGCCTATTAGTATCTCAGACATTTATTCCTATCCACATGTCTCTGAATGTAAAATGCATTTAGGATTTTCATTTTATCTCGGGGAACTATGATTAATAAAGCGATGATATATTTCAATCCACTAAACGTAAACGTCATAAGCTTCCTGGTTTTTGTGTCAGCTATCGTGCTTTTCTTGTGAGAAGATAGAAAGAACTAGAACTTGTGACATTACAAGCTTGATTTCAAGCAGCAACAACAACAAAAGTAGCCACGAGAAATCAGAGAGAGAAACTATATATAGGAACTCACCCTTTTGGTCATTGCTTTGTTAGTTTAAAAACGTTAATTTCAAGTCTGTATTATCTGTTACTTCTTCTATGTTTCAAATTCCCATGGTATTTTCCGGAACGTTAACTTCAACATCACACCAGACAGATTGGATTTTGTTCATTTGCCTTGCTGAGTTGGATCACTTCTTTTGGTTTGATGCTCATGTTAGATTTCAACTGAGGATATATATATTCAAGGTTTTCTAGATTACACTGCGTCACTTCTTCAAATGCATCTATTCAGCCTTGGCCTAGATGACAATGTGGGTGACGGCCATGCCTGAAATTATTATATTCTCACTTCTATTAGACTTGTTGTTAGTGTTGGATTTTTTTTGCCAATCTACACCGGCTTCGAAAATTTAACACCTCCATCTAAATCCAAAACGACCTGATATTTTATGACATTCTGCGCGACTCGAACCCGACCAAAATTTTATAGTAAAAATCCAAGCTCAACTTGACATAAGTAAAAAATTGTCAATTATTATTATTATTATTTGATAAAATAAGAAACTAATTGAAAAAAATACAAATAGAGAGAGAACATTATAATAATTATTTTATTTTTATTAGACAAAATAGAGAAATAATGTAAAAATATATATAAAGAGAGGGGCATTACAATTATACGAAAATTTTTAGAATAAAAATAAAGGGTAAACTATCTGTTTGACCACCAAACTATTGTGAAAGTTTTAAAATGACCACCATAGAAAAAAACGCGTCATTTCACTACCCAAACTATTAAAATGGGATCATTTTGACCACCAGTCGTTAATGGGCTAACGGAAGGTGACGTGGCCGTTAAAAAATTAAAGGTATAATCACACATTTGGTCCTTATTATTTACACATTCTTTCAATTTAGTCCCTCTGAAGAAAAATCACCCAAATCCTACATAAAAAGACTCTCCCATTCATCTTCTTCCCCACAACACCCAAAGCTTCATTTCTTTCCCGTCCGGCTCCCCACAACACCCAAATCCTACAATTTCCTCCTCCATTGGCTAATAAGGACCATCGTATATAACCTAGTTTGATTTCTAAACAATACTGCACTAAAATAAATCATTGGTTAAAGCTGCTGATCTCTTGAATTCACATCCCCAGTTTCTGTTTCTCCCCAATTTGGAACAGATATCAGCTACGAAACCGAAGCAAACACCGACGAAACGAATAAGCCATACTGATATCAACAATGCCCAGTCCTGGAATTTTTTTCTCGGAAAGTGGCCTCTATCAGAGGCAAGAAGTGCCCTATATACAGCTTCAGTTAAGGCATAGGCTGACACTGGATCAGCTTCTTCTACGAGGAACCCGTATTCTGTAAGGCATACTATGTCGTAAACTCCATCGGTCTCCGATATATCCAGACATTCACATATCTTCAGCCTGCAATCAATCCGCTCTTCCGTGGATAACAAGTCGCCGTGTGTTAAGATCAAGAGAGGGTTTTCATCTGCAGCCACAGAGGATTTAAGAATGTAAGATTCGATTAATCGACGCAATAAAAAAAAGCTTTAAGCAGAACTAAGAACAATCAGTATACGAAATGTAACAATTTGGACCCGAAACTTGTGTAAGGAAACATGAGCACAAAAAGGACCAATCGGTTCTTTGTGTCTTTGAGCTAATTTGGGAAAGACTGACCATGATTGTTTTGTGTACTTGCAATCCGTGTTGCACATCATTATCATCATGAGTGCAGCAATTAAAGAGAAAACTTACTGCTTTTTCGCAAAGCCGGGCAGCAAAAGATCTGTCTGATGGACTGTAACGGCTTGGAATCGCCTGCTTTTAAAGCGTTGTAAATCTCTGCAATGTTAGCTACCACCATCACGCAATTCACTTGTCTCTGCACGAATTCTGAAGACCATCTCATGACATCGTTTTCCATATCATCGGTCATCGTGTTGCAGTCCCCGTATCTCAAGCATAGCTGATTATGATGAACCCCTTCACTCATCCAACTCGACAATTCCTCCAAAGCCTCCATTGTTCTACCATAATCGAAACCTCTCGAATCATAAACGCAGAAACCGCTTCGCATCGATCTCAGTACGTTGTGCTCTTCCATGTACATCGTTGTGTAATTGGAACAACTTTGTTGAGTGGATCGAAAGATCGATATTTACCAAGAGGGGGGTGAATTGGAAATTTTAAGGATTGTAGTGGAAATTGGCAAATTAAAATTGAAGGACAAGGAATTTAGAGTGGTTCAAGTTCCAAATGAACTCTACATCCACTACCTTAGTCTCACTAAGGATTTGCAACAATTTCACTAAATTGATCTTCCCCTTTTCTAGGACAAGGAGGCAACCCTTTACAATATCGGTTGATTTTTCTACCCAAAAATCAACCCAACCCTCACACAAGAGAACAAAGGAATTTGTAGGCTAAATAGGTATCTCTCAATACAAATGATAGCCCCAATACAAGCACTCAACCCAATTTTACAAAATATGAATGAAGAACACAAATTGGGATTTTACACAAATTTGGGATTTTTGATCTAATGCTTGAATTTGATGTTTAGATGTTTGCTTGAAGTTCAATAATAGTTGCTGATGCTTTTGGATGTCCCTTTTATACCTTCTCATTGATTTCTAGCCGTTTGAGTGGTTGGAGAAGTAATTGGAGCCGTTGGAACCCTCTCTTACCACCATAAATGCTGTCTACACCAACCCGTTTCGGAACACGGGAAACCTGTTTCGGAACGGACTAAAATAGAAAGAGCCGTTGGGGTGCATTTAAGAGCCCGTTTCGAAACACCTTAGGGCCGTTTCGGAACGGTTTTGCCACTGTAAAAGGGTCGTTTCGGAACGGTCCTAGACCGTTTCGAAACGCCTTAATGGTTTTGATAAAATCAGTTAAGACATACAACGGTCATATTTTTCAAACTGAAACCTAGCCTCTGTTTCGGAACGGTATTGATCCGTTTCGAAACGGAATGGCTACTGTCAAAGGGTCGTTTCGGAACGGGCCTTAGCCGTTTCGAAACACCCCTTTATATTAAAAAAATCTGAAATATTTGAATTAATTTAACCCTTTTTTAATCCAACATGAAGAACAGTTTCGAAACGAGGTGAGCCGTTTCGAAACGCTACCAGGTGTTTCGATACCCGTATCGGAACGGTGGTCGACAGTGGTGAAACTGTTTCGAAACGCCTTGAGGCCGTTTCGGAACGGGTACATGGAAACCACTGTTTTGACTTGAAACACTTAGAAAAATAATTGGAAAAGTATGTTTTTAACTTAGGCATATTATAAAAATTATATGGGGATACTTTTAGGACTTAAAATTCGTTTAGACTTTTAATTTAGTCCTTAGGTTTTTAGTTATATCAAAATTAAAATATTTGTTTCACAATCTCCCCCTTTTTGATATAACAAAACCAAAGTTAGAATTTTTGAGAATTTGGAAAGTTTTGAACATATTCTAACTCCCCCTTAATTTAAGATAGGTTTTTTAAAAAATTTTGATTTGAAGTTTAAACCTTTTAAAAATTAAAAACGAATTTTAGTGTTGTGGCTCTTAAATTTCTTCTCCCCCTTTTTGTTAGATCAAAAAGAATAACATAAGCTCATAGAGAAGATAAAAGATTAGTACCAATAAGCAATAATAAGCAACCATAAATTCATAACCAAAATATCCAAAACATAATTCAAAACGTTAAGTTCAATATAATTCAAACAACAAAATCCCAAAATAAAATAGCCATAAGCATAGGTCTTAAAACATGATAAAAACATAAGATGCAATCTAAATCCTAAAAAGCATAAATAATATGATGTGAAATGAAGATCCTAAGCCTCGTCATCATCATCCTCGTCATCCTCATCGTCATCGTCCTTGGCTTGAGAACGTTGAAACTTCGTCCATTGCCCATAGAGAGTGGAGAAGGAGAGATCCAAATTGGAATGAGAAGTTTCAAGAGAACTAAGACGATTCTCGACATTCGACAAACGATTGCCCATTGTTTCAAAGCCCGAAGTAATGCGAGTGTCCAAAGCATCGAACCGAGAGTCCAAGGCATTGAAACGCTCGGTAAGGAAAGCCGTGAGGGCATCATTGTTCGCGGCTTGAACTTGCGGTGGAGGAGCAACAAGAGGAGGATCCGCTTCTCTATCAACTCTTTCCCAAATACCATTCACATAATGGAACCCGGACTTGCGAAGGGAAGATTCACCTATCTTGGTCTTGCGAGGTTCCGGAGAGTCGTAGGTACAATCAATACCGAGATGGTGAAATAGGGCGCTCAAGACAATGCCATAAGTGAAGGATGTCAACTCATTTGTGTCAATAAGCTTGATGTTATTGACAATCTCGGCAAAGATGATCTTAGGGACATTTGGGCGCTCACCCCTACGGAAACACTCTAACCAAAAATAATCTCGTTGACGGATATGGGAATATTTACCGCCGGAAGGGCGAATAAACCAAGAGACCATTAAGTGAAGGACACGATCATGCACATCAAGGTTAAGAGCTTTCCCGGTAAAAGTGCCAAAGTGGCGTTCATCCTCAAGACCCTCATTTTTCAGTTGAAGAGCAGACTCTAAAAGTTTAACATTTATAACAACCTTTTTGCCTAGCAAGGATGACTCAATCCCTATGATCTCGGTTTTGGACTCATCATAAAGAAAGTGAGCATTGGAGTAAAAGATGAGTACCATATTTTTGTAGCAAACATCCGGAAGGATCAAGAAATCCATGAGATTCCACTCATCCAAACGAGGAAGATAACGGAAAAGGAATCGCTCGGAATTGAGGAATTCAAGATCGATAACACGTTCCTTACGAACCGCGAAATCCTTGACATAAGCAAAGCGAGCACGTGCTTCCGAAGTTTTGAAGGATTTCTGAAAAAGCTGAGTGAGATTCGGACGAATGCTCGATTCACCGGATTGAACGGCCTTGCGCTTTTTGTTCGATTGATCCGCCATCTAAAAACATTAAGCAAGTGTTTTAAAATTGAGTGTATGCATTGATAATTAAAATCAATCCAATAAGAAATCCCACTTAGGTTTTTGAAAACAAAATTAAAATAAAACAGTGTTTAAAAAAAAAAAGACGATTGAAAAATTTTATATTCGAATCAAAAATTTTGGGATTTGAAAAAATTTTCACAAGATTTTGAAAACCCACAACAAAAACGTATAATTTATACAAAAATAAGATTTTCTATCCTATGATTCGAACATGAATTGAAAGAAAAAAGAAAAATTGAAAAATTACCTTAGTTTGGGATTTTGGATGATTTTGAAGAAATCCTTGCACAAGATTGATGAAACTTGCTTAGACTTGAGTTGAAGATTAAAACCCCTCACAATTTGGTGAAAATCAAGGAGTTTGAGAGGGTATTTATAGAGAGGGAGGCGGTTTAGGGTTTTAGAGTTTGATAAAAAGTAAATTTGTATCATTAAAAGCCCTAGATATAGCAATCCGCGATGCCGTTTCGGAACGGTCAATACCGTTTCGGAACGGGCGGCTAGGGTTTTGACCATTTTAAAACCATAAGCAGAACGTTTCGATACGCAGTTGACCGTATCGAAACACCCTTTGACCCGTATCGGAACGCGTTCCGATACACCCCCTTGGCAGAATCAAAAACGTTTCGGAACGCTGTTAGGCGTTTCGAAACGCCCTCTTCTCAGAATGTGATTTAAGGTACCCGTATCGAAACGGGTTCACCTGTTTCGATACACCTGGGCCTGGAAGTGCAGATGAGGCTCTAAAAATGCAGAAAAATGATCTTATAAGAGGCCTAACATGCATAAATGTCATGAATGAGCAGGCAAAACATATGTAGGCATAAACATACTCCCCCTAACTATAAGCATGGATGAAATTAGGAGTTTAAACACATCAACATGGCATTTCACAAAATCAAGCATATTTAAGCACAAAAGAGGTCCTAAAAGGTCAAGATAGGCTAGCTAGACCTAACTCTCTCCTAAGGGACCAAAAACGCTCTTTGTCTAAAGGTTTTGTAAAAATGTCCGCTAATTGATTCAAGGTGTCTACATACTCTATAACCACATCTTCCTTAAGGACATGATCTCTAATGAAATGATGCCTTATTTCTATATGTTTGGTTCTAGAGTGTTGGATGGGATTTTTAGTTAAGCAGATTGCACTAGTGTTGTCACATTTTAGGGGTATGGTTCCAACTTTAATTCCATAATCTAAGAGTTGTTGCTTCATCCAAAGGACTTGAGCACAACAACTCCCTAAGGATATGTACTCGGCTTCGGTGGTAGATAAGGCTACACTATTTTGTTTCTTAGAGAACCAAGATATGAGCATACTACCTAAGAATTGGCAAGTTCCCGAAGTACTTTTCCTATCAATTTTGCAACCCCCATAATCCGCATCCGAATAAGCATGTAGGTTGAAGGTAGAGTCTCTAGGATACCAAAGGCCTAAACAAGGAGTGTCTCTAAGGTATCTAAAGATTCTCTTAACGGCTATAAGGTGAGACTCTCTAGGACTAGCTTGAAACCTAGCACACAAGCAAACACTAAACAAGATATCCGGTCTACTTGCGGTAAGGTAAAGCAAGGATCCAATCATAGAACGATAAAGTTTAGAGTCAACACACTTACCTCCTTCATCTTTGTCAAGCTTTGTAGATGAGCTCATAGGAGTGGCTTGAGGCTTTGCATTCTCCAAGCCAAATTTCTTGAGCATATCCTTTATGTATTTTGCTTGGTTGATGAAGGTGCCATCCTTCTTTTGCTTGATTTGGAGTCCCAAAAAGAATGAGAGCTCCCCCATCATGCTCATCTCAAATTCACCTTGCATTAGCTTAGCAAACTCTTGACAATGACATTCATTAGTAGAACCAAAAATTATATCATCAACATAAATTTGAACTACTAAAATGTCATTTTTATACATTTTTATGAAAAGTGTAGTGTCCACCTTACCTTTTTCAAAACCTTTTTCAATTAAAAAGTTTGAAAGCCTTTCATACCAAGCTCTAGGAGCTTGTTTTAAACCATAAAGAGCTTTGGTAAGTTTGAAAACATGATTTGGAAATTTTGAATCTTCAAAACCCGGTGGTTGTTCCACATACACTTCTTCATTTATAAAACCATTTAAAAATGCGCTTTTAACATCCATTTGAAAAAGCTTGAAATTATGATAACATGCATATGCAAGCAACATCCTAATGGCTTCCATTCTAGCTACGGGTGCATAGGTTTCATCAAAATCTATTCCCTCTTCTTGAGTGTAACCTTGTGCTACAAGTCTAGCTTTATTTCTCACAATGTTACCACTCTCATCTAGTTTGTTCCTAAAGACCCATTTAGTTCCTATTGTAGATTGATTACTAGGTCTATCAACTAATGTCCATACATTACTTCTCTCAAATTGATTTAACTCTTCTTGCATAGCCATAATCCAAAAGTCATCTTTCAATGCTTCTTTTATGTTTTTAGGCTCTATGCATGAGATAAATGCAACATGGTTCATTAATTTAAGAGAAGAACGAGTGGTTACCCCCTTGGATGGATCACCCAAGATTTCACCATCTTTGACATAGTTCAACTCCCTTGGGTAGCTCACTTCCTTTTCCTCAATAGCCAAGTCCTTCAAGGCTTCAAGAGGTGGATCTTGTGTGTCTTCTTCTTTTGGTTGAATCTCATCCTCCTTTGAAGTTTGACCTCCATCAAAGGCATTTATGATTCCTACATCATCATCATCACAAGAATCCTTCCTAGGAAGGAGGTTATCATCGAATACAACATGAATGGATTCTTCTACTACTAAAGTTCTTTTGTTAAATACTCGATAGGCTTTAGAGGTTAAAGAGTAACCTATAAAAATAGCTTCATCACTTTTTGCATCAAATTTACCTAAGTTATCTTTTCCATTATTTAAAACAAAACACTTACACCCAAAAGGGTGAAAATAGCTAATGTTAGGCTTTTTAGATTTTAAAATCTCATAAGGTGTTTTCTTTAAAATTGGCCTAATCATTACTCGATTTACAATATAACAAGCGGTGTTTGTGGCTTCCGCCCAAAAATATTTAGGTAAATTATTTTCACAAAGCATAGTTCTAGCCATTTCTTGTAAAGTTCTATTTTTCCTCTCAACTACCCCATTTTGTTGAGGAGTTCGAGGAGCCGAAAAATTATGGCTAATACCATTTTCATTCAAAAATTCTTCAAACCCTAAATTTTGAAACTCGGTTCCATGATCACTTCTAATGTGTGAAATTCTAAGTTCAAGATCATTTTGGGTTAATTTTGAAAATGTGATGAATTTTTCCAAAGCCTCATCTTTAGTACTTAAAAAGAGAACCCAAGTAAATCTAGAAAAATCATCAACTAACACGAATGCATAAGATTTACCACCCAAGCTCATAGTCCTAATTGGCCCAAATAAATCCATGTGAATTAATTGTAAGCATCTACTAGTAGAAACATCATTAATGGATTTAAAGGAAGACTTATGTTGTTTACCCTTAGAGCATGCATCACAAATTTTGTCATTTGAAAATTTAATTTTGGGCAAACCTCTAACTAGATTTAGAGAGACTAGTTTTTCCAAAACACTAATGCTAGCATGTCCTAGCTTCCTATGCCACAACCATGCATCATTTTCATTTTGAGCAACTAAACATGCATGAGATGTATGTATGTCATCTAAATGCACCATGTATATATTTCCTATGCGATGACCTATGAGCATAATACTATTTGATTTAATGTCTACAATTTTACATCCATTTTTATCAAAAAGAACATTAAATCCTTTATCACACAATTGACTTATGCTTAATAAATTATGTTTAAGACCATCAACATACAAGACATTTTCAATGAGAATGGTAGAGTGATTACCTATGGAGCCAATACCTTTAATGTGGCCTTTGGAGTTGTCACCAAATGTTACAACTCCTCCATTTTTTGGCTTTAAATCCATGAATCGACTCTTGTCTCCGATCATGTGTCTCGAGCATCCACTATCAAGGTACCATGAGTTTTGACTTTGTGCTTTGGCCTTGTAGCAATGCTCCCCCTACAAACAAAGATATTAAACCTTGATTTTTGGTACCCAAATCATTTTGGGTCCATGAGTGTTAGCTCCCAAAACCTTGGTTCCCTTAGGAATCCAAGATGACATAGTAATAATATTATTAGATTTTACAAGTTCCTTAGGAACCCATACACTTCTAATTCTTTTAGCTCTACTATGTCTAGGGTAGCTACCTTGTTTGTAGTAATTAGTCCTTTTCTTAGGTTGGTGTGTTCTAGATGATTCTCCTACTTCATGTTTGACACTACCAACATTTTTTAAGGACTTTTTGAGCTCATTTAGCTCACCTAACACCTTTTGGTGTTCACTATTGCATTGAGACAAAAGATTATTAAGATCAACATTTTCATCTTGAAAGAATTTAAGTTCATCTTTTAATCCTAAAATCTTTTTCTCAAATTTAGAATTAGCTTGAGTGAGTGAGTCATTTTTCTCATTTAGCTCTAAAATGATTTTCTTGTTTTTAATGACCGACTCTTTAAATTTCTCAACTAATTCATCACATACCTCTTGCAACTCATCATATGCATCATTTAATTCTTCATATGAAAAATCTAAAGTAGATGAGTTAGAGGTTACCAAGGAGGAATCTTCCTCAAGTGCCATGAGACAAAGGTTGGCCACTTCTTGTTCGTCATCCTCCGATGACTCCTCATCACTCCAAGTAGCAAGTTTGGCTTTGAGTTTCTTCTTCTTCTCAAAGCTCTTCTTCTTGAGTTGAGGGCACTCCGAACGGATGTGACCGGATTGTTTGCACTCATAGCAAATGATGGGATCCTTCCCTTCTTCTTTGTTCCTTCCTTTGAAGTCCATCTTTCTTTGGATTTTTCTTCCCCGGTTGGACCTCATGAAGCGTGAGAATCGTTTGGCTATCATAGCCAATTCTTCAAGTTCATCCTCCTCACAAGATGAGCTCTCATCATGTTGTGAAGCTTTTGCCTTGAGAGCTATTCCCATCTTCTTCTTCTTTTCGACTTCAAGCTTCTCTACTCTTTTCTCTTCTTTCTTTTTCTCATCTTCCCTTCCTTGCTTCATGATCTCATGAGTAAGGAGAGAACCCACAAGCTCATCAAGCTTTAATGTTTTGAGGTTCTTTGCTTCTATGATGGCGGTTCTCTTCCCATCCCAAGCTTCGGGAAGTGAATAGAGTAGCTTCCGGACAAGCTTGTCTTCCGGTATGATCTCTCCATAGCCCTTTAGCCCGTTGACAATTGTGGAGAATCGATCAAACATCTTTGACACCGTCTCATCGGGCTCCATCTTGAAATTTTCATAACTAAGATTGAGAAGTCCAATCTTAGTTTCCTTGACATCATTGGTGCCTTCGTAAGTGGTCTCAAGTGTGTCCCACACTTCTTTGGCATTTTCAATGGAGGAGACCTTTGAATAGATGTCCGGACCGAAAGCACAAAAAAGCATGTGGAGAGCTTTATCGTTGACTTGAATCTTCTTCCTCTCCTCTTCACTCATTTCGGCTTTCTTCTTCAACACCATCTTGCCTTCACCATCTTGCTTCAATGGAATGTATGGCCCATCCTCAATGACATCCCATACAAGGTAGTCACTTGACTTGATGAATAGCCTCATTTTGTTCTTCCAAAAGGAGTAGTTGTCACCATTGAAGAAAGGAGGCTTGGTGGTTGATTGTGACTCGTACATGCCGGAACCGGAGGTTGAAGCCATCTCTTGATATTTTGATGATCACACTCTTCCAAGGATCTCCTCTTGTGGTTGTTAATCCTCAAAGAGTTAAGCTCTGATACCAATTGTTGAGTGGATCGAAAGATCGATATTTACCAAGAGGGGGGGTGAATTGGAAATTTTAAGGATTGTAGTGGAAATTGGCAAATTAAAATTGAAGGACAAGGAATTTAGAGTGGTTCAAGTTCCAAATGAACTCTACATCCACTACCTTAGTCTCACTAAGGATTTGTAACAATTTCACTAAATTGATCTTCCCCTTTTCTAGGACAAGGAGGCAACCCTTTACAATATCGGTTGATTTTTCTACCCAAAAATCAACCCAACCCTCACACAAGAGAACAAAGGAATTTGTAGGCTAAATAGGTATCTCTCAATACAAATGATAGCCCCAATACAAGCACTCAACCCAATTTTACAAAATATGAATGAAGAACACAAATTGGGATTTTACACAAATTTGGGATTTTTGATCTAATGCTTGAATTTGATGTTTGGATGTTTGCTTGAAGTTCAATAATAGTTGCTGATGCTTTTGGATGTCCCTTTTATACCTTCTCATTGATTTCTAGCCGTTTGAGTGGTTGGAGAAGTAATTGGAGCCGTTGGAACCCTCTCTTACCACCATAAATGCTGTCTGCACCAACCCGTTTCGGAACACGGGAAACCTGTTTCGGAACGGACTAAAATAGAAAGAGCCGTTGGGGTGCATTTAAGAGCCCGTTTCGAAACACCTTAGGGCCGTTTCGGAACGGTTTTGCCACTGTAAAAGGGTCGTTTCGGAACGGTCCTAGACCGTTTCGAAACGCCTTAACGGTTTTGATAAAATCAGTTAAGACATACAACGGTCATATTTTTCAAACTGAAACCTAGCCTCTGTTTCGGAACGGTATTGATCCGTTTCGAAACGGAATGGCTACTGTCAAAGGGTCGTTTCGGAACGGGCCTTAGCCGTTTCGAAACACCCCTTTATATTAAAAAAATCTGAAATATTTGAATTAATTTAACCCTTTTTTAATCCAACATGAAGAACAGTTTCGAAACGAGGTGAGCCGTTTCGAAACGCTACCAGGTGTTTCGATACCCGTATCGGAACGGTGGTCGACAGTGGTGAAACTGTTTCGAAACGCCTTGAGGCCGTTTCGGAACGGGTACATGGAAACCACTGTTTTGACTTGAAACACTTAGAAAAATAATTGGAAAAGTATGTTTTTAACTTAGGCATATTATAAAAATTATATGGGGATACTTTTAGGACTTAAAATTCGTTTAGACTTTTAATTTAGTCCTTAGGTTTTTAGTTATATCAAAATTAAAATATTTGTTTCACAAACTTCCTGCAACGTACATGAGAAAACTTGTAAGCCTTTATACGACACATACATGCCAGTTATTGATTATAGATAAAAGTATAAAGTATACAACTTCGGACTTACCCGATGATGTTTGAGCAAAGGGTATTAAGCCAGACCGACCAAGAATACTGTACATAAGATTTATAAGATTTATTTTTTTCTCCATTGGCTAATGGAGGAGGAAAATGTAGGATTTGGGTGTTGTGGGGAGCCGGACGGGAAAGAAATGAAGCTTTGGGTGTTGTGGGGAAGAAGATGAATGAGAGAGTCTTTTTATGTAGGATTTGGGTGATTTTTCTTCAGAGGGACTAAATTGAAAGAATGTGTAAATAATAAGGACCAAATGTGTGATTATACCTTTAATTTTTTAACTGCCACGTCACCTTCCGTTAGCCCATTAACGGCTGGTGGTCAAAATGATCCCATTTTAATAGTTTGGGTAGTGAAATGGCACGTTTTTTTCTATGGTGGTCATTTTAAAACTTTCACAATAGTTTGGTGGTCAAACAGATAGTTTACCCAAAAATAAACTATTATTTTGGACCTAAACTCCGCCCAACCCGACCTTATCCTAAAAAATCAGATCCGAATGCAAAATTTTTTTTGAAAAACCCGATCATATGGGACTGGGTCGGGTAAAAACACGTCGAGTTTCGTGTCAAATGATCATCCCTACTTGTTGTTGAATATATGTTATTTTATTTATTTTGATCCTTTGCTAACGTCAATCCGTTCTGCGTGCCGTGCAACAATTAAAGAGCTAACCAGAAGCTGTTGACCGGTGATTAATTCTTGCCGTTTGTCTAACATTGTTGTGATGCATATCGTCTCCCAAAAACATCTATCGTGAAACTCCAGTGAAAATACATTGGAGGTCCCTTATTGATCAAAAGTAATCAACTTGATACCTCTAAAGAAAACGAAAGAATCTAGTCCCTGTACTATTAGAAAGGGAACAAAAAGGGATAACTGAAGACAATGCTATCTATTTCCGGCTTTCGGCTAATACATATAACAAGTTGCAAGTTACGATTGGTTATTAATGTATATTTGAACAATAAAGGGAACAAAAAGTAGGAAAACTTCACAATAATAAATATTCCAAAAAAATCATCAAATTTTTATAAAATAAAATATCTAAAAATTATATAAAATTTCATAGTTTTTATCTTGTTTAATTTTCATAACATTATTCTTAATTTCTTTTTAATTATTTGAAGATGTATAATTTTTAGAAATTTTTATTAATATCTTATTTTTAATCAAAACTTTGAAAATTTTGATTATGTCTTTTTTTTTTAATTTTTCAGTAAAATTTTAAGAAGTTTTTCGAAAGATTTGAAATCTAATTAGTTTTAACATGATTTATTGATCAGTAACTTTGCTAAGGATGTCGGTTAGGAATTCAGGACCACCACAGGGCTTGCAACTATGTGGCCATTTTGATCAACCCACTTCAGATAACCGTAGGTCACCGGAGGAGTTTTCCCGTATGCTTGCACGCTCACAACAAAGTTTTTCTTTTGGTATTTGTTTGTGAAGGTTAGGGCGGTTGGCTCTACTCGGATCATCATTCCATAGGTTATTTCCACAACAGCGTGGTAAACAGATTGGCCATCTCCCACGTTGGTCACAACCCTGGTAAAGTTCTTCACATTTGGAGAGCTTGCGTTAAACATGGCAACAAAAGATGGGTAGTTTAGGTCGGTTCCCTCGTCGCTGCAATTCCATTGGCTTTGTCTAAGAATAGCTTTCATCTCCGTGTCACTGTAGCCTAGGCCACATAAGAAATCAACGTAACCTTGCCAATCTATGTCATAGATGAGCCCGGGATCCATGGCTTTGTTTGGATTGATATGACCTGCCCCATAATCTAGAGGTGTTGCGGGAAGGTTAGTGGCTTCGTCTGTCAAAATAGTTCCGTTGTTGTCGGTGGTGTATGCAGTGGTCATCAAGGCTGATCGGATAGCCGCTGGACTCCATTCAGGGTGAACAGCTTTAAGCAAAGCTGTCACTCCAGCAACATGAGGTGCTGACATTGATGTGCCTGATAATAATGCGTAATCTGAAGCCAAAGCATAGTTGTCAAATAGTTGAACTGGTTTTATTGGTGGGTATGCAGCCAACACATCGGCCCCTGGAGCAATAACATCTGGCTTTAGAATGTTTGGGTTAATGGGGTCTGGTCCTCTTGAAGAAAAGTAAGCCACTTGTGGTGCTGGTTTTGTGCCCAAACGTGTGAGCACAAATCTCATGATTTTTACTGTTGCATCAGCAGCAGCCTCTGTTGCGTACTTTCTTATCAAAGCAGTAGCAGGAGACGAAGATGGTAAACTCAGAGTTGGGATTCTGAGTTGATTGATATAGAAAGGGACTGAATCTGAGATAAGTATTCCTGCAACTGCACCATTTCTTAAAAGCTCTTCCGCTTGCTCAAAAGCGCCAGTACTGTTGTTGTCATCACAGAGGACCACCTTTCCAGAGACTTCACTCTCGTTCAATGCTCCATTGCGGCATATTGCTTTGTCAAAATCATTTTTGCCATAGTACAAAGGTGTATGTATAACTAAAGCACGGTTTGGGAACTCTGATTTTCCTTCAAATGTTTGATCGTTTCCTAAAGTCACCGTTGCAGTGAAACTTCGATCTAGTGTCCCAGCCCCAACAGTTGTAATCCATGGTGCTGCATTGTGTGTTGTATTTGGAGAATAATAATTCCCAGCAGCGCAAATGACAGCAATCCCTTTCTGTACCGCCGAAAGAGAAGCAATGGCTATGACATCTTGGAAATAAGGTGTCGGGTCAAAACCTAGAGACAATGACATGATGTCAACACCATCTGCGATTGCTTGATCCATAGCAGCAAGAACATCACTTTCCATAGAAGATCTTGTGGGTGATACTTTGTACATAGCAACATGTGCAGCTGTTGCAATCCCCCGGGCTACACCTTGTGCATATCCGAATTGACTTGCACCTGGCACATGGTTACCCGCCGCAGTTGATGATGTGTGTGTTCCATGTCCATAAAAGTCTCTTGGTGTATCATCTGGCGAGTCTGATTCACCAGCAGCCTGAGATCCTTTGAGAAATACTTGCGCACCAATGAGTTTTCTATTGCAAGGAAAAGGATTGATTGTACTATTCTGACACTTACCCTTCCACCTTGTAGGAACCGGTGGCATTCCTTTGTCGTTGAAACTTTCGCTCTCAGGCCAAACTCCTGTATCAATAATTCCTATAATGACACCTTCGCCATACGATGATGCATTCCACAATCCAGAAGAATGCGTTAACCCCATGAATTGAGGGGAGTGTGTGGTGAACAGTTTGCCAGATTTCTCCTTGCGTATGGCAATATGAGCGGGAGATTTCTTGATTTCTGCTGCTTGAGATGGCGTCAGCCTAGCACTGAACCCATGCATGACATGGTTGTAAGAGTAAAGTAACACGTCTTTGTCATGAACGGGGTTTGACAAAGACCGTAGGATAGCTCGGTGCCAAGTTTCATGGGTCAAAAAGGATGAAGGTTTAAGTGAATGGTCCATATGGACAATGTATGTCTTGTAATCTTCGTGTTCTGACTTTACATTGTTGATTCCAAGCAACAAAACCAGTAAAGAAGAAAGAATGAAATGTTGGTAATTGCAGAGACTCATCTTTCAAGCCTTGCAGATTGGCTAGAAAGATATATGTTTGATGGTTGTCTTATCACCCCATACATATATGTGTGCAAGGAACGAAACATCAAAAGATGACATGAACTGTATAACGTTAATAAGATTTTAAAAATATTAAATGATTATAAAATTATTTTTATTTTTTAAAAAAAAATATCTATTATCATTGGAAAAAAGTTGGCAGGAGTCGCGCCCCAAAACCCCATGTGATGTTTGTATTTATTAATTTCTCCATGCCGGTTTCAATAACAGATCTACAAGTATTGTAGGGTAAGTGAGTTCACACATTTATTTTTAATTTTTTTAATTTAATGAATTTTTATTATTTATGATCACCGTAATATTTTTGAATTAGTCCTTTTATGCAGTGGTTTCTCCAAAGTTCTGCTCATGTATATTAGCTTCAAGAGGCGTGTTGAATTTTTGTTTGGCTTTTCAGTCTCTGTTGGTTATGCTTACTAGGATCTCAAATATTCGTTCCTATTCTTATTTCTATAGATGTAAAATGTACTTTGGATTTTAATTTTATATCATACAAATACAGCTAGACTAATAACGCGTTAATACTCAATCTGCTAAACGTAAACATCATAAGATTGTTTGTTATGATATTTTCCATTTGTGCCAATTCAAACAGTTACACGTACTTTTCTGCGAAAAAATGAGAAAAAAAAAATTACAACTTTATAATCAAGATTTGAAAACTACTGGGCTATGGGCCGGTTAGTTATGTCGTTTCTTTGGGGGATGATGATCCACGCGTTAATACTCAAATTACGATGGTGATACATTCTTTATGGCATCGCGCATATTTTAGTAAAAGAAATTACTAGATGGTCACATTTAAATTAGGAAAAACTATACCACTGACCACCAAACAAATTGGGGATACCAATTTGAACCATCGAACTATAAAAAATGACAATAACACTACTGAACTTTTAAAATCAACCTATTTTGACCACCGCCGTTAAAAACCTAACGGTGGAGTGAAGGAGCTGCCACGTGGCAATTGATGGGTATATTTCAAAATTACACATTTGGTCCCTGTTATTTACACATTCTTTCAATTTAGTCCTAATTTTCAATTAATAAAATAATAAATTATTTAATTAAGTGGTGACACGTGTCAAGACCTTATTGGAGGATTTTAATTATTTATATTTAATGTTATTAATTTATTTTCCCCCTCCAATCAGGTGGTGACACATGTCACCACCAATTTAAAGGAGAAAAATCAATTTTTCTTCATATGCGCTGAGGAGGGTTTAAACCTGGGTCTCCCAGGGGTAAAGCCAATGGCTTTGCCACTACACCAAGCACAACTTTGTGCTATAATTCTCCAGATATAATATATATCTCTTATTAATTTCTACATTTATAACTCAAAAGCTCAAACCCTAAACACTAATTTTACATATATAAATCCTAAACCCTAATCTCTAACCCTAAATATTTCAAATTAATTTCACACTAAATATTTCAAATTAAACCTCAAACACTAAAAATTTCAAATTAATTTCACGCTAAATATTTCAAATTAAACCCTAAACCCTAAATATTTAGGGTTTGATTTGAAATATTTAGTGTGAAATTAATTTGAAATATTTAGGGTTTAGGGTTTACATTAAAATAGTTAGCATGTAATTAATTTGAAATTTTTAGGGTTTAAGGTTTAGGGTTTATGGTTTGGGGTTTAATTTGAAATATTTAGCGTGAAAATAATTTGAAATATTTAGGGTTTAGGGTTTAAGGCTTAATTTGAAATATTTAGCGTGAAATTAATTTAAAATTTTTAGTGTTTGGGGTTTAGGGTTTAATTTAAAATATTTAGCGTGTAATTAATTTGAAATTTTTAGGGTTTGAGGTTTAATTTGAATTATTTAGCGTGAAATTAATTTGAAATATTTAAGGTTATAGTTTAGGGTTTAGGATTTATATATGTGAAATTAGTGTTTAGGGTTTAAGATTTGGCTTATAAATGTAGAAACGAATAAGAGATATATATTATATCTGGAGAATTATAGCACAAAGTTGTGCTTGGTGCAGTGGCAAAGCCATTGGCTTTACCCCTGGGAGACCTAGGTTTGAACCTTCCCCAGCGCATATGAAGAAAAATTGATTTTTCTCCTCTAAATTGGTGGTGACACGTGTCACCACCTGATTGGAGGGGGAAAATAAGTTAATAAAATTAAATATAAATAATTAAAATCCTCCAATAAGGTCTTGACACGTGTCACCACTTAATTAAATAATTTATTATTTTATTAATTGAAAAATAGGACTAAATTGAAAGAATGTGTAAATAACATGGACCAAATGTGTAATTTTTAAATATACCCATCAATTGCCACGTGGTAGTTCCGTCACTCCACCGTTAGGTTTTCAACGGCGGTGGTCAAAATAGGTTGATTTTATAAGTTCGGTGGTGTGATTTACGTTTTTTTTATAGTTCGGAGGTTCAAATAGGTATCCTCAATTTGTTTGGTGGTCAGTGGTGTAGTTTTCCCTTTAAATTATTATAGTGATACAGTCTTTATGAAAACACATTTACTGTTATTACCCATATGATTATTTTTTGTAATAGATTTTTTTATACTTTTTATAAAACACATATATTTTATAAATAAAATTGTTCGAATCTAAATCTCTTAAAATAAAAATTATTATTTTTCTTTACTGGAACTACTTATGTAATTATAATAAATCACTTTTGTGTATTATTCATATAAAAAAGTAAGGTATATTAATAAATTTGTGTTGCATCCAAGATATTTAGGATTTGCGAAGCATCCAGTTGGTAAATATATTTATAATTGGTCCCTTCTTCTTAGTGCCCCCCCCCCCCCCCCTCCTTTTTCCTACTCATCTTGACGATTGGGTGGTGGGATATGCTCATAGGTAAATTCTACAACGGACGACGAACATTGATAAACACAACTAATGATGAGCACCTATAAATACTATTAATTTTTAAAAAAAAATTAAAAATTTAAATGACTAAAATTATAATTAAAATTATCTCTTAAAAAAATAAAAATCAAATTTAATAGTTACTTTATAATATTTTTTTAATATGTTAGAATCAAATATACTCAATTCTCCTAAACCCTAACAAAATCAATGGTGATTCGAAGGATTTGATTCGAAGATCGGTGTTGAGGAATCCATCGATTTGAAAGAATTTGTTAAAAGATTGATTTTGGTAGGGTTTAAGAGAATTGAGTATAATTCATTCTAACCTATTAAAAAATATTATAAAATAACTATTAAATTTGATTTTTATTTTTTAAGAGATAATTTTAATTATAATTTTAGTCCTTTAGATTTTTAAAATTTTAAAAAAAATTAATAGTGTTCATCGTTAGTGGTGTTCATCAATGTTCGTCGCACGTGGTAGACTCATTCAATGCTCGTAATTTTATTTATTTAACAGAAAAAGTAGATATGTAAACAGTCTAAAAACTTTTAGGATACTTAAAAATTTTAATTTTTTAAAAAAGAAAACGTATCAAATTATTTCAAATTTTAAAACAATTATTCTTACACGGGATACAATTATAAATTGCACAAAAAATAAATTTAGAATAACATGATACATTCGAATAGTAATGAAATCTAATGCGAGATAATTCATCACCCTTTTTTGCATTCTTTGTTTTACTTTTACCACAAGTAATTGCTTATTATCATCATTTACCTTTGAGGCAAGGCTTGAAGAATGACGAGCTTAGGATCCTATGTTGTTCACTTTCAACCTTCAGGTTGACCCTGAGATTAAAACCTTTTTTTTATTGTTTGTATGATTTTTTTAGGGAAAAATTACACCGATGGTCTCCCAAACTATTACCGTTCTCCTATTTTGGTCCCCAAACTATGTTTTTCAGCAAAACCGTCTCTTCTGTTACATAGTTCTCCTGTTTTGGTCCCCTGACGTTAAATAGCTAACGGTTTTGCTGACGTGACATTTTTTAAATATTTTTAATCATTTCTCTCTCCTCTTAAAAAAATGTCACGTCAGCAAAACTGTTAGCTATTTAACGCCGGGACCAAAACAGGAGAACTATGTAACAGAATGGACGATTTTGCCAAAAAACATAGTTTGGGGACCAAAATAAGAAAATAGTAATAGTTTAGGGACTACCGGTGTAGTTTTCCCTTTCTTTTACTGTGAGGTCAAAGCAAGGACCCGAACTTCCCCGTAGCTTTGTTGAGTGGGACTGGGGTGGGCTCCACTTTCGAGCTTCGTGTTTTTCTTTTGAGGGGCGTCGTTGTCATTTTGTCTGATTTTTTTTTTTTAAGATGGACTGCCACTGAAGTTTAAAAGAGCCTTTATTATTTGAAATTATTTAATTATTATTAATGTCTTGTTTTTTATTGAAACTTTTGCAATTTTGATTATATTTTTTATTATTAAATAAAAATTATTATTTTTTTATACCGAAATTTAAATATATACTGGATAAGATAAACATTCTTACCAATTGAATCAATTAGTGAATCTTCGAAACTTTTACAATTTTAATTATGTCTTTTAGTAAAACTTTAAAAAGTTTTTTAAAGTTTCGAAACCATTATTATTCTAACTAACTAACTAACTATATTGGATAATTGGTGTTTATTACTCAAGAGCAAAGCTCTTACAAGAAAACAGTTGTGTACATAAAACAAATAATAAGCACTATGGCCTATACAAATTTTCTATACAAGTATCCCCCAGTACATATTTATTGAATTCCTTCTAACAATATTCTTCCCTTTGAGTCGAACTTGAATCACCTCCTGAATTGGTCACACAATGAAGCCCCTATCACAATGAGAATTACGGAATTGTTGACAATTACGCTTCTTTCAAACAAACTAAATATATGCACTCAAGCAAACCTCAAGATAACTACAATAATACTTATAATTTCTATATTTTACTATAAAATTTTCAACTTTTATTGATCATAACTGTTATTTCCACAACGATCCTACTACAAATACGTTTAGTTGGGATAAATAAGAGATTTCGACATTTCAATTGAAATTTTCCTGATCATACAGAATTAAGAAGCTGAGAACATTATGGCGTCTACAGAATATTATTTGTCTTCTACAGAACATGATTTATTGATCAATAACTTTGCTAACGACGTCGATTAGGAATTCAGGACCACCACAGGGCTTGCAACTATGTGTCCATATTGATCAACCCACTTTAGATATCCGTAGGTCACCGGAGGAGCTTTTCCGTACGTTTGCACACTCACTACAAAGCTTTGCTTTTGGTATTTGTTTGTGAAGGTTAGGGTGGTTGGCTCTACTCGGATCATCATGCCATAGGTTATTTCCACAACAGCGTGGTAAACTGATTGGTCATCTCCCACGTTGGTCACAACTCTGGTAAAGTTCTTTACATTTGGAGAGCTTGCGCTAAACATGGCAACAAAAGATGGGTAGTTTACGTCGGTTCCCTCGTGGCTGCAGTTCCATTGGTTTTGTCGAAGAATAGCTTTCATCTCGGTGTCATTGTAGCCTAGGCCACATAAGAAATCCACGTAACCTTGCCAATCTATGTCATAGATGAGTCCGGGATCCATGGCTTTGTTTGGATTGATATGACCTGCCCCATAATCTAGAGGTGTTGCGGGAAGGTTAGTGGATTGGTCTGTCAAAGTAGTTCCGTTGTTGTCTGTGGTGTATGCAGTGGTCATCAAGGCTGATCGGATAGCTGCTGGACTCCATTCAGGGTGAACAGCTTTAAGCAAAGCTGTCACTCCAGCAACATGAGGCGCTGACATTGATGTGCCTGATAATAATGCGTAATCCGAAGCCAAATCATAGCCGTCTAATTGATCAACTGGGATTGTTGGTGGGAATGCAGCCAATACATCGACCCCTGGAGCAATAACATCTGGCTTTAGAATGTTTGGATTAATGGGGTCTGGTCCTCTGGAAGAAAAGTCAGCCACTTGTGGTGCTGGCTTTGTGCCGAAACTTGTGAGCACAAATCTCATTATTTTTACTTCTGCATCATCAGTTGCCTCTGTAGCATACTTTTTTATCAAAGCACCAGAAGAAGATGGTAAAATCAAGCTTGGGAAGCTGAGTTCACCGACCGAATCTGAGATAAGTATTCCTGCAACTGCACCATTTCTTGCAAGCTCTTCGGCTTGCACAAAAACGTTAGTACTGTTATTATTATCACAGAAGACCACATTTCCAGAGACTTCACTCTCATTCAATGCTCCAGTGCGGCATATTGCTTTGTCAAAATCACTTTTGCCATAGTACAAAGGTGTATCTATAACTAAAACACGGTTTGGGAACTTTGATTTTCCTTCAAATGTTTGATCGTTTCCTAAAGTTACCGTTGCAGTGAAACTCCGATCAAGTGTTCCTGCGCCAACAGTTGTAATCCATGGTGCTGCATTGTGTGTTGTATTTGGAGAACCATCATTCCCAGCAGCGCAAACAACAGCAATCCCCTTCTGTACCGCTGAAAGAGAAGCAATGGCTATGACGTCTTGGAAATAAGGTGTCTGATAAAAACCTAGAGATAGTGACATGACGTCAACACCATCTGCGATTGCTTGATCCATAGCAGCAAGAACATCACTTTCCACAATATATCCTCCGGATGATACTTTGTACATAGCAACATGTGCAGCTGTTGCAATCCCCCGGGCTACACCTTGTGCATATCCGAATTGACTTGCACCTGGTACATGGTTACCCGCGGCAGTAGATGATGTGTGTGTTCCATGTCCCAAAAAGTCTCTCGGCGTATCATCTGGCGAGTCTGATTCACCGGCAGCCTGAGATCCTTTGATAAATACTTGCGCACCGATGAGTTTTCTATTGCAAGGAAAAGGATTGATTGTACTATTCTGACACTTGCCCTTCCACCTTGTAGGAACTGGTGGCATTCCTTTTTCGTTGAAACTTTCACTCTCAGGCCAAACTCCTGAATCAATCATTCCTATAATCACACCTTCACCATACGATGATGCATTCCACAATCCAGAAGAATGCGTTAACCCCATGAATCGAGGGGAGTGTGTGGTGAACAGTTTGCCAGATTTCTCCTCGTTTATGGCAATATGAGCGGGAGATTTCTTGATTTCTGCTGCTTGAGATGGTGTCAGCCTAGCACTGAACCCATGCATGACATGGTTGTAAGAGTAAAGTAACACGTATTTTTCATGAACGGGTTTTGCCAATGACCGTAGGATGGCTCGGTGCCAAGTTTCATGGGTCAAAAATGAAGAAGGTTTAAGTGAATGGTCCATATGGACAATGTACGTCTTGTAATCTTCGTGTTCTGACTTTGCATTGTTGATACCAAGCAACAAAACCAGTAAAAAAGAAAGAATGGAACGATGGTAGTTGCAGACACTCATCCTTCTAGCCTTGCAGATTGAGTAGTAGCTAGGCTAGAAAGATTTAATTTTGATGGTTGTCTTATCATTCCCACCCATCCACACACATATATATATATGTAAGCAAAGAAACAAAGGACGACATGAACTGCATAACGTTAACTCCAACCTTGTATGTATTGATTTCTCCATGCCGGTTTCTATTTCTACAAAGCTCTGCTCATCGATATTAGCTTCAACTTTGTATGAGGCGTGTTGAATATTCGTTTGGCTTTTCTGTCATTATCTCAGATTTTATTGGTTATGCTTACAGCTTACTAGTATCTCAAATATTTGTTCTTATTCTTATGTCTCTGGATGTAAAATGTACTTTGGATTTTAATTTTATCTAATACTAATACAGCTAGACTGATAACGCGTTAATATTTCCTACTAAACTAAACATCATAAGATTTTGGTTATAATATTTTCCATTTGTTCTAATCAAACAGTTGCACGTACTTTTCTGTGAAAAAATGAAGAAAAAATTACAACTTTATAATCAAGAATCGAAAACTACTGAGCTATGGGCCGGTTGCTAGCTACTAGCCTCCAACTTTAAATTCATTTTAAATGCAAGAGAGACTTTTTTACTTAATTAATTTGTAAAAAAAAAAAAACTAACTCATTTATCAAATAAATTCATTAAGAACAAATTTCTCTTTCTCCTTCCCTTAAGTAGGAATTATTCAAAAAAATATATATTAATTTGTAAAAACAGTATTAATAATAATAATTTGTAAAAACTAATTGTAGTATATAATTTTATTGTTTAGAGTACTAATATATAATGGATTTATATTCAAGACATTAACGATTGAAACAAAAAAGTATTTATAAGTGTCGTAGTTTTAAAGTTTGTGTTTAAAATTTAATGATTGTGGTTAAAATTTAGCGTTTAAAATGCAGAACTCATTCGGAAAAATGATATTCATCATAGGAAACATTGATTCAAACTATTTTATCTGCAAAGTGTGTGCAATGTTGAATGATTAAGAATACACTATTCAAAAAAATTATTTGAATACAATTTCTTTTGGTTACAAAAGACAAGACGAATTGCAGAGCGTTAAACCCAACTCGGTTTTGGCTCCATGTTCGATTTCTTTTGTGTTGATTTCTCCTAGGTTTTGCTGATCTGTGTTAGCCTCAACCTTGTATGAGGCCGGCAGAATCCCTCTGTCATTGTCTCAGTTTTTGTTGGTCATGCTTATAGGTATCTCAATTTAATAATCAATCGGTTGTTATTAATTTTCAAATATGTAAACTACGATGGTGATGCATTCTAAAGGAATATCGATACAAATAAAGTGTAAAATAATGGATATAAGGTAATTTTGACTTGGCAGTAGGAACAGTGAAGTGAAGCTTGTTTGACGACCAGTCCTTTAATTGCGAGTTTCTTGGACAATTTTTAGGACATAGTGGCTTTAATCTTTTACCTCTAGCAGAGCATCCATTTTGGTTGTTGGAGAAAAAATGAGTTTCCTTAATGGTATTTGTCAACTGAAATGTCTGCATTCCCTGCTTCTCACAAGTCACATCTCTTTTGTTCACTCTCCGTATACATGCAGCGGCAGGAAATACATATATCGTCCATATGGATAAGTCCTTCATGCCCAAAGTCTTTTCCAGTCACCATAGCTGGTATTCCTCAGTTGTTGATTCTTTGAAATCAACAAACATTGCCTCATCCGACAATCCACAATCCTCACCATCTCTCATATACTCTTATGATACAGGAGTGTTACGACTCTAGTCTAGGTGAGATTGTTAGTCAGTTTGTAAAGTCGTTGAGATTGAGCTGAGTCAGCAGGTGACGGTTAGGAAAGTTAGGAAGTTGTTAATTTTTCAGTTACCCAGTTAATTCTCTCATCTCTTTGTATAAATCTCACCCAGTCTCAATTTGAGATATTATGGGTTTATCAATAAAATAACGAGAGTACCATTCTCTCTTCTGATCTTGGTTTCAGTCTTTACATCAATTTTCTGATCTTTAATGTGGGTTATCTGTTGTGTCATAAGGATGTCTGGTTCACGTGCTTGTAGAAGAACAAACGAGTGATTTGTAGATAATCTTAAGGTCAGTGATTGTGTTTCTTTGATGTTTATTAGATATTAGAGACATCATAGCCTCACGAGTCACGACTGCTCTGCACTTGTTTTCTTGTGATTCTATTTCTTGCGAATTGGTTCTTGGCGTCTGGAATCTTGCAAATCTGTTTGGTTTTTTAGTACTCTGTCTGGTGTGCATAAACTGTTTGTTGATATTCCTCTGTAAAAGCCATCGTGACTGATTTATTCTCTTGCGAATTGGTTCTTTGCTGGTTTATTCTCTGGCTGGTTTTTAAATTATTTTTGATTATGTGTGATCATCATATGATTCATCCAATGGTATATAAAATGATACAATATTAGTTTATCAAATAGACAAAGGATGGAAATCATGTGACGTTTTTCAGTGACTTGTTTATGCTATCATGCTTAAAATTAAATTTAGGGTTTAGAGAATTTAGAATATAGTGTATTTTTAGGGTATATGGTGTAGGGATTAGAATTTAGGGTTATGGCTTGAAATTTAATTTTTATAGTATTTTTTAGTGTTGGAACATAAGTTGAGGCATCGAAAATGGGCAAAGGATTTTTATCCATAGACAAAGGAATGAAAATCATATGCCCCTTTTCGGTGCTCCTATTTATGCTCCTATGCTCAAAATTAGGTTTAGGGTTTAGAAAATTTAGGATATAGTGTATTTTTAGGGTATATGGTGTAGGGATTAGAATTTAGGGTTAGGGCTTGAAATTTAATTTTTGTAGTATTTTTTAGTGTTGGAACATAAGTTGAGGCATCGAAAAGGGGCAAAGGATTTAGAGTTTTAGGTTAGGGTTTATGGTTAGGCTTTAGGAAATTTGGGGTAGGATGTATTTTTTAGGATAAAGGGTTTAGGATTTAAAATTTAGGGTTAGTGCTTAAAATTTAATTTTATAGTATTTTTAGTGTTAGGTCATAAGTAGAGACACCGAAAATAGAAAGAAGATTACTAGCCCATAATATTATTGAACGACAAATTAATAATTTAAAAATATTTAAATAGTTTACTTTATTTGAATTGCATAGCTTTAATTCGGATGGAAATCGTCTACCCACCACTATGTCCCTATTGGTGCCTCCATTTTAAAATACCGAGTTCAGGGTTTGGGGTTTAAGTTTGGGGTTTATGGTTAGGGTGTAGGAAATTAAGAGCATGGTGTATTTTTAAGGTTTGGGGTTTAGTGTTTAGGATATGTAAATTAGGGTTAAGACTTAGAATTTAATTTTTAAGTATTTTTTAGTAGGGGGCATATAAGGAAGCATGATTAGGGGGCAGAAAATTTTTACTCCTATAATTCTAACTCGAATTTGTAAACGATGGATCGATGGTTTTCATTTCATCTTGTAGAATAAAATGCTACGAGAGAAATAACATACTGATATGAAAAATATTTTGATATAAATTTTTTGTAAATTATAATTTATATAAAAATTTTAATTTTAAAGTTTAGGATTTTGATGTTTAAATGTATAGTTTAGAATATAGGTTTGGAAGGAGGAAAAGGAAAAGCACGTGAAGCAAACAATGTACAAAAGTTGATCCGTCTATCTACATGATGTGACTTGATTTTGATTGCAGACACGTTCTTGACAATGTCATGAAGGTACTGTTTAATCCTAGAGAGTGAGAGAAATTGACATGATTTAATGGAAAACGTTCTTGCCTTCTAATTTTGGGTTTCTTCACTTTATATTGGATTCAATGGCCCTTTCATCATCTATCACCTCAGTCGGATAAAAGAAAAACAGCTTTGTTTGTCAAGGAAAATATGGGTTTCCTTAATGGTATTGCCATTTGTCATCTGAAATGTCTGCGTTCCCTTTTTCTTACTTGTCTATTGTTCACTCTCCGTATTCATGCATTTTCAGCAACTACGTATATTGTCAATATGGACAAGTCCTTCATGCCCAAAGTCTTTCCTACTCATCTTAGCTGGTACTCCTCCATTGTTGATTCTCTGAAATCAACAAACAATCCCCAATCCTCACCATCTCTCCTCTACTCTTATGATAGTGGAGCTCATGGTTTTAGCGCTCTTCTATCGCCTAATGAACTAGAAAAACTGAAAATGTCTCCGGGATTTGTCTCGGCTTATCCTGACAGGACTGCCACAGTCGATACAACTCATACCCCTGAATTCTTGTCTCTCAACGCTTACTCCGGGATATGGCCTGCTTCAAACTATGGAGATGATGTCATCATTGGTGTTATCGACTCCGGCGTTTGGCCGGAAAGTGAGAGCTATAGAGATGATGGCATGAGTCCAGTTCCATCCAGGTGGAAAGGCAAATGCGAGGAAGGCCAGGAATTCAATTCCTCCATGTGTAACAACAAGTTAATTGGAGCTAAGTATTTTAACAAGGGTGTGATTGCAGCAAATCGTGGAATTAACATAAGCATGAATTCTGCTAGAGACACTATTGGTCATGGAACACATACTTCCTCCACTGCAGGCGGAAACTACGTCGATGGAGTATCATTTTTCGGTTATGCTAAAGGCACTGCAAGAGGTATTGCCCCTCGCTCCAAGGTGGCTATGTACAAGGTCCTATGGGACGAGGGACGCTACTCGTCTGATGTTCTTGCAGGTTTGGACGAGGCTATTCATGATGGCGTCGATGTGATATCGATATCTATGGGGTTCGATGGAGTGCCGTTGTACGAGGATCCTATTGCAATTGCTTCATTTGCTGCCATGGAGAAAGGTGTGCTTGTCTCATCATCGGCAGGGAACGAGGGGCCATATTTAGGGACTTTGCACAATGGAATCCCATGGGTCATGACGGTAGCAGCTGGCACCATAGATCGTTCTTTTGCTGGAATTGTGTATCTAGGAGACGGGAAAACCATCACCGGAAAGACCTTATTTCCAGCTAGTGCTATAGTTCAAGACCTTGCTTTGATTTACAACAAAACTTTATCAGCGTGCAATTCAAGCGTATTGTTATCTAACGCCCCAGGTGGGATCATCATATGTGACAATACCGGTTCTTTATACACTCAAATATCAGAAATCGCAGTGTCAAGGGTGCGAGCAGCAATATTTATTTCAGATGAACCTGAACCATCCAGTATGCCCTGTCCTGGTGTTGTGATTAGCACTGAGGATTCATCTGCTCTTATCAAATATGTCACAAGTAATAAGAATGCTAAAGCTAGCATTAAGTTTCAACAGACCATTCTAGAAACAAAGCCTGCACCAACCGTGGCCTCTTACAGTTCAAGAGGTCCATCACCGAGCTATCCCGGCGTCTTAAAACCAGATATAATGGCACCCGGTTCTCTTATCTTGGCGGCATATAATCCCAACAATTATGCAGCTGCAATAGGGGGCTATATATTCTTATCTAGTAACTATTCTCTGCTCTCCGGAACATCCATGGCTTGTCCGCATGCTTCTGGTGTAGCCGCACTCTTAAAAGGGGCACACCCTGAGTGGAGTGCAGCGGCTATAAGGTCTGCCTTGGTGACTACTGCAAATCCATTAGATAACACAATGAAACCAATCAGAGACAATGGTGATGTCAGTTTGTCTTTGGCTTCACCTTTAGCAATGGGAGCAGGCCAAATTGATCCAAATCAAGCACTGGATCCGGGTTTGATCTACGATGCAACCCCACGAGACTACGTGAATCTTATGTGCAGCATGAACTTCACTCAGAAACAAATCATGACCATCACAAGATCGAAGAGCTACAATTGTTCGAACCCGTCTTCGGATCTTAATTACCCATCTTTTATTGTATTATACGATCCTAATATGTCAAAAACTACGGTCAAAACATTTCACAGGACAGTGACAAATGTGGGAACAGGTTCTGCAACTTACAAGGTTAAGATAGTGCAGCCTGAGGGTTCAACCATTACTGTTTCGCCTGAGACATTGGTCTTCGGAAAAACATATGAGAAGCAAAGCTTTAGTGTAACTATAAATTACAGCAGTAACAATCGCGGGGAAGTTCCATTTGGTGAAGTTGTTTGGATTGAAGAAAATGGAAAACACAAAGTTAGGAGCCCTGTTGTGGTGTCCCCTGTTGTAAGTTTTTAGGAAGGGTTCCCTACAGGCTTGATTGTTAAGATTTATGTTTAAGTAGAATATAAATTAGATATTTAAAAGTCCGCCTCAAAAATACTCCTTATTGTTTAATATAATATTAAAGTAATATTTTTAAAAAATAATTATTCATACATTAATGATTATTATTTGATAATAATTAAAGTCTAATATTTTAAATATAATTATATTTTTATTCAATTGAATAAAATACGATTATATTTAATATATATATATATATATATATATATATATTTAATCCAAAATTAATCCTTATTGGTTTAAATTGAACAAAATACAATTATATTTAAAAGTTTAGAATAAATTATAAAAATTATAAAGAAATATGAGTCAATTTCGGATTAAATAAAGTTTTCGGGTTAAATAAACATGAGTCAATTTCGGGTTAAATAAAAAAAATAAGACAAAGTAAAAATAAAATAAAATAAAGCAACCCATCCATCTTCAAGACGAGGTAAATATAACTGTGATACATTTAACAACATTTATTTTCGCCTCGCTCCATTACCATCTTACTCCTTCGAATATGATATTTTCTTGTGGACATTCCCCAAAAATAACGAGGCTTTATGTCATACGAGTAGGACCCACAACAACTTCCCGGATTAATATTAGTTATATTATTTTATTTTATATTGGCCATGTTTGGTAAAAAGATGTTTGAACAAAAATTAAAAGTTTGAGACATAATTAAAAGTTTGACCAGTCAAATCCGTTAATATTGTTGTTTGGTAAATAGCGGATTGAAAGAGCGGATTGAGGTGAAACCAGTTACAAAAAATCTCAAAATAACCTAAACTAAATATTTTCTCACCCTATTTATAAGTTAATCCTATTTATTTTTTTTCTTTTTATTATTACATATTATACGTGTATTTAAATTTATTAATTAATTAAATTATATTAAAAATATATATAAATAATAAATTAATATATAAATCATTTGAATGTATTTAGAAAAATTTTATTAAAAATAATTTTATAGATTTAATTATTAATAATTAGATACAAAATATTGATAACTAATAAATTATTCAAACAAGTATTGAATATAATCATGTCCTTATATGTCATTTTATAGATTTAATTATTAATAATTAGATACAAAATATTGATAACTAATAAACTATTCAAGCAAGTATTGAATATAATCATGTCCTTATATGTCATTTTACTTGTTTAAATAATCTATCAGCTATCAGTTAATTTTACCAAACACTTTTATACAATCAGCTAATACAATCCGCTAGTCAAATCCGCTATTCGCTAATTGCCAAACAAGGCCATAAATCTAAATTTTAATATTCATCTTGAGAATATAATACCTTTTTATTTATTTTGTGAATGTAATATACTTCTAGTAAAGTTACAGACTTACAGTATTAAGGTAATACAAGATTTTTTAGGTAATATTGGATGGTAGGGCCCGACTTACTCTGATTAAAATTATTTATTTGTTTTACTTAAATCAATTTTATCAAGGTTATGATTATTTTATACATTTTTAATATAAACTTGACAATATTAAATATGACAGGAAATGTAACACCCGCGTCTTAGGCCTAGGAGTTAACCGGGTTTTAGTCGGGCTAAATAAAAATGTTAATTAAGACAACTCAACTTTAGAACGTGACCTAATTAAGTTTAATTTAAAAGAGGAGGACTCATAATGCAATTTGCCCAAACTTTTTGAAAAAGGATGAAAACTTTTTCCATTTTGTCATCTTTTCCCCTTTCTTCCCCAAAACCCATGAAAAACCTCCCTCCTCTCTTTCAAAACCTCTCAACTAGCAAAACCCTATTCCATTCATTTTCAACTCCAATCCAAGGGCTTTTTGAAAGGTAAAGTCATTTTCTTAATCTCCTCTTTACCCTCTATTTAACCATTGTCTTAGAATTCAAAAATGTGGGGGTTTGGAAAATTAGGGTTTATGAGGAAAATTGGATTTTAATGGGGTTTTTCAATTTGTCTTAAGAAATTGTGTTGGGGTTTTTGTTAACCATGCTAAAATACACAACATATATGAATTTGATCAAGTTTGGGTGAATTTTCGTAGTGGGCCTTTAGAGCCAATTTTAGGGTTTGAAAAATGGGGTTTTTGAGAGGATTTGTATTGGAATTGAAGGGTTGATGGTCTATCTATGTTAGGAGGGTGATTTGGGATATTTTGGAAGTCATTTGGGTGCTTGGAATTGGGTATTTCAGCCTTTGGTTGTGGGAGTCCGAAAATTGGGTTTTTGAGATGTTATGTGTTTTAGAAATTGTGGAAATTGAGTTGTGTTTTGCAAAGTGGATTGATGGTTGAATTAGCATCGATTTGAGAAGTGATGTATGTGTTTTGTTTGGCTAGAAGCAAGGGGAGACGTGGAAGAAGCTTCGGGATCGAATCCGGGAATTTGAAGGTTATCGCTTGCTAAGTTTTGGAGCTTGGGAGCTTAGGTGAGCGGTTGTTTTCTTTTAAAGGTTTTAAATTAGTTGGTTCGAGTATATGGACTAGGTTGGGCTTGGTAGACCCACCTAGAGTTAGGATTAGGGTGGTAGCCTAATCCTAAACTTAATCTAAGCCTTTGGATGAACTCAATTGTATGAATGTGTGTGCCTCGTATGCCATGTGATATGGATGTTTATGTATATGGTTTTATACATGTGAGTTGAGGCATGAATTGTATTGCTTAAAGCATGCATGGTGATGGTTTATGATTGTGTCCATGGTGAGTGCGTGCTAAGCACGGAAATGATTGAAATGTGTGATGTGGAATGAGTAAAATATTGGCACTAGTATACTTAAATACAAATGATCGATCATTAGGATGTTAGTGTGTACACATGAGTCAAAAAGTCGCGCGTGGCCTTGGTGGCGTTGAGTCACCAAGGAGGAGTACGGGTACGCCCGGAAATGGTATTTAATTATAGTCGGTGATGAGTGGAATCCCATCGACGGGGCGTGAGGATGAGTGGAATCCCCTCCGCGAGACCGGTGATGAGTGCAATCCCACCGTCAGGTAATGGTTGTGTTGTTGGACATGAGTTCCAACGGTTGTCCGCGTATTTGAGTCATAACTAGGTGCCAATGTTGATTGATATGAGTATCAATGTGTGGAGATATATGAGCTGTTTGGGTGTTTATATGTATTTGCATGTATGGTAATATTGAGCTCATAATTGTAGCATACATGTGATATATTGCTCATGCATCTATACCTTGTGGATTTTTGGTAAGGGTAAATGGCTTTGGTTGAATCGTACTCGGACCCTGCAATGTTGAGGTTTGTTTTTAGAGCTCACCCTCACTAAGCATCATTGCTTACGCTCTCTTTGTTCAACATTGCAGATCCTTAGTTCGTGGGTTGCTCGGGCAAGGGGAGAGCCTCCAAGTGTGGTTTGGATTGATTTCGCCAAGTATGGATTTTTAAATATTAGACATGTAATGGTTGAGCAATGGGATGTGAAACGTCTTGTGGTTGTTGTCGGTTGATAGGAGCATGTGTAGACTCCTTTATATGTATGACTCTTGCATGGTTGTGTTGCCATGGTGTTTGTTAATTATGTCTTTTGCTTGCTTGATATGTTGGACTATGCTTTAAGAGCTTATACTTGTGCTTGAATGACGTTTGATCGAATGCATGTAATTGAGATGTGGCCTTGGTTTTAAGCTTGTCTAAATATTGTTGAAGCATGCTTGTATGATTGCTATACCTTAATTTGTCTTGTCTTGATGTTGCTTGGTGTTGTGGAGGTGTTTTGGGGTATTCTTGTGCCTCAAAACAGCCCAGGAAAATCTGCAGACAGGGGGTGTTTCGGAACGGGTCCCCGTGTTCCGAAACGGCCCCTGTGTAAATGGCCAGCCGTTTCGAAACGGATGGGGGTCGTTCCGGAACGTTTTCGCTACTGGAATTTTGAGAAATTGGCGAGATGAAGCCGTTCCGAAACGGGCCTTTGAAGTTCCGAAACGGTCAAATCTCGTTGACCACGAGATATTGACCGTCAAGGTCGTTCCGATACGGGTCACCCCTGTTTCGGAACGGTCCCCTTTGTGGTTGACCCAGGCCCGTTGACCAGGTCAGGGCGTTTCGGAACACCCTATAGGTGTTTCGAAACGGCCTGCTGAAATGAAGTAAAATGGACTGTTTGTGTTTGTTTAGTCGGTAAATGTTTCGTTGATTGTGTCTTCCGCTGTTGTGTTTCACATAGGGATTAAATATGCATCTAGATAAGATTAATGTTAAAAGAAATTTTTGGGTCGTTAACCGAGGGGAAGCCTTAACGGGTTTCGCTTCGGTTTTCCCCGTGTGGTCCACTTAGACCGGTCATCCGACCAGACCGGGACGAGGGGGTTACATGAAAATATATTGATTGTATTAATAATATATAATAGTTTTTAAAAAATTATTTAATATATTATTTACAGTAATGATATTATCTGAAATATTTTATCACACATATAATTTAATAAAATATACTTTTAAATAATCTTATACTTCATCGACCAAACATTAAAATTTGACATTTTGACATATAGACAAACAAAGTAATGCATATCTTTAATAATGTATCAAACAATCTTACATTCTAATAATTAGATATACTCAAATAATATTATATTTTTTGAACCTAGTAACAAAAACATCTACTACAGAAGAAAAGGTAACAAAAATTTTCATCAAAAATCATATTACCAGGAGAAATCGGAAACGTGAAACCAAAACAAGTGGGATTTTTTGGGGTAAGTTGTGAACAAGTGGAAATTTTTGCATATATCAATGTCTTTGTATTATTTTAAAATTTATATTTTAATTTTAATTTTTTATGAAATTGGATATTTATATAATTTGTTATTTTAAAAGAATCTGGTCATTATTTTAATTTATGTTCAATTTTATTGTTAATTGAAAACCTAGGTAAAATAATGTTGTCTATTATATTTGCTTTTTTTTTATCAATTTAATCCTCTAATCTTTAAAAATAGATAAAAGTGTTATTAATTGTACGACAAATTTTCAATCAGCTACTTTAAATGTCAGCTTGATGAAAATGTAAAAAATAGAGGATTTAAAAAGTTATTTTACCTTTTTTAATAATTGGAAAATCAGTAATTAAACGTAGATTTGAACAGAAATTAAGAAAAATTAAATTTTTTAAATAAAATAATATCTACTCAATTTTTAAAAAATATATAAAAAATAAATTAAATTTTAAAGTATCATAGAGATTCTTAACATATTAAAACTGAAAAAAATAGAGCTTGTTGTTGAAGAGTGAAGAGACATTGGTTGAGCAGGGCATCAGCGCACATGGAGGCACATGTTTGAAGTAGAGATCACCGTCCTTGTCATTGTGATAAAAAGATTGCGAGTGTGACCCACAAATCCACAATTTGGTTTCACGTCTCTCTCACGTACAACTTTTTCTCATACAAATCGTCAAAACCCACCGGCACCGGCGTCATACCGTTTTTTTACAAGAAAAAAATGCTTAATTTATTGCTTTCCACCGAACAAAAAAAATATGAGCAAATACAATATATGTTAATTATAAATTTGTTAATAAATATTATTTAAAAGTATACATAATTTAATTGGTTTAATCATAATTTTAATTTTTAAAATTTATGCATTATACTAATTGATCTTAAAGTAAAATAATTCAGTAAATTTGACCTTTATATTTAAACTTTTTATTAGTGAAGTGATTGTGTCTACTAACAGAACATTAAGGTCATGACGGATATGTTCCATGAGGATGTCAATTGTCCAGTTGTGAAGTGCTTGTGTCTGTCGAACTATCATATTTGTTAGTTATCTAGTTTGTTGATAATATCATGAAGTGCGACAAGTAGTCGCAAGGTGTTTCGAGAGGGTGTAATGTTGATTTTTAAAATATGAAATCTTAAGTTTATTGAATTAGGATAAAATTGATATAATTAAAAGTATTAAAGATAAATTGTTATTATATCAGACTATATTTTAATTTTAACAACAATAATACATGTTTATTATAAAATTTTAATTGAGGGTATAAATTGTAACTTTTAAAATATAATTTATTTATTATCAAACTTATAAGTTAAATAATATGTAATGTATTGTACAAAATAAATATAAAGGTAGAAAGAAGAATTTCAAGATTGAATAAAAAAAGGGAGGGGTATTAAAAATTGAGCCACCAAATTTTGAATAGTCGGTCAGGAGCTGATGATTTGTAAGGCTAGTCTAGCAGAGGGTGTTCAATGCCCAATCAGGTGAACCCTGAAGCTAACAATGCATTGTGTTTGTGCGATGGCAGCAACAACCAAGAAAGAGCTGCCAAGTGCCAACTAGGGGTGATAACGAGTCTGAGCCTAGCCAGGCTCGGTTCGGCTCAGAAACAGTATAATTGGGCTTGGCTCGGGCTCGAGGCTCGCCGAGCTCGGAATTTTAGGCTCGAGCTCGGCTCGAAAATAATTTTATTGGGCTCGGCTTGGGCTCGAAACTCATCAGACTCAGCTCGGCTCGAAATAGAAAATTTTGCTATAATTTTTTTATATAAAATATTCGTTAAAAATCCCTTTCATAACCAACACTAAAACGAAATTCAATGATCGTAAAGGAAAAAATGCCAAAAATTAGATTAATCCAAATAATCTATAGATATTCTTATAATACAAACACAGAATTAAAGAAAATACAAAACCAAACAACAATCAACTAATGAAAGAAAATACAAACACATAATTTATTTTGGTGCATATGTAGATTCCGAGCCTGTCCAACAACTTTTCGAGCCGAGCCAGGATAAGCTCGGCTCGACTTGTTAAGGTTTCGAGCCAAACCCGAGCCCAAATCGAACTCATTCGAGCCGAGTTTGGACCAAACCAAGCTCGAATAGCTCGCAAGCCGGTCATGCTCATTATCACCTAGTGCCAACTGTAACATGTGTGTCCGGTAATGACTAATAAGTTCCTCGTTGCTTCCTCGCCCTAACGCACTCTCATAATAACAACCACTTTCGCTTTTGTCCACCTCTCCCACGACTGTTGTCAAATGGGTTATGAGCATTAATTTTTTAATTTTGTTTATGAGGCGGACTAAAATTATACTCCACGAGACTGTTCTAGTAAATATTTTAGAAAATAAAATATACTCCATGTTTTACAGGTTTACAGACAAAATATTTACTTATTTCTTCGATTTCCCTCTTTCTCACTCTCAGTTGACAAACAAACTCCTCCATAAAGTCAGCATCAAACGCTCACGCAAATCCAAACGATAAAACATACCTGCAATTTGTAATAACCAATACCCCTGCTATATAAACTGTCGCAAAAGAAGAAAAACAGGGTGTTTTTCTTGTTAGTGTTGGGTGAGAGACGTCGACAATGCACGCCAAGACAGACTCAGAGGTAACCAGCCTCGCCCCATCATCGCCAACGAGGTCACCGCGGCGTCCAGTTTATTACGTGCAGAGCCCTTCTCGTGATTCTCACGATGGAGAAAAGACCACGACGTCGTTCCATTCCACGCCGGCGATGCTCAGCCCCATGGGGTCACCACCGCACTCCCACGCCTCCGTGGACCACCACTCGCGCGAGTCCTCATCGAGTCGGTTTTCAGGGTCGCTTAAACCCGGATCCCGTAAGGTGTTGCCTAACGACGGTTCGTCGAGGGGAGCACAGAGGAAGGGGCATAAGCAGTGGAAAGAATGTGATGTGATCGAAGAAGAAGGGCTCCTTGATGATGGCGAACGTGAGAAGGGACTTCCCCGGCGTTGCTACTTTCTAGCTTTTGTTCTTGGCTTCTTCATTTTGTTCTCAATGTTTTCTTTGATTCTCTGGGGAGCTAGCAGACCCCAGAAGCCCAAGATTACCATGAAGGTAATCAATCTATCGTCCGTTTCTTTTGAGCTTTTTAGATTGAATTACGAGATGGGTTGTGATTGATTTGCTTTATTTCATCTTTGCAGAGTATAAAATTTGAGCAATTCAAGATCCAAGCTGGTTCGGATTCTACAGGGGTGGCAACAGATATGATCGCCATGAACTCCACAGTGAAAATGATTTATCGAAACACTGGAACGTTTTTTGGCGTCCATGTCCCCGCAACTGATCTTGATCTGTCATATTCTCAAATCAACATTGCTTCAGGAACCGTAAGTCCAGCTCCAAAAAAAAACATTCTCATTAAATTAAAATGTTACTCCTTTAAGTCATTTTATATTTATTCAATCTGGGTGTTTCAGATGAAGAAATTTTATCAATCAAGGAAGAGCCAGAGGTCTGTAACTGTAACGGTTACGGGGAACAAGGTTCCTTTGTACGGAAGTGGAGCAAGTTTGAGCAGTTCAACAGGAACGACAGCGCATCCAGTTTCACTTCAACTGAGCTTCGTTGTCCGATCAAGAGCTTATGTGCTGGGCAAACTGGTGAAGCCGAAGTTCTACAATAGAATCGAATGTGACATAACCTACGATCCCAAGAAACCCAATGCCCCCATTTCACTCAAGAAATCTTGCACATACGATTGATAAAAAAAGTTCGAACCACTTGAAAAAACACGTTGAAGACACTTTCTTTATGTTTTGTTAATTTATTGTTCTTTTGTCGAAAAGTGGGAAATGAACGGGAAATACAGCTAAGCGGGCAGGTCGAGAGATTCTGACTGAGGAACGCGGTAGTGGAGTTGTTGGGGCTGCCCATGTGCCCATTGAGTCAGAAACATCACATACGTTGAATTCGGTGGTTACATGTGAGTGATAGAATTTTTATTCAAAGTAAGGAATAATTTTTTACAAGTTTTATATTTACTTAATGATGTATTTGGACACCGTGAAGTTATATGAAAAATATAATTATAATTTTAATCATTACATGTCATATGTAGACGCAATGAATTTTAATTTTTGGCTAGTATAGTGTAATTATATTATAAATTAAATGAATAAAAATATTTTGTCCTTTTTCGATATTTTTATTTATATCTCTATGCTTAAAATTAGGTTAATGATTTAGGGTTTTAGATTAAGATTTAGATAATTTAGAATAAGTATATTTTTTAAGTATAAGATGTAGGGTTTAAAATTTAAGGTTAAGGTTAGAGCTTATAATTTAATAATACACATTTCTGTTGCAAAAGAGTGGTTTAACATAATTAGATGTCTGAGATCAAGAGTCAAGACATTGGTATTTTTGTTGCAGTAAAACACATGGGAATGTGATGTGCAGGGAATGTCTAATATACTTGTATCATGTATGGCACTCTCAAAGTTGGAATTACAAGACAATTAAAGAGTGTGAGAGCTTACTGTTTTTTTAAGACAAATATGTTATTTTATTCAAAATGATAAAACATTAAGATAGTCTGCATACTGTTCAAACGAAGCATTTACTAAAACATTGATTTATTATTCAAGTCTCATATCATTTTCGATATATACAGAGTTTCAATATATTTCGTAATTGAAGTCAAATTAGGCAGCTTGGGAATTACTTTAGTTGCATGCATAAAAGTTCAACATGTGAAAAAGTAAACCTGTTTGAAATAAGTTAACAACATTGGACCTCTTGCAAATACAAAAAAGTTAGATTATACCAGGTTTAGGGGCTCGTACAACTCGAGTATAATTTAAATATTTTTAAAAATATTTCAAATTAAAAACGTATGGATCTGAATTTAATTTATCTAATTTTAAAACTAATAGAAATTTAAGAAGCAAATTAACCCACCAAACTTAATTTTAATAGGTAGGGATGACAATGGGTCGGATTTGGATCGGATTGTATAAAATCCAAGTTTGAATCCGTTACAATCGGACTCGGATATTTTTTTCGGATTTGGATTCAGATTTTTTTCAAACGGATTTGGATCGGATTTTTTCAGATCGGATTCGGATTTGTTTCAGCCGCATTTAGATCAAAGTTTTTGGATTCAGATTATTGTCATCCCTAGTCTTGACCTAAGTCTGAGGGGTAGATTCGCGAATTTTAGCGTCTTTAAGGTATATTGTGTTTTGACCCTCTAATATTTATTTTAGTGCAAATCAGTCCATAATTTTGTATATTTAATTCCTTACGCATTTAATTTATGCTATTTAATTCTACACTTGTTCATTTTCATCTCTTATTTGTTTACTACATTTAATTTTTTGTGTTTATTGTTTATGCTTTTAATTTGCTTTATATTTTAATTCATAATTTTAGCATAATATATCATAACTTTATCTATCGATTGCACATTACTTACTATTTTATTCATTAACTTTCTTAGTTTTTAGTAATTCATTGATATTTATATTTATTTGTTTCACCATTGTATTTATTTTATTGCTTGTTTATCTATGACTTGATCTTACATTTGTTTTTTTCATATTTATTTATACATGCATATGATATAAATAGATATATTACACTATATTAAGGTTAATTAATATATATAAATCATAATAAATATTATTATTCATTAACTTACATTATTAAGACATTTATATTTTTATTATCACTTTTAATATATATATATAAATATAAAGTTAATTTTACTTTTACTATTATTCCAAATTACCTAATATATACATTTATGTTTTCGTTTAAAAAATATATGCAGTTATGTTTCTTTTAATGTATTTAGTTTAACTTTTTACTTTATTTATGTTGTCTTCTTGTTTTAATGTAAATATTATACATGATATTGTGTTTTAAGGAGTTAAAAGTCCTAAATATTTTGATTCGGACTCGGATATGGATCGGATTCGGATTCGGATCGGATCTTGGCATGATCCATATCCAACCCATCTCCTATTAGGACTCGGACACTTTACTCGGATTCGGATTCAGATTTTTTTCAATCGAATATGAATCAGATAAATTTCTTCGGATCGAATCAGATTCGAATCGGATTCGGATCAAATTGGCATCCCTATTAATAGGATATTTTGTTTACCCTCAACTTTTTAAAATATAATATTCTGTGCCTTAAAATTTTAAGGCCAGTGGCTTTTATATTATATACGCACATGACACACGTATCAAATTGTTACATTTTAAATAGTTTCATTATAATTTTATGGCATAAATATAGTTTTAATCACACATTAATATTTATGATTATTATCCTTTACGTTAATAATAAAAATATTTTATAAATAAAACTGTACGGGTGACACATGACATTTAAAAAATAAAAAAGAAACAAGAAAATCACTTAAAACCTTCTCCTTCATGTGTTTATCGAGCGATTTATTCACGAGTTAAGCAATACTTGATTCGGCTAAAAAATTGTTTGACTTATTTTCGATTCGACTCGATAAGTTCAATAAAAAATTGTTCAACTTGTGGTCATTAAAAAAACTTGTTCTCTCGTTAAGCATGGTAAATACAAAAAGTTTTGAAAAATTGAACTCAAAAAATGTTATGTTTAACTTGCTTAGTAAGCCACTAAACTTTTTTTAGAGTTTTCAACTAGCGTTCAAACTTTTCGGAACATAATTTTTTTAACATAACTATTAAAAAATTATTTAGAATTTATAAAATAAATTAGCAAACTGCTCGAAAACCTATCAAGTCTAGTTAGATCTTGTTCAACTAAATTTTTTAAAATCTCGCGCCAAATTTAAATTAATTATAATTAAATTTTAACAGAATTAAACTCAAAATACTTGTAAGTTGCCCAACTCAGGTAGCCCCTATTCTCCTCTCCTTGTTTTCCAAATTGGCCTACCCCGTAAGAAACAACTCAACAAGGGGTCTTTTTAAAATTATTAAAAGACATATGGCGCGAATCGCAAAATAAATAAATATTGAGGCCGAGCTAGAAATAAAAGGACTATTCTCCATCGCCACGCGCCCACGCCATCGTCTTCTCTCTCTATATGGCAGGAATACTCGTCTCCAATTCTATTCTAGAAGAAGGGGAAAAAAACTCAGCCCTCCCAAAAATGGCTTTCCCTCAGCAACAGTTTCAACAGCACTACCAACCTCAACAACAGCAACAAGCTAAAAGTTTCAGGCAAGCCATCAAAAGAAAAAAAAGGATCGATTTTTTAATTACTAAAAAAATCAACTTTGATTTTCTGCTAAATAGAAAACAAAACCCTAAAAAAGTTATTTGAAGCTGTTTCTTTCTAATATGTCTGGTCTCAGGAACTTGTACGCAATCGACGCTCAGATTTCGCCGCCACTTGCTTATTACAATACGCCTAATTTACAAGATTCGTCTCAGCATCCTCCATATATCCCTCCTTGTAAGTCCTCTCTCTTAAACAAAAAAAAAACTTTTTTTCTTTATTTTCTATTTAATCGATGAATCATATGAAGTTAAAAACTGAAAATTTTCCTGCTAGCTAGGTGAACTTACAACATTACTTTTAAGAATCAATTTGGACCTTTGTTGTTTAATGTCTCTGGGATTCAGTTGGTTCTTTGAAAACGGCCTTATAACTACAGGTTATGTTGGGTTTTATTTGTTTACTTATTCATTTCTTGGTTTTATTGGTTCAGTTCATGTTGTTGGGTTTGCACCGGGTCCGATTCCGGTGGCAGAAGGTAGTGATGGAGGGGCTGTGATGCAATGGAACAATGGGGGCGAGCCTAAAAGGAAGAAACTAAAGGAACAAGACTTTTTGGAGAACAATTCACAGATATCTTCTGTTGACTTTTTTCAAGCGCAGTCAGTCTCGACAGGGTTAGGTTTGTCACTTGATAATAATAATCGGATGGCTTCTTCAGGTGATTTAGCTTTGTTGTCACTCATTGGTGATGACTTGGATAATGAGTTGCAGCGACAGGATGCAGAGATTGATAGGTTCCTCAAAGTGCAGGTCTGTCTTTGTTGTCTTTATCATCTTTTCTGATATAGTTAATTGGAAATTAACATGTTTCATTAGCTTCCATGGTTGCTGTTAATGTTTGTTTCGCATTTTCGTTGTAGTTTATTGATGTGGTTAATGATTCTATTTGCTCCGGATAAGGAAGTTATTTCATATTTGATTGTGGTTGTTGTTACCTAACTGTATGGTGGTTTTAAGGATGGCTTTGATCAGTTGCATGTGAAACCTACTTTTAGTTGTTTGTTTTGGCATTAACTTCCTATCCTTGTCGCACTATATATATGGTGAAAGTACTTATAATCTGATCTTTAATTAGGGTGACCGGTTACGGCAATCTGTGTTGGAGAAGGTTCAGGCTAACCAGCTTCAGACAATCTCGCTTGTGGAAGAGAAAGTTTTTCAGAAACTTCGTGAAAAAGAAACAGAAGTGGAGGATATAAACAAAAAGAACATGGAACTTGAAGAGCGAGTGGAGCAATTGACCATGGAAGCAGGTGCCTGGCAGCAACGTGCCAGATACAATGAGAACATGATTACTGCTCTCAAGTTTAATCTTCAGCAAGTTTATGCTCAAAGTAGAGATAGTAAGGAAGGATGTGGTGACAGTGAGGTTGATGATACAGCTTCATGTTGCAATGGCCGAGCCATTGATTTCCACCTGCTCTGCAATGAGAATAGCAACAAGAAAGAGTTGATGACTTGTAAAGTGTGTGCAGTGAATGAAGCCTGTATGCTCTTGTTACCTTGTAAGCATCTCTGCCTGTGTAAAAGTTGTGAAAGTAAGCTTAGCTTTTGCCCTCTATGTCAGTCATCTAAGTTTATTGGTATGGAGGTCTTTATGTAATGATATATGTATCAAAGCTTTAATATTATACTAAACTTATATCCAGTATTCTTGTGAAATTGATGGTTGCTAGTTGTTCTTAGTTTGCTGTTCAAAGGCCCTCTTTAACATCCGTTTTAAAAGAAATATCTTGCATTGCATATTAAGTTTTTGATTGAGTGCTTGTTGTTACTGTCTTATTCTTTGGTCTGTTCTAGGTAGGTTCATGTTTGCCTTGCATATGCTACCCGATTTTATGTATTTTAAGAAGCAATTTGTTCGGGGACCATGTTATGTGATTTATGAGAATGTTATTGAAGTGAAATTTCTTTAAAATGACTGCATACATTTTAGAACACGGCAAGATCGATACATATCTGAGGTTTGTGGAGTCTTTGTCGCGTAGGTGGTCATATAGAAGCTGAAACATGCACTGCTGGAGTTTAGAAAGTGAGCGAGTGTAGGTTGAGGTAAATCCTGGGCTTGTACACGATGCTTCAAGGACAGTGAGGCAAGGTTTCTCCTTGAGTATTTGGTTGTATAAAAGGATGCCTGCAGTAGAATTTCGTCAGTCACTAGTTATACCTTTTGAGATAAACTGATTTTATACTTGCTCTTGGTTAGGTTTAATTTTATACAACTACAATGATACTCGGAGGTGGTTGACGGCTTTATGATGAAAGAATCTCGTTTCATTTCCCGTTATGACTTAGTTGATTCGTGTTTGCTGTATTTGTTTGATGCACCTATGTTTAGTGGTGGTAGAATACCCAACCAAAACAGGCATGTAATTGTAGTAGGACATGCAGAAAAGTAACTGAGGCATGATTCCATGGTTTTTGAAGTTGTCCAGAAGTAGTACCAGTACCAATACCAAAAGCCACGGGTTCATGGTTTGGGGAATGAACCATTGTGGTTTTCTATTGTTTATTGTCACTTTACCCGTTGCAGAGATGTTAATATCTGAAGTGCCACGTATCCTCTCTATTATTTTACGGTTTGGGGGTTTCCCTGAGTAAAAAAACCCGCATCTGTAGAAAGACGATTTTTTATTATAGTCTGTTTTGCACGACACTTCCTTTGGAAACGTGTCTTATTTAATTTGTCATCTGTATCCTAAGGTTGGAGGGGTAAGCAATTAACTTCAACAGTATAAATCTATGTTTGAGGCTTGTTGGTTTTAGTAACATGGGCCTGTAATCCACTTCTTTAAGTGCTGCTTTAGAATAGCCAGCCTCTTGCCCTTCACTCTTTTGAGGAATATGGATCACTTCCTGTGTTGGGCGAGCCGGATGGGATCGAGAAACTTTTCATTCTATTTATTTTCCATTATTTTTTAACTTAATGTTGTAAGTATAATGAGGATTTGAATTAAGACAGAAAAACTATTCTTCATTTGATAAATGATACTTGTTGCTCGACTATTATTACGTCAGCACCACATCATTTCTGAACATATTTCAGAAATAATATAAGGTTTGTTTTTCGTCAAAGTAACAAATTCTACTTGAATATAGTCTGACCCCACGTATATCACTCAGACAAAGATCGCTTGTTCCTAATTTGCAGAAAAGCACAGAAGTTTTGAAGGCAACTAAAAAAAAGTGATAGCGCAAGGGCCAAACAGTGCAGCACATTATGAAGAAAATGGTGGGAGAGATCTAAAGCTAAGGGAATACTAATTGCTGTTTCTGACTGAATGCTGTGCTACTCAAAAACCAATTACTAAGCTTTATGGTTTGTGTTAAAATCTGCATTCTTCAGTGCCTACTGAACAAATTCATATCAAGTGGTTGAACTGCCATTGTCACCTTTACCAAGCCCATTTCAATATTTAAAGAGCCCTATCAAGCTTAGATACCATGTACATTACAGAATGAAAATTCTATCTTAAAAAGAATAATAGTTGGAAAACCTCCATACTTTTTGCTCCGCTAATATTCTAATTAGTATGTATGTACAAGTCTGTAAAGAAACAAGTTATAAATACTTGGTTTTAGAATTGGGAAAAGAAAAGGAAAAGAGATTGCTTTTTTTTTTTAATTTCTTTAATGTGGGGGGTGGAAGATTGATAAACTTTATTCTAATCATGCCTTGGAAAGTGATGACAAAGAAGAAAGTGAATCTGGTTGCCCCCATGATTATAAACTATCTGCTACCCATTATTGTTGTTATTATTATTCCATTTTCCACCTTCACTTCCACTTACACCACCACCACCTCCACCTCCCACCCCTAACCCCAGCCGATCTCAGTCTTGTCATTGCTTTATTCCATTCAATTCTCACTTTAGCCCTTTCAAATTAATGAATTTTCAAAAATTATGAAAAAATTTCAGGTTCAATCATCCAACCCCTCCTTATTCCATAAAGTTACCTTTCCCCCCTTCTTTTCTCTATAGGGGTCTAATAGAAAGGTAGATAGATTAATATGAATTGGTTTATTTACTTGAAAGTTTATAATATTTGATAAATATTAATATTTGGATTTTATTAATAATCATATTTGATCGCCACATGCACAAAGGATAAAAATTCTCTGCCCCTTTTCGGTGCTCCTACTTATGCCCCAACACTAAAAAACACAACAAAATTAAATTCCAAGCTTTAACCCTAAATTCTAAATCCTAAACCATACACCTTATACCCTCAAAATACACACTACCCTAAATTCTCTAAACCCTAACCCTAACCTCTAAACTTAAACCATAAACCTTAAACCCTAAACCTAATTTTGAGTATAGGACATAAGTAGGGGCACCGAAAAGGAGTAGAGGATTTCCATTCCATGCACAAATGGGGTGTTTGTTGACACCCTAATTTTTTTTTGAAAATTATATATTTTTATATGATTTGTATATAAAAATTAATAACCTTAAATAAATTCCTAGCTTCGCCTCTGTATTTAATGATTAATCGGTTAAAGTTTACCTCCTATTTGATTTTTTTCATTAGATGTTGTACATCTATGAATATTTTATATATGTATATATATTGGGGGACTCCAATGTGATCTTGGAGTGTCAAATTTATGGAGTACATTTTAAAACTAAAATTGTATGCTGTGATACCAACAGCATCGTTCTCGGGTACGAGGCTATGCCATAGCCCATAGGGAGTTGCTCTTTGGTATCTGCTGAGTTCCTTAACGGGTCCCCATATGTAAAATGGAATATTTGTTTTTGCATAGTTTTAAGTGTTGTCTTTCCTCGTTTCTCTTAAAATATTTTGCATTGTTTTGGTATCATGTGCAAACTTGTTACACCCACCTCTCCATATTATAATCTAATTATTACATCAGTTTAGGTTATCTCTCCATCATTTCCTCGTCTAATATTATATATATAGTAGCTCCTTCTATCATTGGAAAAGATGAATTTTCTACTCATAAAACAATTCCCGTTGAAATTATAAAAGTTCAAAAAAGGACTGTTATTTTATTAGCTCCACCATTCAAAACCCTACTTCCCTCAAAAGATTGTGTATATCGTCTTATAATCCTACGTTTTTACGTATAATACAGCAAGTGGCCTTCTCGGTTCCTTACATGAAATGAAACCAAGAAAAAGCAATGTCTTATCCCCATCTCAATTGCTTGTTGGCTTCACTTTTGGCAACAGTGGTCCTATGTAGAAACTCACGACCTTGTCCTGTTATCTTCAAATACTCCATCCGTCCCACTAAAACTGTCACATGTTGACTTTTTTTGGTCAAATTTTTTCAACTTTGACTATAATTTATTTAAATATTTTAATTAATTAAAAATTATAAAAAATATATTTAAAAAATAGTTGATTCAAAATTTTTAAAATATATTTTTTCATATTTTTATCAATAATAAATTTTAAATTATAAGAGGTCAAAGTTGAAAAAGTTTGACCCAAAAAAGTTAACATGTGACAGTTTTAGTGGGACAGAGGGAGTATATCTTTTCCATTGGAGGAATTCTATTCATACTCATCCTCTAATTTAGTTCCCTTAATCTCATGAGCAGAGTCACTAGCCCTTGAATTCGCATTCTCTAATCATGACTTACCGTAAGTTCTTTTTCATCAACTTGATTTGTTCACTTTTGGTTAATCATTTTTGTAGTCCACTACATAACCACAATCAACATCAATTAATTCGAATTTAGCAATACGTCAACAACATAAACCGGGTCTAGTGGGGAACGAAGTTACATCATTTTCATCCATGGACGGTCATTTTCGAGGAAGGATCCAAGACCAGGGGTGAGTTGCAAGCTTTTTGGTGGACATGATTGGCCTGATATAGTGGATAATTAGGTGGCAATAATATTCGTAAAAGCACTAGTAAATATGGAAAAAGAAGTTGAGGCAGCTGCAAATGATTCCAGGGCTAACTGCATTTCCCCAGAACAGATCAAATTACAATAATTCGAGTCGAGTTTCGATGAGTGCAAGAACCAAGAACTTGCCAAGTTTTATATACCCTAAATTATTGGCAGTTGAACAGGAAAACAAAAGAGATGGTCGCTTTTAAGCCACATGGTTTAGCCAAAGAGCAAAATGGAAAGTGAGGTGTGGGACTTTCATATATACTGCTACATTATATATGCATGAAATGATGGTGAAGATGATGGGGGGACCCAGGATTTTGGTTTGATCAACACAAAGAATCCCTTGGATTGAGGAGGATGAAGAGCAGCAGCCTTGAATTGTGGGACCTTTGTTTTTAGTCACCTTTTTCCCCCTTTAACGTTCATCAGCCACAGTATAAAAAGAAGAGAAGAGGAAGAAGAAAAAGAATGTGATGTGCATGTGATCCAACAGCCTTTATGTTCCCCTCTTCTATCCGATCCGATATCAACAAAAAATCCCACCATTCCTTTTTGACATTCGGTTGCTAACTACTTTTTTGGTTAGAACCATGTTTAGCTCATAAACATAGCATATATCATATGTCTGCATGTGTTTTGGATCTAAAACCCTTTATTAATCCGGACCCATACTCAGACATGCAAGGTCGGCCATGTTCTCATCATGCACTGATTGAAACCAAAATGGTTTTGTTTCATTAGTGGAATTCAGAGGCCACCAGTACGCACGTCCAACCGTAGCTAGCTCTGATATCTTTCTTTTGTGTGGAGGAAAAGTACTTTCTTTATTAATTCTCATCTTCATATTCATTTGTACGTAGAATATACTTACACATATTCAACCCTATATCTATTGTCCTTTGTACATGACAAAGTTTCACTCTTTTTATAGTAAGGAATAACTTTTATCTTCTTTTTTTCCCACGTTGAACAAGTTGAATTTTCATGTCTTTAACAAAGGAATGAAGAAAAAGAAAAGGGAAAGGGGAAGATAATGGAGGAAAGATAACTCTTGTTGTTCACTCCTTTTAATGTAACTCTCTTAAAGTGTTTTTTGTTTAAAATGAGCTTTTCTTTTTAGTGATTAGAAATTACAACAGCCCATGCAGTCGCAGATGCAGCTAGTCTAACATTTCGATACGGAAACCCTCTCTTTTGGACTCTCCCATTGTTAAAGAAGCTGCTTTTTAACCTCTTTTTCTTTAGAGGGCCAAAGAATTAAGAAATACTCCAACTTTTGCATGGGAACCTAATCAACCCCTCCATTGGTCTAATAGCTTAGTTTCGTAAACAGATTCCTTTTATATCAAATCATCGATAACTTTCTCAATTCTGAATTCCACAATTGCCATTTGAAACACATTCAACAACACGATCAAATTAATATTAAAGCTTCCAAAAATATAAATTTATATCATCAAACTTTATCCTTGGGAAGAACACAAAATAGTTACGTTGTTTGGCGAGTTCTTGCTTTTTGTGGGAAAATGGAAACCACGATGGACCACCATACGCATTCGACGTTTTAAAAAAGCAACATTCTAAGAATTTGAAGAAGATAGTTCACTTAGAGTTTAGAAATATCCAAGTTATTGAAATATGTGTCTTTCTCTTTTTAGTATTAAGTTAATGGCGATGCTTGTATATAGCATACAAGTGGGATTTGAAGTTGAAACAACTATAAGCTTAGTTTCTAGAAAATTGTGAATCTGATTACTGAGTTGATCCTGGCCGACTCATCAAACTGATCAAGATATAAATGATTATTTATAATAAATGTTTGAAATAGTTTTAAAAATTTTAACAGAATAGCACGTTGTTCATATTTGCATGCATTATTAGAGAGGCGCCAAGGAAAACACCCAGCAGGCAGATCGAGTAGCTCCTCTTGGTGTGGTGCAGAGGCGTGTCATCTAGAAGGACAGAGATGTCAATCACACAAATAAAACACTAAAGACAAAACCTCTACCTTCATGTCTGCACTACCAACACAGTTTCCTATCTTGTTTTCTCTCCATTTATATCATTCTGCCATTCCCTCGTGACCCCCTTCCTTTCCTACATTTCAACCCCTACCCCTTTTGTTTTTGCTTTCGCCTAATTTTACCTTTGTATATGTTTTAAGTTCAACTTCTTCTTCTTTTCCTACCGATTTGCTGCTGTTATCTTTTGCATATATGAGTAAGTAAAGGAACATAACAAAACAGATAGTGTGCTATACTTATATCAGTTTTTCTAGTGTGTAATACGAAACATAGTATTAATTAATTGGAATGTGCATATCGGCAAATGGGGTTTGTCTTCTATGTCTCTCTCTCTCTTTCCCTTCTCGCTTCTGCTGAGGAAAAGAGACAGTGAAAGAGACAAAAGAGAGTGCAAGAAGAGACAGAAGAAAGAACCTTGTAGCTTGTCATTGTCGTATAGAATACAGATATTGATTCTTTTCCTTTTTTTCACTTTTGGAAATTGAAAAACAAGGGTTGGAACTTGGAAGAAGAAAGATCAAATATAATAATACGCCCTATTCCGCCTAAGTTTTACTTATCCCAAAACCTAGCCATCAGCTATTTTTCATTTACCCCCTTAAAATAACAAGAGTTATAGCAGTAGGGTTTTATCGTATTCGCTGTGTTCTAAGTTGTCTCTCCTTTACATTCCCATATTATTCAAATCCTCCTACCTTTTTAGTACCTTTATTTATGTCTTCGGACTAAAAATTAGGTTTAAAGTTAGGGGTTGTGGTTAGAGCTTAGAAAAGTTAAGGTAGGGTATATTTTTAAGGTATCAAGTGTAAGATTTAAAATTTATGATTAAAGTTTTGATTTTTAATTTTTTGTGTGTTTTTTAGTGTCGATGCATACAAAAGGTACCTAAAAGAGGCAGAGGATATTTATCCAAGAATTATCTGCCCTTTTTCGGTATCTCTTTCTATTTTTCAACACTAAAAAACACTGAAAATTTAAAATTTAAGTCATAATCCTAAATTCTAAATCCTAAACCCAACATCCTACCCCCTACAAAATGCATCTCACCCCAAATTCTTTAAACTCTTAATTCAAAACTTAAGTTTTAGTGTGTGACATAAATAGGGACACCGAAAAAGAAAGATAATTTACTCTTTTAACATAGTAAACCTGTTGTATATATATTATCCTATTACATTACGTAAAACTTAAAAATTTTACACTTTTTAGACCACTAAATGAAGGTAAACAGATAATTAAGATTAATAATAAAAAATATAAAGATTGTAATTAAAAAATAAAAAATAATCTTAACTATTTATTACCCTCGTCACAATACAAACAAGTATAAAAATAATAAATTTTACAACATAAAACTGGATCATAACCCTATAGATATATATATTATGGCTTTAACGTCAAATAGGTGCCCAAACTATACCATTTTTTCCAGTTAGGTGCCTAACGTTTGTTTCGGGCCACCTAGGTGCCTAACGTTTCATTCCGTAACCCATTTAAGGTTTTAGCCGTGACGGACGTTAAACTTTTCCGTTAAGTGACACGTGGCACATTTTTAGGGCTTCTGATATTAAAAATAATAAAATTAATTAATTAAATTAATTAAAAATAAAATTAATAAAATTAATTAAAAATAAAAATAACCCATCTTCTCCCCATCACCATCCCCCTCTTCCCCTTCAGCAACGACAACAACCGACGTCACTGCCACACCAAGCACAAATCCATAGCTTGGATTTTTAGAACCACCGTTATTTTGAGTAGTATTAGAGCTTCCTGAATTGTTGTTACCGGAAGATCCTCCGGTGGAGTTAGAAGGACTAATGGGAGATATTGGCGGAGACGTTACGTATAGCGTTTGAGGAGGAACACCCGGCGTCGATTCATTAGATCCATTTTCTGATGTCTGTGGTGTCGATGTGGAGTTCGTTGACTGCGGCGATTGTGAGATTGTGGAAGAAGGAGAAGAAGGGTTGTTACCCGAAGAACTTCTGCTGGGTTGAGGTGCAGAAGGAGTGTTTGCGGTGGAGTTTGGTTGCTGGGAGATGGTGGCGGTTTTTGATTAGGAGGTGTAGGAGATGGCTGTGATTGCTGGTTAGTAGGGGTAGGAGTCGATGGGGATTGTTGCGTAGGATTGCTTGGAGGTGTTTGTGGCGACGATTTCTGGTCAGGGGTGCTTGGAGGTTGTTCCGGCGGTGATTGTTGTCTGGGAGGGATGGGTGGTGACTCGGATGATGATGGCAGAGATGGTGGTAGAGGTGTTTGTGGCGACGATTTCTGGTCAGGGGTGCTTGGAGGTTGTTCCGGCGGTGATTGTTGTCTGGGAGGGATGGGTGGTGACTCGGATGATGATGGCAGAGATGGTGGTAGAGGTGTTTGTGGCGACGATTTCTGGTCAGGGGTGCTTGGAGGTTGTTCCGGCGGTGATTGTGTCTGGGAGGGATGGGTGGTGACTCGGATGATGATGGCAGAGATGGTGGTAGAGGTGTTTGTGGCGACGATTTCTGGTCAGGGGTGCTTGGAGGTTGTTCCGGCGGTGATTGTTGTCTGGGAGGGCTGGGTGGTGACTCGGATGAAGATGGCAGAGATGGTGGTGGCGAACTTTTCGGTGATTGTTTTGGCGGCGAATTTGGAGGAGAGAATCGCCACCTGCAAGTAGGTGTAAAGGCACCGGGAACGCCAAAAATGATGACCTTTTTACCGGCGGCAAGGGAGTGTACGGTCACCTGCTGGAGCTTATCCTCGGCGTGGTGGTGGTTTTTTCTCTACCGGTGGTGACGGTGGTGACGCTTTAGGTGTCTCTTCATTTGGGGAGGTGGAGTTCACGTGTCCCTTAAGTGGGTTAATTTTATTTTTATTTTTAATTAATTTTATTAATTTTATTTTTAATTAATTTAATTAATTAATTTTATTATTTTTAATATCAGAAGCCCTAAAAATGTGCCACGTGTCACTTAACGGAAAAGTTTAACGTCCGTCACGGTTAAAACCTTAAATGGGTTACGGAATGAAACGTTAGACACTTAGGTGGCCCGAAACAAACGTTAGGCACCTAACTGGAAAAAAGGGTATAGTTTGGATACCTATTTGACGTTAAAACCATATATTATTGGAGTATTTTGGAAAGTGAATCGGCGGTGGTCATGTGAGAGAGAGAAGGAGGGCTCAGTTTCACAGCGTTTTAGAAATTAGAATCGAATCTTCTTGGCTTCTTAAACAGTTTGGGAATAGGGTGTCTGGGTGTGTAATGTGTATGTGAGAGAGAAAGAGAGAGAGATATTGGTAGTGATAATGGTGGGCTCGGTAGGATCTGTGTCTAAGTTGCTGACAACTTGTATTGAAGAGAAGAAAGTGAAAAAGATGAGGCTTTCCTTTCCTCTCTAGATGGGACCCTACTCCCACACTCCTATATCAATTTTTGATTTCATTCCCAGTTTTCACCAAAACACTGCTCATTTTCATCAATGGGAGACCAGGACCCATTTTCCTTTACATCTCACGTTCCATAGCGGATTAATTACATGATTAGGTTAATCAAAGGAGATAGTTTTTTAGTTAATTTTGTACTAATTATGGTCGGTGATTTTGAAAGGATAAGGTGACTGTAGCAGAGACACCGAGATACTATTATTATTGTCGTTGCGGTGGGTAGGTAAACATATTAATTAACAATATGTAGTGTAGGAAACAATTTCCAGAAATGCGTATGAAACACCAAGACTACTGTATTTTTATGACATCTAGGAAAACAACTGATTCCTGAATCATCACAATGCCAACATACAAAGAAGTTCATCAACAACAATAAACCAAATGAAATAAAAAATAGAGAGAGAGAGAAGAAACTGTGGGCATGACAGGTGCAGGCAAAGAAAGAAAAATGTAGAGGATTGCAGTTGCAGAAGGTCACCTGGGGTTGGTGAGGGTGTGAACAATTGTGGGAAGAATTAAGAAAGTTGAAGCAATTGCATTACAAATTGAATATCGGGATTTGAAGCTGCCATTGTTTTGGCAAAATCTTTTATATAAATTAATTTCTTCTTGGTTTATTTACTATTTACTAATTACTTATTAGTATTCACTATTCACTAGTAACTGATAATAAAGGAGCTAGCAAACAACATCCCAAGAAAGCAGGGATAAAAATCTAGTCTATAGTACGGGATTTACTTTGCACCGACTAATTATGGGTCTTCAGAAAGTAAAATATTTTAGAATGATTTAAAACAAAATCGAAGATTATTGTAAAATGGCTTCACTTTTAAAATGTAATTTAAAATGATAAAATATGCTTCATCTCTTTCTATTTTTGAAATCGATTAATAGAGGCGATTAGACGATAATATTTGATCTTACTTTTTCTTTACAATTTGATAATATTTTTATAATTTGAAGATAAAATTATTTAAATTCAAGTCTCTTAAGATAGACACCATCCTCCTTCCACATGACTATTTATTAGGTTATTTTATTAATATAATTTTATATTTAATATTTGATTAAATATCAAATATAATACATGTACTTTGATAAAATATCGAATAAAATACTTATACTTTAATTAAATATTGAATATTCTACGTACACTTCTATTCAAAAAGTTTAAAGAGAGAAATTGAGGGAAGAATTAAGAAATCTGATAAATTCAAAATATTTTACTGTCGATAGGATTAGAATGAGTTGTCTGATTAACATGCCCGGCTTTATAGCAGGAACACCCTGAGCAGTGAGCGCCTCCACTTTTATGGCCCCTATAAAAGTTAAAAAAGTGGGGCAAAATGCAATTTTTAAAACTTTTTACGTTAAATTGAAAAACTTAGAAAATTTGATTATTTATTTATCTAGTTGACCTTTTCTAACTCTATGACTTTAGTTGATAATCTTGCAAAAGTGGAAACTGAAAGTTTTTACGAGTGCTTTAGTTTATGTTATAGGGTTTAGGGGTTTAGGTGCATGGGTTTAGAATTTAGTGATAGTTATTTTAATTTAATGTTTAGAGTTACAATTTAGGGTTTATAGGTTAGGGTTTAGTTTTTAGGGTAATGTGGTGACGACTTAAGTTTTAACCTATGAACCCTAAAATATAACCCTAAACCTTAAATTGAAACAACTATCCCTAAATTTTAACCCCTAAACCCTATACCATAAACTAACTCCTTATACCCTAAAATTAAGTCGCTTGTGGAAACTTTCAGTTTCGAGCGCTATGTATAAAATATTTATCTTTAAATTAATAGTTTAAATAGATGTAATATATTTTTATTCTATTTTTTTATCTTTTACTTAAAATTCAAAAATATTCGAGACAACCATACTGATTAACTCGTGGGAAAATCTCCTTTATTGAGAATATGAAACGACTGTTTTCTTCCACGAAGGAAATGTAGTGGGTGGTGGAAGTATGGCAGATTTTTACTTTGTTTTTCCAATAATGAGAATCATTGGCATTATCTAAAAATAAAATCACTTCAGTATCTATGTGAAATAATTAGTAATCATTTATTTTATTTATCACTTTGGACCTCATGCCTTTGCCATTGGGTGCCCCTAACGTTGTCACCCTGCCCTTCACTCATCACAAAATGAATCCATTCCTCACTTTTATAGGATCCCCCACTCTCCACTCATTGCTCATATGGTTTTCAGCCAATTCTTGGACACTTTGTTGGAGTAAAATCCTAGACTACCCCTTTTCCTTTACATATTATTATCCTCTCCATTTCTGCTGGTATAAAGTATAAACTACTACTCCAAATTTTATTAGAGAATCAACAATATTCCAAGATACTGAATGCTTCTCAGCTTGCTGGTTCCAAATGTAAGAATATATATTTCTAGGTCTGTAAATGAACCGAACATTCAGCGAACCGTTCGTGAACCGTTCAGCGGGAAGTTCGTTTATGTTCATTTATTTATTAAACGAACGAACGTGAACAATAATTTTTGTTCGTCTAATTAAATGAACGAACACGAACAAAAGGCTTGTTCGTTCATTTATGTTCGTGAACGTTAAGTAATTTGTTCGTTTATGTTCTTTCATTTATGTTCGTTCGTTTATGTTCGTTTATGTTCATTTATGTTCATTTAAATTTATTCACATATGTCTAGGGGTGTTCATTATTCGGTTAAACCGAACTAACCGACCGAACTAAAACAAAATTGGTTAATCTATTAGATAATTTTAAGTTCCGGCTAACAATTAAGAGTTTTTTCAAATTTCAATTATCGATTAATTCGGTTTAAAATCGGTTAATTAATTGAATTAATCTAACTAACCAAAAATATTAAATATTTAACAAATTATATATGTTCGTTTGTGTTCGTTTATGTTCATTTACCATTTAAACGAACGAACATGAACGAACACGAACAAGCTACATTCCTTAATGAACGCACACGAACAAAAAATTTTGTGTTCGTTTATGTTCGTGTTCGTTCATTTGTTCGGTTAAAGTTAAACGAACGAACATGAACACACTCTCATTCGTGTTCGTCCGGTTCGTTTACAACCCTATATATTTCCATGGCCCCATCTTTGAAAGAAACAAAAAAATTCTGCCCCTAACCATAACCTCCTTCTATGCTTCCACACTAAAAAATTTATATCTTATAAGAAAATCATGGGATTCTAAACAGAAGAGTGTCTTTGCTTTGTTTTGTTGGTATTATAACACAGAAGACGCAAAGCTACAAAATGGAAAAGAGGACCCTCGTTTTGACATGAAGTGAAACCAGCTTCCCTTGACCATATAACCCGATGCAAAACAGACCAAAAACTTGCATGTTAAAACAATGGTGCTGGGCCATTTCGTTCCAGTTTTTGCATTGAGGACCTGTTGACTATTCCATGATTTTGCTACGTTAAAATATTTACAAAGGGTTTCATTGTCAATTCCCAACGACACAGCCATCCCCCTGTGCCTGATTTTATGTGGATGTGCGAGGGATCATTTGTCAGCAAAGAGAGTCACGGGTTTGTCTTGGAAGACCCTTTTTTTAACTGTCCTAGACAGACAGATAGACACATATTCTCGCTCACTACATAACCGAGGAGGGAAACAAAAATATAAAAAAAAAAACACACATTAATATTGCAGAAAAAAATACATTAATACAGACAAAAAAAAACAACCGCTTTCTTTACAGTAACCCCCCTTCTCCCCAACATTTTTATCCCACCCATGGATGTCCTTACCTGATCGTCTGCTCCAAAACCCTCTAAACATCTCTCTCCTTTTTCTTCCTTTTCTCTTCATCTTTCAATGGCTTTGATGCTTGATAATTGTGAAGGGTTATTACTATCTCTCGACTCCCATAAATCAGTGCCGGCGCCCTTCCTCACTAAAACATATCAGCTAGTCGATGATCCCACCACCGACCACATAGTTTCATGGGGTGAAGATGATAATACTTTTGTTGTTTGGAGACCTCCTGAGTTTGCTCGCGATCTCCTTCCCAATTACTTCAAGCACAACAATTTCTCTAGCTTTGTCAGACAGCTCAATACTTATGTATAAAAACTCAATCTTTACCTCTTTACTTCTTTCTTTGGTTTCTAAAGCCTTTGGCTTTTTAGTTATTTTACTGATCTGGGTTCTGCTTCTTTTTTGTTTTTGTTAATGAAAACTAGGGTTTTAGGAAGATTGTACCAGACAGATGGGAGTTTGCCAATGAGTTCTTTAAGAAAGGTGAAAAACACTTGCTTTGTGATATTCATAGAAAAAAGACTGCGCAACCGCAAGTGGGGATAAACCATCATCACCACCAGCAGCCGCCACATTCTCCTTTGCTTAATCCCCCGGGTTTCTTTCCATTTCAAAGCCGAGTCAGCATTTCTCCGCCAGACTCGGATGAACAAGCCAACTGGTACTGTGACTCGCCGCCTGTTTCTTCACCAAGAGGAGGCACTGGAATCTCAGTTTTTGGTGGCGGCGGGGGTGGAGGCTATAACAGCAGCTGCTCGGTCACAGCTTTATCAGAGGACAATGAGAGGCTGAGAAAAAGCAACAGTTTGCTGATGTCTGAACTTGCCCATATGAAAAAGCTTTACAGTGATATTATCTATTTTGTTCAAAACCATGTGAAGCCCGTCACTCCAAGCAATTCATACTCCCCTTCCATGCTTCTCTACGGCCCTCCTCCTCCCGTTGTTAATACCACCAATAATAGTTCATTATTGCAAAAGCCTTCGAACCAGCTTCTCGGCCAATATCCAAATAGTCCCATGCCCCGAGTTCAGGTTTTGAACTCTCCAACTGCTACCTCGCAAAGCTCCTTGACGATTCTTGAAGAAGCATGCAGCAACAGTTGCAAAACCAAGCTTTTTGGTGTACCCTTACAATCCAAGAAGAGGTTGCACCCGGAGTACGGTGCAACTAACATGGAGACTACCAAAGCACGTCTGGTCTTGGAAAAAGATGATTTACGGCTGAACCTTATGCCTCCTACATGTTAGTTTCATATATCCATTCAAGAATATTCTAGCTCCCTTTTCCAACTTCTTCCTTTTCTTCTTTTTTATTTATTACTTCTCTTTGTTTTTCTCTTAGAGTCTGATGATAATGTTGAATGATCTTTTGTGTGTGACTGTGTATATAATTTCAGTGCCGGTAATATTTTGTTCCCCTTACCCAGCCACATCAATGCAGGTGGGTTTTGGAAAAGCAAGTTCAAAACCTCAGCACCAATGTTTTCTCTTTGATGTTTCTTCAGTTTTCCATTGGTGCAATTTATTGCTCATACTCTTTTTTCTTCTGCCTTTAATCGTGATTCTGATGTCTGTATGTTCCAGTTACATATAAGCCATGCATTAATGCTGGAGAGAGAGATAGACAGTGTCCCCATAACTTTCTTTTCAGTTCCGATGAGAAAAAGAAAGCAGAAAACTGAGAGCCTGAGTAAATCTCTGGCTATAGCTGCCTCAATGACAACTTCTCAAGGCCTTTCTCTGCTTACTCCATTAATGTATGATACGTACAACCATGCTTTTGATACCCTCCTCCCAAATTCAAAAAATCCCATTTACTATAAAAATGTGGGGGACATTGGTTTCAGTACATCAGTTTAATTAAGATTATGATTATGATTATTGTCAAAAAAGAAGGTAATCATATAGTTCCATGAAGGTTATAACTTATAATCATAATCAGCTCCATTATCATATATAGTTGTTCCTCTGAACTGTCAATCGATCCAAAAAAAAAACCCCGAATTACAGAGTTTTAAATTTGAGAATCAGATAGGAGCCAAAGAGGGTAAAATTCCAAAAGAGTGAGTAATTCGATGAAAGCGAAATAATGGAGAAAAAAAACTAAAAAAGCTTGTTTGAAATGTTTCTATCAAGGCTTCTATACTTCTTCTGAGGGGCAGAAACCTTTGCCTTTTCCTACTTTAAGTATCTGATCAACGTCTTCAAAATCCATCTTTGGATCCCTCTTTCTTTCTTTTACTAATTCCAATCCCTCAGTCCACCACTTCCACGCCATAGAAAGGATCAGAGAGAAATACAAAGAGTTATGAACGTTAAGACATAACCCTTGACCGGTAGCTAAATAATGAAACCCTTCTTCCCAAGAAAACACTCCCTATTTTATCTTTAATGTCTTTTGCTTGTTGTCTCTTTGTCCAAAATCCCAATGCAAATAAAGTTTTGACGCAGTGTTTGACTAGGCATTGCAGGCTCTTTGCTTTTTCTTCCCCCTTGAATCTGGTTGTTTCTGTATATTTTTCATGCAGTTATTAAATACCTCACACAGAAAAAACCATCTGAGACAGTGATGAAAGTAGATAAAAACCGTATGACCCTTTTCGATGCTTTTATAACATAATACTAAAAATACTATAAAATTAAATTTTAAGCTTTAACCTTAAATTCTAAATTTTAAATTCTAAACACTACAAAAATACACACTACCCTAAATTCTCTAAACTATAACCATAAACCTAAATTTGAGCGTGAGACATAAGTAGGGGCACCGAAAAGGAGTTGGGAATTTTCATATGATGAAAATAAGTTAATTAACATCTATTTAAGTTCTTCGGATAAAAATCCTTTTCCTTGTTTGGTGCCTTTGTCTAAGTCCAACACTAAAAAAATTAAATTCTAAGTCCCAACCTTAAATTCTAAATCCTAAATCATAAACACTAAGCTTAAAAAAATACAATCTACTCCTAATTCTTTAAACTCTAACCCTAAACCTATTTTTTTAGCGTGGGACATACATAAAAACACCAAAAAAGGACAACGATTTCTATTCCCTATGTACACAAATGTATCGATATATATTTCTTACAAAATCTTTGCCGTGCACATGATTTCTTTTCCATATCATAAACCCTAATTAATAACCTAGTTTGACACTATGTATGTCATTGGCTCGTACACTTTTTCTGGATTTATTGGAGGTATTGCACGTGACCTAGGGATAAAGTGCACGTGTGAAGTAAAAGGATGCATGGTAAAAAAATTATCGTTTATGCATACAAAATTGCAATTTAATTTAAACATGTTTAATAAATATATATATATGTTTGTGATAAATAAATGATTAATTAAAGGTTAATATGTTTTTTTGTTTGAGCTAAAGGTATCAACTGTTGGTGGTATTGACTAATTATTTTATCGTAAGAACTCTCACTACTCACTATTACATAAATGAATGATCATAAAATATATAGACAATGTAATTTTTTACATAAGCATGTCTATTTTAACTTCGCACTATAAAATTTAAATCCTTAACTCTAAATCTCAAAGTCTTAAACTTTAACCTCTAAATTTTAACCTTAAACCCTAAATTTAAAATCTTATAATTTAAATCACTAAACTTTAAATCCTAAACTAAACTTCTAAACTGTAAATTAGAAGTGCTTCGAAATCAAATTTTTAGTCTATTTTCTTAATAACCTTAAATAGAGAAGTTGCCGAGTTGGACCAATAAAAGTTTTAGTCTATTTTGTTTATTTTTCTGGAAAGTTCAAAAAATAAAAAAAGGAAGGGAGAAAACGTGATTTATAAAGAGACACGTGTTTCTTTTCTTTTTCTATACTTCTTCTTGTTTGCTTTTTGGAAATCCACTTTGTTTTAGCATTTCTTTTGGTCCAACACTTTATTGACCATTTACAAAAAAGAGAGTATTAAATAACGTATTCATGAAAACCAATAATAATAAAGCGTATACATAAAGACTATAGAGAGGAAATAAAGAAGTGTAAAAGGCTGCAAAGGTGCAACTGTCCATTTGTTCAATTCGGTATTAGCTAACTTTCTTCTCCATCCGATTTGTTGAGCAAAGTACATTTAGATTGGATTGAATTAGTGATAAATTTGAAGTACCGTTATTTTATAATACGGGTAATACTAATATTTTTAAATTATTTTTTTTAAGATTTGATAAAATTTTAAATGCTTTTTGGGATCATTATTCCAATGTTTCATATGTACAGGCGACATTAAATTATACCTCATTAAATAATTATATTGTAAATTCACTTAAGTCTCAGTGAAAATTTTAAACTCAACTACTAGTCTCAGTGGAAAAGCTGAGAATGTATATCCCAGTAGATCTTAGTTCAATCGCAATATCTGTACGGTGTGTGCATCGTTAAAGAGTTAAGATCATATTTACTATCCCACAATTTATTTATAGAGCATGATTAATGGATGTAATTTTTGGAGATTTTGGTGAAAAAACAATGGTAAAAACGTTGTCATGATTTGCTTTCGATTGGAATCGATGAACAATTTCTTCCAGACAGACGTAGAACTTTATATTAAGGGGCGAGCTTATAGAATTTTAAGAGGACGAAAATAAATTTTTAATAGAAAATACATAAAAATTAAAAAAATTCTAAATCATATAAAATTTTAAATTTTAGGGAGAACAACTGCCCCCTTCAGTCCCTCTAAATCCATCCCTAATTCTTTTTTTTAAATGTATAAATGCATAGAGTGCGGTAATGCACGCACAAATCATACTATATGATCATATATTATGTTTTGTATAAATCTCGAGCCTTTTCCTTTGTGGCTGTAGACGTGATAAAGATTGGATTACAATGGAAAACTCACTTGTTTTACATTAAAAGAATAAGAATGTATTACATATTCCTTTTTTATATAAAAAAAGAAAAAAATTATATTTTTAAAAATATTCCTAGAAGCAAATTCAATGTTTAATTTTTCATGTTTTGTTGTCTGATATAATAATAAGATTGGCCATAAATTTTAAAATCATTTTATATTCGTACGATATAGAGCCGTCAATCACTAACTAAAGAAAGAAAGAATCTTACCATCCTATCTAAACATCTTAGTTTGAGGCCCATTTTAAGGCTCGCACACCTAAACCTTATTACTATCCAGCCCATAATGGACGATAAAGTTACGAAACAGTCTCGTTTAAAGCCCAGCATTCTCCTCTGCACTTTAACCCTAACAAAACCCCGCGGTCGATATCGTAAAAACCCAATTCTAACAAAAAAACAGGGGCGGAGCAACTCCGTAGGTTGTCAATTTCTTGATTCCTCTCAACTTACCGACCCATCCGCCACCTCCGGTCACGCCCTTTTTTTGCTAATATATTTTGTTCATCTAGTTAATTTTTAAAGGCTTCTTCATATATTGTGCATTGATGATAGTTGCGGGGCTTCTTCATATAATTTTTTTCCTCAATAATTGATTGCATTTCATATTCAAGCTCCGTAAGAGATTAGAAACGTGTGCATGAGGCAAGTTGTTAAACTTTATTAATATATTCAAGTAGTTAATGCTATCAAAGAAATTTTTTTAAAAGCTTGTAATCAGATGTGTATCTTATCCTAATACAAGAAATCCCAATGTATATACCATGTACAAATGAATTTGGATTTCAAAGAGGCAAGATTTAGTTAGCCCTTAAAGAATTATTTATTCAAGGAATTATTAGCATGTTCTGAAAAGAAATCCTGTAATTGCTGATTTTCCTTTTCCTATTTCGTTGTATGCCTGTGGGAATCAAACCCAGCATTTTGATGGGTCCAGCAATGGTGGCATACCAATATTATACTTAAGATAATTCCATTATTTCCCCCTTAATAATGGAAGGCTCCATCAACTACTTCTCAATAATGTTTTTGAGGCTTCTAGAGTCTACACCCTTGCTTGAAATCCTTGGACTTGAAAATGAATGCTGGGTTTACATTATATTGCTAGCATAATCATCAATTTTAACAGGTAGTATACAATAATTTTAACACGCGTAAGATAATCTACAGTATTAAGCACAAAAAATTAAGTGTAATTACATGATATATTACATTAAAAAAATTCGAGGCGACAATATTATATATAATAACCATCAATCTCAACATAAACAATACGGAAGTAAAAATAAAAAGGGACGATAGAATCTGGATTGAGGAAACTGACGACATTGCATCATATCTGCAGCAACATTTCCATAAGGTTTTCACTAGAGACCAGACGATCAATTTTCATTGCCTCGGAGACTATATCCCCATATTGGTAAATAAGGAAATGAACTCTGAGCTAAGCAAAAAAGTGACAGAAAAGGAGATTAAAGAGGCGGTCTTTAATATGGGAGCTACAAAAGCCCTCGCCCTGATAGTTTTTTTGGGTGCTTCTACCAAACCTACTGGGAGACGGTGAAAGATGACCTTATCGGGATGGTTACATCCTTTTTCATGGAAGGTGTCATGTATACGGGACTTAACAAGACAAACATTGTGCTAATCCCAAAAAAGACAAATCCAACTGAAGTATCACATTTCAGACCGATCAGCCTCTGCAACTTCTCTCTAAAAGTTATCACCAAGATTTTAGCATCGAGATTGAAGGTCTTTCTCCCAGATATCATCTCTCACTCTCAATTAGCTTTTGTGCAAGGTCGATCAATCCACGACAATATCATCCTTGCAAATGAGGCTTTCCATACAATCAAACGAACAAGAAAGGGTAAGAAGGGGCTCGTGCCTCTCAAGATTGACCTTGAGAAAGCCTACGACAAAGTGGACTAGAGACTGCTACACTTTGTTATGAGCAGGCTGGGTTTTGATGAATGGTGGACCGGCAGAGTCATGAAACGCGTCACGTCAGCTTCTTTCTCCTTAGTCTTAAATGGTGAGCGTATCGGGGAATTCAAAGCCGGGAGGGGTCTGAGACAGGGAGACCCCTTATCCCCCTTTTTGTTCACCTTTATCTCAAGCATTCTGACTTGAATTATAGCAAAGGAAATCGAGATGGATAAGTTCGTATGCTTGAGAATTAAAAGGCGGTGCCCAGTTCTGAGTCATCTTCTTTTCGCTGATGATTGCATGTTGTTCTCAGAAGTAAATGAAGAAAACTGTGCAGCTACTCTTCGAATCCTTCATATTTTCCAAACGTCTACAAGACAGTCTGTCAACTTCTAGAAATTCTCGGTTTATTTCTCTCCCAATGTCAGCAACAATCTCAAACTTCACATGTCTAATGTACTGGGTTTCAAACCTATGGATGAGGACGCTAGATATCTCGGTCTCCCTTCCTTTTGGGGGCGAAGCAAGAAAGAAGCTCTGGATACATTAAAGAGCGAGTTCAGAATAGATTAAGGGGTTGGAAAACTAAATTCTTGAGCATGGCTAGCAAGGAAGTCCTTATCAAGGCAGTTGCACAGGCCATCTCTACATATGTCATGCAATGGTTTCTTCTCTCTGTCACCTTTTGCGACGAACTCAGCTCGATGGTGGCAAACTTCTAGTGGAATAATTGTACAGACAAGGATAGTAGTATTCATTGGATAAACTGGAAGGATCTTTGTCGTCCAAAGGACCAAGGAGGAATGGGATTCCGGAACCTTAGAGCCTTTAACAAAGCTCTCATTGCAAAAGTTTCCTGGAAGTGATAAAGAATTCGGGTTCCCTTCTTTCTCAGACTCTTCGGGGAATATACAACCCTAACGGTAATATCTTCTATGCACCCAAGTGCACTAATCCCTCATGGGCATGGGCATGAATTAGAGAAGGGGTTAAGGTAATAAGGGAGAGAGCCCTTTGGAGAGTTGGAAACGACATGTATATTTCGACCTGGAAAGATAATTGGGTCCCAAAACTCCCTAAGTTCCGGATATCCTCTCAGTCGCCTCCTGACTTTCCTTCCCCATCTGTTAAATGTCTCATGAATCCAGATCTTCGTTCGTGGAATGAATCAAAGATTGAAGATCTGTTTAATCCAGACGAAGCCACCAATCGGAGGGCCTCAGGTAAAAGACTCTTTTATCTGGACCGAAACGAAGAATGGGGAATATTCGTTCAAGTCAGGTTACAGATTTGTTGAGGATATCTCTGAGGTTCGATCCAATCCTTCTTCGAGCGAGGACCCGGGTGCGAGGAAGGAGTTTTGGAACTCTATCTGGAGGTTAGGGGTCCCTTCCAAAGTTCGGTCTTTCCTGTGGAAGCTATGCCATTATATAGTCCCGACTAAGGGAATCTTGGCGTCTCGCTTTCATGGCAAACTCCAGGAGTCTGATTGTTGGCCTCGTTGTGGGGGAAAAGGGGAGTCGATCGAACATCTCATTTTCTTCTGTCCGTTCGCACAGGCAGCCTAGAAGGCATTTGGCTTCAACTACTCCCCGTCCCCTCTTGATTTTCCTGAATTTCCGAAATGGTGGAATAAAATTAATGATTTTTGCCAACTAGGAAATTTTGATGACAGATGTGCTCTTATTGCTTTCCTCCTGCGGTCTCTGTGAAAGTCAAGAAACGTATTGGTTTTCAAAAGAAAGCAGGGCCTTCCCCGGTACGTATGGCTGCGGGCGGAACGAGCCTTCATGGAATACCACCATAACACCCTAACTAGTCATCCGGTGAAGCCTCATACCTCTCAGGAACCGAGGCAATGGACATTACCCCCTCTGGACTCGATTAAGATTAATTGCGATGCTGCGTTTGATGCTCACTCAGGGAAAGTTTCAGCTGCGGCTATCGCACGGGATTGCTCAGGTTCGTTTATCCAAGGAATATCCGACTCTTTTGTTGCACAGTCTGCTGCAGTGGCGGAAGTGTTGGCTATCAGACTTGGTATTGCGTTGGCCCAAAGGAATGGCTTCGGTAACATTATCATCGAAGCCGACTGCAAAGCTGTTATCAACAAACTTAGCAGGGGATCCCTGTCAGATTGGGCTACATCGACCGTGGAGGAGGATATTAGGTCTATCGGTAGATCCTTCGCCTCTTGTTCTTTTTCCTTTGTTCTTCGTTCATGTAATCAGGCTGCCGACCGGTTAGCCAAGTATACTAAAAGCTTTCAGGGTCAAATGTTGTGGGGACCTGACTCCTCCCCGCCTCAACTCTTGTTTATGTAGTTTCAGCGAAATAAAGTTATCCTTTTGATAAAAAAAAATTAAAGCCCACCTTCCCACTTCTTCACCTATTTATTATTTTCCTCCCAAAGTCAGTGATGAAGGTATATATACATCATGGAAGTTGCCTACCTCCAAATTTTATTTTGTATGAAAAATGTACATAGAAATTTATTTAGTAGACCTCAAATTTTAATTTATTTAAACTTTGTCCTCTATTTTTATGACTATTTGTATTTTACTTCGTTTAATTTTGATTCCTAACTTCGTTTCTGCCAAAAGCGACACACTTTTACACTTATTTCTTTTATTCTTACAAATTGTGAGAAATGGGAGGTTGGAACTTGAAAAAATAAGTTGGAGAAAGATAAAACAATCCTAAAGAACTCTTGCTGTCCGTTTTGTGCAATTGGGCAACTTGAAAACGATCCCAAATTGAAAATGTTGACAATCATGCAGAGAAAGAGTAGGAAGTGGGACCATTTTTTTCATTGCTTCATCTCTGAGCCTGCCAGCCCCTGCAGTTCCCGATGAGGAAGAAGTGATAAGAATTATTATGAATATAATAATAATAATAATAATAATAATAATAATAATAATAATAATAATAATAATAGTAATTGTTATGAATATTTATCTATGTGGATGTCTATCATGATTAGAACTTTATCAAAGGAGTTTGATTTATTTATTATTAGGAATATTATCTCTATGAATTAGAGTTTAATGTATTATGTACTTCTTATGCCTATAAATAGATGATTCATTAAAGGCATTGTATACAATTCTATATTTTGAGAATAATACAAATCTCCCCCTTTCTCTCATCTCTTTGTTCTTCTTGTTCTTATTCTTGTTTTTCTTTATTTTATTCACAACACGTTATCAGCACGATCTCGCTCGCTCAATTACTGTGATTATTGTTGGTGGTTCTCGAAAAGAATTTCAATTTGATATTGGTGACTACATCTATCATATATTCAGCTTACCTTGGAAAGTATGGTACGTTTTACTTATTTATATACTAATATAATGATTGATTTATCATTCTCCAAAAGTTAGTATATTCATATCTATTATTTGGTTATCATTTTAATTTATTATTATTTTATTCATACTTGAAGTAACTCTTGAATTAACGAAAATTAAAATTATCGTCGTACTTCATTAGATGGATTGATAAAGCAAACCAAATTAAAGCATATTAGTTTTATTCAAAGTTTTTATTATTCCATTCTAATTTATAATTGATTCAATTCAAAGATTGTGTTGTCATGTGATTGTTATATATTTGTTTTATCATTATCATTATTATTATTATTATTATGGTAATTTATATGAATAAATTCGAGATATAAAGCAACTTTATTATTTGTATCAATTACTTTGTATGTGAATCAAAGGCAAAAGGAATACGTTACTTTGATGTGTTTATATATTCATCAAAATGTCGCTTGATTTTAACTATGATTGTTTATAATTTGATCACATCAATTATAGTTATGTTTATTCAACTTGATCTATGACTACTTTTATACTTTTTGATCTAGTCTCAAATAATTTTTTTTTTATTCTATTGATAAAAGTCGATGCTTTTAACCGTGTTTTGAGTTTTACATGTATTCAAATGAGTTGGAAAGAGACATGGTGTAAAAAAGATTATGAGAAGATGCCTTGGTTCATTTGCTACGTCATCATTGGCTTTGAGACGAAATTCAATATCGGTAAACTTTATTTTATTTTTATCTTTTAAAATACAATTTTAAAGTGCGATAAATCATGATAATTTTGGATTTACAAGAAGATTATTATAAAGTCTATATTTACTTGAAAGCAATATTTCTTCTTCGTCGAAAAACTCGACCATAGACTTCTCCCAATTTCAAGTTACGAAAATTCGTCTTGATCCAAAAAGTTTTATGGGAGGCATTCCTTGAAGTGAATGCAAAGCATGATGTTTATTTCATGCAATTATCAATGATGGGGCATTCCCTGAAGTGAATGCAAGCATGATGTTTATTCCATGCAATTATTGGATCTGTTTCATTCCCTGAAGTGAATGCAAACATGGTAAATCATTATTCAATTAGAGACATAATTTCGATATAATCCAAGTATAATTGGCTGGACATCCCGTTCTGCGAGGCTACTGGTCTCAAAGGAGGTTTTTAAAGGACCTTGTGGACAGGTTTAACAATGCCGCGTACGAGGATTAAATCTTTGTTCTCTGTGATAAGGATATGTGAAAAAGGTTTTAAAGGCCCACTGGCTCTACTCCATTCCCTGAAGTGAATGTGAGATTATATTATGGAAGGAATAAAAAATCACATTAAAAGTTGTGGTCGTTGTCGAGGCTATGAATATACACATGAAAAATATAGTCATTTTAAGAATACTTCTACCCGCTGGTAGCGAAGTTATAAAGATGACAAGAGTGATAAAGATCATTCTAAGGAAGTGAAATCCTTTTACCAATGTGATGTTATAAACCATTGGTTTCGTACTTGTCAAACGCCAAAGTATTATGGACTTTATCCATAATCATGAATGATAAATGAAATAAAATAAAAACAAAATTTGTTTATGGCGTTATTGGTCCAACTCAATTGGATATTGTTAATTTTCTCATAACCCTTGAAGGGAATAATTTACCATTTATTTTATTTCCCTTATAACCTCTAACAGGAATAATTGTTTTTTATTTATTTTATTTTTTAATGTTAATTCGTTTTATTTATTATTTATTTATGTTAGTTTACTTTATCTTTATTTATTTCATATATTATTTATTTACGTTTTATGTTAATTTATTATTTGAAGAATATGATTATACAATGAATTGTGGCTATTTATGCCTAGAATTGTGGCTATTTATGCCTAGCAGATAATGCAAGTACTCATATTGTACTTAAGCATAAGAAATAATTTTCCCATTTAAATGCAAGGGAAAATATGAGTAGTATTTCTCAAAGTACTAAAATATCAATACTTCGGAAGAGCACTTGAAAGTTTATCTCTGATAGATAATCGACTTGATATGATGTGCTATATTTTATATTTTTCATTCCTCGAAGTGAATGATACAAAGTACATATTTTCATTACCTGAAGTAAATGAAACAAAGCACATTTTGAAAGGTGCACAATTATGCATTTCTCGATTAAAATGCAAGGGAATAATGTAAGTACTATATCCGGAAGTACTAATATCACAAAAGGCTCTGGTTGAGCAAATATGTTATTGTCAAATGGAACTTTATTCCATATTCACAGTGCGTTATACTCGTCAAAGTCATAAAGAGAGCAATATGAGTTCGCAAACTATCCCTTTGGGAATTATAGATAACATATGTTATCAATTGGCATTTGAAATAAGCCAATATTGATATAAGTTTTGGTAGCCAAAAAGTCAGTTGAAAGCTCTAGAAGAGCTATATATTACTACCAAAAGATAATTTCAATTGAAAGCTTCGAAAGAGCTAAATATATTCCTATTTAAAGGAACAATTTTAATGGTCGTACTAGACATGTACGAGTGAGATTGAATTACATGTTATGGTAAACAAGGAGTTTACAAATTCAGAGATATATGCACACATATATATATAGTTGGCATGATCGGTTAGACCATCCTGATCAATGGTGCAGAAATTATTGAGATTTACATGCACATATATTAAAAGAACCTGTAGTTCTTGTGGTACTTATTCTCAAAGGAATGAATTAAATTCCACTTATTAAAGAACATGAAGTTCTTGTGTTGCTTAAAGGAATTGATTAAATTCCGCTTACTAAAAGAACCTGAAGTTCTTGTGTTGTTTGTTCTCAAAGGATATATATGATCCCACTTACCAAAAGAATTAGAACTTAAAGTTCTTGTATTGAAGTTGAGACTGTATGTCTTGCATATCTGAACAAAATATGGGCCCATATATCCACAAATGTGGAAAGTTTTATATGATTTTAGTAGATGCATCTACATTGTTTTATCGACTTACAACCGGAAGTTTGTGAGATTGATTCTAAAAATATTCAGATTATGCAGTTAGACTATTCGTCTTGAAAAGCTAGTGGATTTATATTTTAGGCTATATCAGTTGTTACAAAGCCTATTGATTATGAAAAATATAGTTTAGCAAAATTTCAATTGGATGCCTCCTATTTAATAGCTAAACTATGAGAACAAAAGAGTTATTATTTATATGGTGTTTCCATATAGCAACACTTATACGCATCAAGCCAACGAGTTATAATAAACTCCCCGTTATGATTGGTTTTTGGTCAGAAACCATACATTTCCCATTTTATGATTTTTGAATGTGCGATATGAATTGCTCCACCACAACGCACAAAATGGGTAAATAAAAAGGGTTGAGAATATATATTGAGTACGAGTCTCCTTTTATGTTTAAATTCTTAAACATTAATTGGAGAATCATTTATGACATGATTTTTCTCAACATCAGGGGGAGGCAATAATCAGCTGGATAGAGGAAAATGAATTATCATTATCTAGATCCTCGTATATGAACTAGAAGTTCATAAGATAATTCATGTTATTACATGTCATCTGCCAGACATATTTACTGACCCAATGAGAGTAATTAAGTCTCATATACCAGCTGAAATACTCTAAGTTTAAATTACATGTTAGAGCGAGAGAATGTAAATCATGCCTGAAGCATGATAGTTGAAATGGTTCCAATGATCAAAATTCTCGTAAATAGAAAGTAATATGAGATGGTCATATATTGGAGGCGGGTGCTCCTGAAGAGACCCAAGACATAACAAATAATAAAACTCTATAAGAGTTTCAGGTACCTGAAATAAAGATTGAAATCTTGAAGAGATCTCGATGAGTTATGTCATTACGAGAATGGAACCAGAAAATTGGAAAGTTGTCGACAACGATTTTACAAACAATTTTACATAAAATACTTCTATAGAAGTAAAGAAAGAAATCGAGGATCTTGTATAAAATCTATCCGGAAGTATAGATATTGAACTGGCCAATGTTGAAAGACGCTTTGAACTTCTAAAGTAGAAGTATTTGGACAAGCAGTCCAGACATCTAAAGGTGTAATGCAAGTAAGGCACAAATAAGTAGTCGTAAATACGACTTGAACTATGATTTATAAAAAGTTTTAATTACTTCATGGTGGATGCAATTACTTTGGCAGTTTTGAAAATTTTACATGCGTCTAATTATTTGTGGATCCATATTTATCCTTGAAGGATCTAAAATGCTATAAGCATTTGGAAATTTCTGAGGAAATTTATTTAGACATGTCTCATGAATATTTTGGCGCATTTGGTATAATCGCCTTAGTGAATACTAATTGAGAAAATACTATAAGAATCATCAGATTTCCTTATGTATTTTATAAAGGAGTTTGGATCAAGATCCATTATGATAATTTTAGAACTCCTAAAGAGCTTCAAATTGGAAACTCATGAAGTACTTTCAATACAAGTACTTGAATCTTGACATCAAGTTTATCTCGACCTGAAGATCGAGCATTTTTATATATTTCTTTTGTCTATGAATAGACATAAGCAGAAAGAATCTTGAAGAAGATTCAATATGAATAGAGCATATCTATTGAGTATCCCAATAGTTGTAAGATTGTTGGATGTGAATAAAGATAATTATATCTTTTCTTGGTCTTGAAGCACTATATATTAGTTGGTCAAGAAATATCTATGAATATACAAAGATCATTACATTTAGATCTTCAAACATTCGTTGATGCCTCCTCAAATGTCTTAGAAATAATTGTTATGCACGAGGCAAGCCAAAAAATGTGTTTGGCTAAGACTATTGACCCAACATATCCAAAAGATATGTGGATTTACTTTTACAAGATATGATAAAAGCTATCTTGTGTGAAGATAAAGCAAGATGTATATCTCAGTTTGAAAGTAGATATATCATGGAACATATTACTCTAAAGTTTCATCCCTCGCGATCTTTAGAAAATGATATTCAAGATTAAATTATGAAGATTCAAAGATCTTCTGTGATGTTTTCACGAGGGGGAGTAAATACGCGTTGCACTCTTTTTCCCTTAACCGAGGTTTTGTCCCAATGGGTTTTCTTGGTAAGGTTTTTAATGAGGCAACAAGTTATGCGTATCAAAGATGTGTGTACTCTTTTTCCTTCACTAAAGATTTTTTTCCCACTGGGTTTTTATCTTAGTAAGGTTTTAACGAGGCACATTATCTTCATAGACATCCAAGGGGGAGTGTTATGAATATTTATCTATGTGGATGTCTATCATGATTAGAACTTTATCAAAGGAGTTTGATTTATTTATTATTAGGAATATTATCTCTATGAATTAGAGTTTAATGTATTATGTACTTCTTATGCCTATAAATAGATGATTCATTAAAGGCATTGTATACAATTCTATATTTTGAGAATAATACAAATCTCCCTCTTTCTCTCATCTCTTTGTTCTTCTTGTTCTTATTCTTGTTCTTCTTTATTTTATTCACAACAGTAATGGTTTTGTTTGTCATGTTGGGTTGATATATTATAGTATAAAAATAGAGAGAAAGTATTAATATAAATGGGATGTGGGGAAGAGAAGATAAGGTGGTGCAAAGTAAAAGAAAGCAACCCAACAACAATATCTTGCTTCTCTAGATTCTTTCTATCCTATCGAACCTCTTCTTGCACAGAACATGTCTCTTTGTTCATGTCCTTCTCCAATATCAACAAACACTTCCATTTATTTTTATTACAAGCAGAGAGAAGAAATGGTTGTTGTCTTTTTACTTTCTCTGTCAATCTCCGACAGTTGCTTTGGAATCAGGATGATCCAAAGGGCTTCTTGTGTTGTTGCAGAAGACAAAGGAATAATAGGCAAAGCCTCAATTTCCTTTCACTTTTCTCTTGACAAAGCGGACGTGTTGAACACCATATGAACAAATAAAACTAAATTCAGGGGTTTCTCCATTTCAGTCTTCAAATCACTCGTCACCTTTGCCTTCAAATATATTTTTTCAATATTTGTATATTACGTGCATGGGATAGCTGTCAAATAACCACTGTTCAGAATTGTATATCCTTTGCCATACAAAAAATTAACTAAGCTGTTACTAGGGCAAATTCAAAGCTTTGTCGTTTGTTGGAGGGTTAAGTTAACCCCGTAGCTTGTAAGCAACCTGCAACATTAAATTCAAAGAGGGTGCAAACTTAATTTTTCTTGTCTCCATTGTTCACATTATTGCCATTGAATTCAAATCTGGGTTTGATGGAAGATTTTGGAATTTTCTCTTGTCGATGGATAAGAAAAATTATCAACTTGATTGAGCAAAACATGTTTTGTCTGTGCAGAGCCTGAAGAAAACCAACCAACTCTAAATTGTTTACAAACAATAAAACAAAAAATTCTCCAATTTGTTAGTATAGCAAATAATAAGATGAACGAGAAACATGAGGAACTTTGAACCACTAATGTAAGTAATATTACTCGTCACAACACAACCGAGACCTTGTAGAATGTATTGATTATATCAAGATTTTTGCCACTCAATCGATATCATCTCCATGAAATTGACAACAAATAGTTTTAAAATGTGTCGATTAAATAATTCTTCACGGCGTATTTCATGTTACAATCGTCATAAATGGAAAAGAATTGTCCATCTCCACCTCTAAGCATGCAATCATATTGTTCCAAAATTAAATGAAAACAAACAAAAACCTCAACAACTTTGTGAAATTTCTTTAATAAAAATAATATTTTTAAATGTTTTATATAATATTCAACCACTTTATGCTATATATAGTCATCTATCCCACAGTATAGATTGGTAACCTGTTCCAGGTGTATCACTATTTTATTATTTCTTTTTCCCTTTCATTTCTTCTCTTATTTCCGTAGTTTCATATTTTTTTTCTCATCCCTTCACTGCAAATTCTGATAAAACTCCTACTCTTCTCCATCACTCTGTTTATCAGATTCCAGTCAGTCACAGTTCTGTAACAATAGCCATGGAAGTTAAGCAGTTAAAGCCTGCAACAGAAGATCAGATGGAAATGGTGGCGATGATGATGCAGATGGGAAAGTTCCCTGAATTCTACGGTGCCCACAACGACGTCGTTGAATTCTCTCAAGTTGAGCTTGTTGATCATGCTAGCAATAGTACTTCCAGTAATATCATCAATGGCAATAGCAGTGGCATGCCTCATTTTGTTGAAAACCCACAGGTCGGTTCACCCGGCCCATTCATAAACCTGCCAACCACAGCCACCATTTCATTGAATGGTTCAACCCCGGTTCAAGAACCAAGTTTCTGGTTTACCCCTGTAGGGGAATCATTGTCGGGTTCAGGTGCAAATGCTTATTCCACATCTTCCCAAAAGAAGAATTCAGTGGGTGCGATGAGGGAGATGATATTCCGGATAGCAGCAATGCAACCGATTAATATAGACCCTGAATCAGTGAAGCCACCCAAGAGGAGGAACGTGAAGATATCAAAGGACCCTCAGAGTGTGGCGGCGAGGCACCGGCGGGAGAGGATAAGCGAGAGGATAAGGATACTCCAAAGACTCGTCCCCGGAGGAACCAAAATGGACACTGCGTCTATGTTGGATGAAGCTATTCACTATGTCAAGTTTTTGAAGACTCAGGTGCAGTCACTGGAGAGAGCTGCTGTCACTAGCAGTAGCAGTAGTAGGCCAACTGGTTTAGGGTTCCCTGTTGCAATGTCAAATGAGAGTTTTCATCCAATGGGAAAACCATATCAGCCTACTCAGCAACTCGGAGATGCTTGGCTAAGCTAGCTTAACAAAAGCAGATTTTACCCCCTAGACTTAATTGTACGTGTAAAAAAATAATAAAAGTAATTAATGGTCTCCATATTGTATTGCTGTATGAGATAGCCCAATTGTTGAGAGAATTAAACAAAAGTTCGTACCAGATGAATACAGTTTGTAAAAGAAAAATGATGTCCAAAATAGTCAACCCTGTTTTAGCTAAGAGGTGTGAAGGTGAAGAATTGATGAATTTCCAAGTCACTTTCAGAGAGAGGAATGCATGGGAAAATCCACGTGAAGACTGACATAGCGGTGGAGAATAGCAATATGGTAATTCGATGACGTCGTTTTCCATCATCAACTGTTCACGTGATACTAAAAATTATATATAATTTTAAAAAAATTATTAAAAGATTATTTTTGACTTCTCAAAATTTTATAAGTTCACATATCCTAACATAAAATTATGTGTCTGTCGCTCGACAAAACTCATTTATTTGAGGTTCATTCATCTGTTCTGTCCAAGGATTCCGCTTCCTTGCTATGCAAGCTCTGAATTCTTGAACATCCTTGAATATTGGAGGTTTTCCCACATTTCTCTCCAAGACTCCAACTCAAAACCTCGTCTATAATAATCACCAAGCAAACTAATACCACTCCACTTTCCTCCTTCTAGACTCTACTTTTACCCTCATCAACGTAACATTTTGTGTATATTTTATGAATAAGAGTTTCAGATAGTGACTATTTATATAATAAAATCCGGGGGAAAGAAAGCAAGCATTTTTTATGGTAGGGTAGAGACATATCCTTTTCATGTGAATGGTTCTCGAGTGAATAAAAAATGGGAAAGGTTCAAAGAACTTAAACGTCATTTTCATGATGTGAGCCGATAGTAACCATCAAAGAAAAAAAATGTTAACCTACAACGGATTGGTCTAGTTTGGATAAAAAAAGATTGAAATGGAGAAAATGCAATCAAACTTAACTCAATCTAGGAGAAATGGTCAAAAATGTTATCAGAAAACCCATGTGCCATATCCCAGTAAGGATCCAACATGAGCACATAGAGGGGTGAGTGAGTTTCAGCAAAGATGAGCCCCCTTGTCCTCTCAATTTATGGCATCCATCCCTCACTGCACCTCATTTTTCAAGACATGCTTTTAATATCGACTTGCATAAAATAGTTGTGGAATTTGTACGGTTGAATATCAGTATAAAATAATTGTAAAACTTGTACTCCCTCCGTCCCATTTAAGATGTCTATTGTTGACTTTTCACGCAGTTTTAGGAAGAAAAAGTTTGTGTAAGAAATGTGATATAAATTAATTAAAAAGACAATTTTACCCTTAAAAGTTAAAGTTTATTTTGTTGGAAAACTAAAAGAAAGGATAGAAAGGGAAATGCACCTTGTAAAAGTAGTCGATTTTTTCAATGAGACGTTTTAAGTGGGACAATTTTAAAACACAAAAGAGACATTTTAAGTGGGACGGAGGGAGTAATACTTATTTCCACGTATAAATTATTGACTAGAGGATATACGACAACGAAATTGACCATGTTCTTTGCACAGTGCCAAGAGATTTGAGTTTGGTCTATGTTTCTAAACTCTTGTGCGAAATTACCAGTTTAATTCTTACACTAAACATGGAAACGTGAACATAACTATCTATATAACCTTGAGAGAAAAGGACACAAAAAAATGAGTATTGTCAAAACTCCAGGCGCCCAATGAGATATAAAATGAAATTTGTGATGATGAAGTGGAATATATAACCAAAAAGAGAAAATTGACTCTTGTGTAACAAAAACAAAACATTAAAATATGTTTGTTTGTTGGTCGGGTTAGATTTTACATTTTAGTGGGAAAAAAGAAGGGGTCCATCCAACCCTGTGGAACAAGGACATACATAAATGGAGTATAATCTATTGGGACAATCTTCTTTTCTCCAATTTGTCATTTTTTTAGGGGTGGGATGTATTCTCGCAGAATCATGGAAAATTTTGTTCCGATTCTATTCTCCAGAAACGTGAAAGGAAAATTTCAATGCTTAGAGATTTTATTTAAATGATGCTCAGGCTTTGACGCCGTGAATTATTTTAGGACCGACCACCAATAAAGAACGTGGGTCAACTACATTGGATCACCTTGTTCTTGGTGTTTATAGATTCAACGATGGTAACATTCGGTGGTCCAAAGATCATGCATCCATTGTATTTAACTTGGTTGTAATGTCTATTTTCCCCATTATATTGATAATTATGATAAATAACAAAAAAAAACTCTTTTAAGATCTTATGTGATGCATGTATTGTTATTTGATAAACTATGATAATTTGTTTTCCACTAGCAAAAGTTAAAGGTCTTTTATGATTTTTTTAAATGTCTATTAAAGGAAATTACAAAGTGGTAGTATATGTTCATACATATTCGTATTTGTTTGACAATGTGAATATATCTTGTAAATAAAGTGATTTGAACCTATGTCTCTTGATGTAAACATCATCTGCTTTTCTATTGGGACACTTATTGAGTTCGTCTTTTATAGTATTTTAAAAATATATAAATAAAATATTTATCATAATTGTTATCGAGGGTAAAAAATATACTGACAATATACCCAAACTAATAAAACAGACGTTAAGTCCTTTAAAAAAGATCAAGGATTTATATTTTTACACTGTAAACGAAGTAAATTTGAAAATACATAATTGTATAACAGAAACAAATGCAGCGACCACTTGCCATTTGGGTTCCAAATTACCCATTATGTGAACATGGGCATCTGGACCGAAATCAAGAAAGACAAGTTTATATTGACTATCATTCAGAGCTTTTAAACATTGTATGCAGAAATCAGATTATATAGATCCACACAAAATTGTCATTCAGAACTTCTAATGACAAACTTGCAATTTTGCATCTACCTAATCTCACCAGTACTATTACTTGTGAGATAATAACGTAAAAACTTAGACTGAAATGATATTTCCATTTTCATGGCAAACCGTAATAGTAAGGAATAGACGAAAAATTCTTGGAAGGTTGATATACATACATACATGCATACAGGATTCTATTAGTCAAACAATCAGGAAACCGTGGAAGTCCCAGGACATGGCAATTGGGGCTTGCATTGATTGGGAATTCTGATGGAGGTAGCAGTGCTTCGATCAATCAAAACTGTAGCGACACAAAATAGTGTCGGTGTAATACTTGCTTCCTGTACAATATTCATGGTCTCCAGTGATCTCTGTTCTTCAATCTGGTAAGAGAAAAGAAACATCCCTTAACCAGTCATGCAATCTATTTTTCAGAATCTCATGTTTTTGTTATTATTTAAAAAGAACAAATGGGAAAAATGAAAACAAATCACCCTTGCAAGTAGAAATTACCCCGGCATTTCTAGTCTGATTGAACCAGTAACAGGTAGCTAAGGCATTAAAAAGCATGACAGGTGAAGCAACCACTCAATGAACCCATCTGGCGGGTTCTCCGGAAAGATAAAGCCGTATGCGAGGTCTTTGCTTGATGGGCCTGGTTGCCCAGCATCGAGCTTCTCATTTCTTGTGCCTTCTTTTGAGCTGATCTTAGCTTATTCATTATCTTATCCATTGATGACGATCTCTTCTTTTCTAACTTCATCTAAAATACATTGTTACATCAGTAATGATGAAGAAAATGTAGTATTTGCTCAAGCTATAGCGGTAGCTTTTTCACCACAAATTATCAACTTTTAACACTCATGATTGCCTATTTTTTAGTAGTTTTATACATTCTATTAAAGAGAAAAACCAAAGGTTCCGCGAACACTTTCTACTTAGTTCCAATCAATCAAGATGTCATATGATAGCATTAACATCTAAATGAGCAAGCTAGACAACAACGGTACGGAAAGAAATATTAAAATCGCACTGCTAGATGATTTTAGCTTTTCCTATCAAGATCAATCATTGATGTTGGGATGTGTGGAGCTCGATTTGATCAACCAATTATGCTCACCAAGTGGTGGAGAGGTGGATATTTGGGTGGAAGGGTTTAGGAAGCTAGAAAGATTAAAGACACAATAATTTATAGTGGTTCGGCCTTCTAACAAGCACCTACATCCACTACCTTAGCTTCCCACTAAGGATTTCACAATCAATCCACTAATTGATTCGTCCCCTTTTCTAGGATTAGGAGGAAACCCTTACAACCGATCAAGCTTCTACCCAAGCCTTGATCAAAACCCTCTTTACAAAGAGAAATAAGAAAGCAAACTTAAACCCTCTAATAGGTGTTTGTTTGCACTTTTAAGCACTCACCCAAAACCTAAAACACTTGAGCAAATTTAACAATTTTGGCTCACTAGTGTTTGTCTATACAAGAATTGACAATTTAAGTGCTAAGACATTTCTTGATCATTTGTTGATTGACAATTGAAGCATTAGTCTTCTCTTGATGCTTGGAGGTCCCTTTTATACTCCCAATTGAGTTTATAGCCGTTTAGGACCGTTGGGATTGAAATAGAGTCGTTGGAGCCTTTAATTCCCTCCATAAATGCAGTTCTGCAGCTCCCCGTTTCGAAACGCTTGTACCCGTTTCGGAACACCCTCAATATAGAAAGAGCCGTTGCAGTCTGTCAGGGTACCCGTTTCGGAACACCCCTCCGCCGTTTCGGAACGCGTATCGGAACGCCCTTAGCCCGTATCGAAACGACCTGCATTTAAAAGTTAGTTGGGAAAGAGCCGTTGGGGTTTATGACCGTTGGGGTCAGTGCCACGTGGGCGTATCGAAACGGCCTAGCTTGTTTCGAAACGCTGGCCCCGTTTCGATACGAGTATCGAAACATTTGGCCACTGGAAGGCACCCGTTTCGAAACGCCTTAAGGTGTTTCGAAACACATGGTCAGTTTTGTGAAATTTGGCCTTTAAAAACATGAAAAACCTTTATGAAAAATTCCTTAAATATTATTTCAAGTTGTTTGGACTTTGGAAATGTTTTAAATACTTTTTAAATTAGTCCAAAACATTTTTCAATTATTATATCAAAACATTAGTTCTACAATCTCCCCCTTTTTGATATAATAAAACCACTTGAAAAATTGTTTGGAATTCTCCCCCTTTAACTTTAAAAATGTGAATAAGAGATTAAGAAATTAATTCAAATAAAACTCCCCCTTATTCATTTGAAAATTCAATTTTTCAAACCATTTCTCCCCCTTTTTGTTATATCAAAAAGATTTAAAACATTAAGTTCAAAAATAACAATAGAGGCAAAATTTTGATAAAAATGAAAATTTGGTTTTAAAATGGCTCCCTCTTACTCAAAGCATCATTGAAATGTTAGTCACAACATATATGATCATCTAGTTGAATTTAAATTAAAATAAACAAATAAAAGCAAAAACAACTAGAAATTTTTACCACACTTGAACTCAAGGGAGGATGTGAAGCCTTCCTTCTTCAAGTGTTCTTCCTTGTGTGCATGGAGCTCCCCCTCAATATTTGACTTGTTGAACATCTCCATCACACCTACAATAGACAATCAAGTAACTTTTGGTATCCAAATTGCTTTGGATCCATAAACGTTAGTTGCACAAACTTTAGTCCCCTTTGGAATCCATTTTTCAATTTCATCCTTTTTAGTTGAAGTATTAAGTCCTTTTGGGACCCAAACACTTCTAAAACATTTACCATTTATAAATCTAGGGGCACTAGATTGTCTAACATAAAAATTTGATTTTCCAAAATTGTTTTTCTTTTCAAGCTCTTTGGAAATCAAATCTTTTTCTCCTTGAACTTTTTGAAGCAATTTTTGTAAATCAAGACATTTTAGTTCAAACTCTTCAAGTTTTGCTTCAAGTTCAAGTTTGGTTTTAGAAAGCAAATCATTTTGAATTTTTAACTTTGAAATCAATTTATTGTTTTTCAAAATGTGGCTTTTAAAATCTAAAACCAATTCATCATAGGCATCTTGTAATTCATCAAAAGTGTAAGAACATGAAGTAGATGAATTAGAAGTTACCCTTGAATCTTCTTCGATGTCCATAAGGCAAAGGTTGGCTTGTTCATCGTCGGTGGAGTCTTCATCACTCCAAGTAGCCAATTGTGCCTTCTTCTTATGGCTTGAAGTGCTTGCCCTCTCCTTTCTTTTAGGTTCTCGTTCAAGCTCTCTCAAAGCTTTCTTCATGAAAGGGGCACACTTCTTGAAGAGATGAACTATCTCTTCATCTTCCTCCTCCTCTTCACTTGAGTAGACATGATGGCAAGTGGAGGATTTGAGAGCCATGGCACTAGCATTGATGCCAAGCCCTTTGATTTTCTTCTCTCCCATAGCTCTTATTTCTTCCCTCTTCTTCTCATCCTCTTTGTTCTTCTTCATGATTTGATGAGTGAGAAGTGACCCCATTAGTTCATCAAGCTTCAAAGTCTTCAAATTTTTGGCTTCGATGATGGCGGTCCTCTTTGAGTCCCAAGACTCGGGAAGTGAGTAGATGAGCTTTCGAACAAGCTTCTCCTCCGGGATGGCTTCTCCATAACCTTTAAGACCATTTGTGATGGTGGAGAACCGATCAAACATCTTCTCGATGTTCTCTTCCGGATTCATTTTGAAGTTCTCATACTCCAAGGTTAGGAGCCCAATCTTGGTCTCCTTGACTTCGTTTGTCCCCTCGTATGTGACTTCAAGCTTGTCCCATACCTCCTTGGCACTCTCACAAGAAGACATCTTCTCATAGATGGATGGACCAAATGCACAAAACAAGATGTGCAAGGCTTTGCAATTAAGCTCCATCTTCTTGCGATCGTCGGCACTCCATTCCGCTTTACTTCTCTTAGGCACGAACGGACCATCTTCAACTACATCCCATAGCTTGTAATCTTTTGATTTTATGAAGAATTTCATCTTTGTCTTCCAATGGGCGTAGTGGTCTCCATCAAAGAAAGGCGGTTTGTCTATGGATTGCGCCATTTGAGCCGGTTGATGAAAAAGTGATCGAGCTTGCCGGATCTTCTCAATAGGATGTTAATCCTCACCGATTGAGTCAAGCTCTGATACCAATTGTTGGGATGTGTGGAGCTCGATTTGATCAACCAATTATGCTCACCAAGTGGTGGAGAGGTGGATATTTGGGTGGAAGGGTTTAGGAAGCTAGAAAGATTAAAGACACAATAATTTATAGTGGTTCGGCCTTCTAACAAGCACCTACATCCACTACCTTAGCTTCCCACTAAGGATTTCACAATCAATCCACTAATTGATTCGTCCCCTTTTCTAGGATTAGGAGGAAACCCTTACAACCGATCAAGCTTCTACCCAAGCCTTGATCAAAACCCTCTTTACAAAGAGAAATAAGAAAGCAAACTTAAACCCTCTAATAGGTGTTTGTTTGCACTTTTAAGCACTCACCCAAAACCTAAAACACTTGAGCAAATTTAACAATTTTGGCTCACTAGTGTTTGTCTATACAAGAATTGACAATTTAAGTGCTAAGACATTTCTTGATCATTTGTTGATTGACAATTGAAGCATTAGTCTTCTCTTGATGCTTGGAGGTCCCTTTTATACTCCCAATTGAGTTTATAGCCGTTTAGGACCGTTGGGATTGAAATAGAGTCGTTGGAGCCTTTAATTCCCTCCATAAATGCAGTTCTGCAGCTCCCCGTTTCGAAACGCTTGTACCCGTTTCGGAACACCCTCAATATAGAAAGAGCCGTTGCAGTCTGTTAGGGTACCCGTTTCGGAACACCCCTCCGCCGTTTCGGAACGCGTATCGGAACGCCCTTAGCCCGTATCGAAACGACCTGCATTTAAAAGTTAGTTGGGAAAGAGCCGTTGGGGTTTATGACCGTTGGGGTCAGTGCCACGTGGGCGTATCGAAACGGCCTAGCCTGTTTCGAAACGCTGGCCCCGTTTCGATACGAGTATCGAAACATTTGGCCACTGGAAGGCACCCGTTTCGAAACGCCTTAAGGTGTTTCGAAACACATGGTCAGTTTTGTGAAATTTGGCCTTTAAAAACATGAAAAACCTTTATGAAAAATTCCTTAAATATTATTTCAAGTTGTTTAGACTTTGGAAATGTTTTAAATACTTTTTAAATTAGTCCAAAACATTTTTCAATTATTATATCAAAACATTAGTTCTACAATTGACTTAATATCTATTTACATTACTTCAGTTATTAATGCAGAGTTATTCAGGAGAAAAGAAACCTCTAGTTTCCTTATGGCTGCTTCAGCTTTTGCCTTCTGCAGATTTTCCCAGGCACTGATTTTGGCTTCTTCTCTTTTGATCCTGCAAAAGTGGAAGAAAGAAATTGACATGTGATCATACTTGTGTTACAAAAATCAATGTCCTCTCATACTGATCAGCTTTTTATACCTGAAGACTGAAGATGACATGGACATTTCAGAAAAACTTTACACCCAACAAGGCTAGTATTTACTTGTTTAAAGCGGTAACTTCAATGCAGTTTTGTAGGCAAGATCCATCAAATCTATAATCTTAGGAAAGAAATAGAGCAATGCAGTAAAGTAGACATACTTGGAAATGCTCTTTCCTGTCTCTGTCATATCCCACGTTGATGTACAACTATCAACAGCTTTCTTTCTCCAATCATCAACAATTTCCGAGTTCTTCCCATTGTTTCGAACTCTATGCTTCTTGGACCACCTAGTCATGGTGACTCTTTCATCTACCGGCACATCTCTCAATTCTGATTTAGAGGAATGGATGTTCGGCAGTTCCATGATAGGCAAAGCCGATGGGGAGGAGGGAGAGAGAGAAGGCCTTCCTTTGGGAGATGAGTAGGTACTACTCTGCGGGCTCATTTGGGTCGCCATGTCTCTTCTTGAGACAGTTCGAGAAATATCAGTGGCTGCATCCTTGATGACATCAAGATTTTCTTCTGCATCTTTGGTGAACAAAACAATTGTAACGATGACATACAATACAATAGTCATAGTAAATACAATGATGATGATGATAACCTATCTCTTGATATTATATCAAGGATAGATTTAACGAATGTCTATATTGATATTTCATAGATTATGATATTAAGAAAAAGATACATCAGTTTCATAAATTTGGCCAATGTAGAGAAATAAAAACATACTCTGTTCTTGTCCGCCAGCCTGGACTTCTCAGTTATATGATGTTTAAACAGGTTCCTATTACTATACCAAGACGTATGGACTTAATAATAATAAACAAATGTAAGATGTATTTACAAGGGCTTTAAATTGTTGACCAAATGACAAGTTCCAATTTATACATGATGCATCAAATATAGAGTCTTAATACTAATATTACCATTTTGGATGACAAGACAATAAAAATGGAGAGAAATTTTCATGGTGGATCTTATAAAATTAAAAGGGCACTCATCATTCAGGGATAATTGTTGTAGGCCAAATCTCATAATAACATCTAACCCAGAAATTCCTCTAGATAAAGATGGGCATTTACCTTGAGAAGGTAACGATGGTTGATTTGCTACCTCAGAGCATCCATGTACGCTAACAGAACGGGCCATGCAAGGCTCAGTCCGAACAGCAAATTCTCCACCATGGTTACAGGAATGAGTTGTCAAACCATCAGCTGCAATTGCACCAGCTGAAAATGGAGAACCGGCCATGAAATTCCCCATATGCCTCCCATCAAACATTTGCAACGCAGGAGAGTACATCGAATAGTAAGCAATCCCTGGAGGACCAAGTGGGCCACTCTTTGATTTTGGTTTTCTCTGCGGAGCCACAATAGATTGTCTTGCACCAGTTTCCCCAGAAACAGGACTACAAATCCACCTCTCAGCATCTTCCCATTTTAAAGGCAAAGTCCTTCCATTGTTAAAAGCCAGCAACCCAGCAGCATTCCCCTGCCTCCTTCCACCATTATTGTGCAATGGCACACGCTCAGAACTCCAACCCTTCTGCATCCCAACACTCGAGTGATGATGATAATTGGGTGTCCCAGGACTAGGAAATGCACCCAATTTCCGTGCCACAACAGATGTTTTCTTCACAACCCCCAACCGTGGAGACAAACCAGAGACATTATTTAAATCTAATGAAGCCGGTCTTTGCCTATCAGGATTCTTCAGCAAAGCGTTAGATCTAGTCCTTCTATCCTGACACTCTAATTTATACAACTCGCAATTATTACTTTTCGAAATATAGTAAGCTAAAGCAAATACAACTTAAAAAAATAACTAAAGGCTACCTTTAAGAGCTCGGGAGAACGAGTTTCTTGCTGAATCTCTGAGTTGAGTTTCATCGTCTGTATGAGCTGCATCTTTTTCTTCTTGTTTTACTGCGTATTATCGCGAAAGTGGGAAAAAGGAAGAGGGGAAGGGGGCGGACAATGAGTGTGAGTGAATTTAAATTTTTTTTGGGCGTATTCGTTTTCTTTTTTGATGCAATTTCAGTTTTAACTTTTCCAATAAAAATTGACAGTGAAAGAAAACATTGAAAGTACCTTTCACTTTTTCTCCTTTGCTGGAGAGACGAATGTGCTTATGAACTGTTATAACTTTGTTTGGATCCGGATCTGGATCTGGTCCACTCGAACTCTCATTTCGATCTCCACTTTCTTGTCCTGCCAAATGCTGGAAAAGACATTCACATTTCAATTTCAAAAACTTGCGTCCTTTTTTCTCCTTTTCAAACAAAACGAAGAAAGAAGGGGGGAAAACTTAAATCAGGCAAGGACAAAACATGCAAGTTTATCAACAATGATCGATCACAATGTACACTGTTACAGCTTGCTCTGCTTATTGCACTGAAATTTAGTGATGCTAAAAAGTTGAAAGATTAGAGAAGTTACGAAAGAGATTTCGGAAGCAAGAGAATCGCGGTCATGAGCATCAGAGGCAAAAGAGCAACGATCGACACTAGCGGAAGCCGAAGAGAAGAGGCTGAAATTCGATTCCAGAGTGAATATAACAGAGTCAGGACTCGCAGCTCCGGCTCTGTAACCTGATCTCACTGAGCTTTGTTCTTGAACCCCTAGCTCCGCCATTTTTCTTCCAAGCTCCACTTCTTCTTCTTCTTCTTCTTCTTCTACAAATGTCGGCCGACCATTCTCTTCTGTTTGTTCTTCCTCTTTTTTCACTAATTTATGTTTTCTATTGTCCTATATGGCGGGTTCGAAGACGAAGGGCTATTTAAAACCCTTGTATATCAATGGTTTTGATGCCTTTGATGTTACGGGTTATAATGGCCTTAGACCTGGGATTTTGACCGTCTTTAAATTGACTGTAAAGCCCTTGGATGTATGATAATTTAGGTTTAATCAAGAGGTTGTTAAGGGCTTTTGGGTAGAATAAAGATGGAGAAATTACGGAAGTCGTCACGTTCTAAGAGATTTTTTTTTTGATAAACTAGATGCTTGATTTTATTATGAATTATTCTTTTCGTGCAAGACAAATTATGGACACAAAATGATGGTTCGTACTACCTACGAGGATAAAAACAATACTAATTTCATGTCATTTAATTTAATTATACATATTTATCTGAAATTCATTTCGTATATACCAAAAAATAATAAAATAAGTTAAATGATGGATTATTTAACAGAATATGTTGAAATTTACAGTAACATCAAAAAAGCCGCAACAGGAGTGGCGACTTTGTCAGAAATAGCTGGCGGCAGATAGCAACTTAGGAAGCTCCATTAGTTCTTCTTTATTATTATTGTTATTATCAACTGATAATATTTCAGCTTTAATTTAAACAAGAAGAATTAAAATACAAAGCTGTCACCTTCTGCCAATAACTTCTTGATATTACCGTGAATTTCGACTCTCTTCTTTAATATATACGGAAAAGAAAGTTATTATTTTTATGCCATGATATGATTGGTCATAAATTTTATTATCAAATACATAATTTCAGAAATTAAAAAGTTACAGACAAAAACAAATTGAAATCTTAAGGTTAAATCATTATGTTTATTAACAATTAATGATCATAATGGACATATGGAATTGGCACTAAATGCCATCAAAATAAAGTTGAAATTGACCACCACAAGATTTGAAATCTATTTAGAATGAGTCTACCACGTGCGACGAACATTGATGAACACTACTAACGATGAACACCGATGAACACCATTAAATTTTTTTTAATTTTAAAAATCTAAAGGACTAAAATTATAATTAAAATTATCTCTTAAAAATAAAAATCAAATTTAATAGTTACTTTATAATATTTTTTTAATATATTAAAATCAAATATACCCAATTCTCCTAAACCCTAACAAAATTAAATATACTCAATTCTTATAAACCCTAACAAAATCAATCTCTTAAAAAACTAAAAATCAATTTATAATTTTTTAATATATTAAAATTTAATAGACGCGATGTACATGGCAAAAGGTTACAAGGTTGGTGATGTTTATTTTGCTTAAGCTAGCAGTCAAGATTTTTGTAGTTTCAGTTAGTTTTGATACCGACGAAATTGCTTTTAGAATTTCCAATCCCTATTAGATGGACTGCAAGTAGAGATGAAGTGTGGAAAGCCAACATGCCCCATACACATCTTGCGGAGGAGAAATCACATCATCATATTTATTCTAATCTATTAAAAAATTATAAATTGATTTCTATATTTTTAAAAGATTGATTTTGTTAGGGTTTAGGAGAATTGGGTATATTTGATTCTAACCTATTAAAAAAAATATTATAAAGTAACTATTAAATTTGATTTTTATTTTTTTAAGAGATAATTTTAATTATAATTTTAGTCATTTAGATTTTTAAATTTTTAAAAAAAAAATTAATGGTGTTCATCGGTGTTTATCGTTAATGGTGTTCATCAATGTTCGTCGCCCGTTGTAGAATTTTCCATCTATTTATATGGCTTGAAAATAATAGACCCTGTTCTATTTCTGGGGGGAGGTAAGGGCCAATTTCATGGTACTACTAATAATTACACCCCTGGCCCCAACAAAGATAGATATAAATCAAAAGATTGTTTCCAAAGTTACATCAATCATCCTTTTTTTTGTTCAAAAGGTAACTGACTTCGATTAAAATAGAAGGGGCCCGACCCCATGCACGTGAAGTGCAGGAAACAAAGAGAAACCAACAGACATACACCAAAAGGTAGTCAGACGGCAGGACACAGTATCCATGCAAAGTCGAGCAATGCAGAGGGAAAACAACACGACAGAGGCACAAAGCCTAGCCAAGTCAGGGGCACGCAGGCCCACAGGAAGAAACCGACGCCATTCAAGGCAAAGGAAAAGCCCGCCATAAGACCACCTCGAATCAAACAGGGCATAAACGTAACTCCTGTTCGTCTGGGAGAGCTCCATCCGGAGGCAGGCTCCCGAATCCAAAGTATGATTGGGTCTTGTCACCAGAACCGCAGAAGAACGTAACCCTATCTGATTTGGTTCCCCAGTCTGACCGATAAAACGATAAACCGACATACATAAAAGGTAAACATGATTTGCCTCAATTCTGAAGCACATCGAACCGATCACCGCTGAAAAGTTTGTCCCGCCCGGGTCCCATCTAAAATTAAACACCATCACCTTCCGGGTTTCATCATTCGTCCACCTTCTTCCAACATTCGCCCACCTTCTTCCTGGGTCCCATCTGAGCCTTATGGCAATTGCTTTTTTTAAATCTCCAGATCTCCACTAACCAAATCCTTGCCCAAATCCGAAAAAATCAATGCGATAAAGCTCAAAAAGGAACATAGAGGATTGAATCCCACCAAAACAGGATATGTGGTGCTTAAACCGGAAATTAACATGATGGGACAAGGACAGCTCATAAATGAGCTTAGAAAAATTAGAGAAAACCCAGCTGTCACATAAGGGAAAGTCAACATTTCCTGAAAAAGGAGCCAAATTAGACATTATGGGATAAAACACAGATGTCCCCATCATTCTGTCATTTTCCTTAAATAGGTAAAATGGCAGGTCTGTCACTGTGAACCTGTCACCGTCACCAGACTCATCGAAAAACGACACCGGTTTGATTGTCGGCCTACCTCCGACGGGCGAGGACAAAACAGATCCTTCACCGGGGCATAGGGTTGCCATCATCGCTGCCTCGGGTATGAGGGACCAAACCACCTTCTCCACTATTACCAAGACCTCAAGCTGGTCGATAGGTTGAATCTGCAATGGTTCTGGACCTTTTCCGGCAAAGAAAACAAGACTGAGCACAGGTCCTAAGAGCTTACCTTGGTTCGTATTTTCCTCTTCAAAACCGGCCCCCAAGATGCTTGGGGAGCAGTCGGACCAGCCTATAATCCAGACTCGACGGACGGAACAGAGGTCGTCACCTCTAGGTCTTCCGGCAAACGCACCTTGGAGCGGTAGCTCCTCATCTTTTCCGTTTACCATCATCATTGCTGGCGACGAGCCGTCCCTCCGGAGAAGTTTCCCGAAGGAGGGGGGACGACGACACCCGAGAACTCCAAACGCTGGCATCAAGACTCAGACCACCCCGCACCAAGAACCTCCTTCCGAACCAACCGCGAAGACGCCACTGGGAAACCACTAATCCAAGGGAAAGAGAGCTTTGTTTCATCACCGTCGGAGTTCCTAAACGCCGGCGAACCCAAACAGCTCCCGACGCTCCTCCGATCACCTGTTGAAACGGCTAACTGAACGCCTTAGATTAAGCCTAGGTTTGTCTTCGAGAGAGAATTTGGACTAGGCGTGTGAGGCGCGTTCCCCTGAATTTTCTGACTCGTTACATCAATCATCCTAACCATATAAAAGATAGCTCACCGCAATCAGCTCTTTTGCTCTATAATAATAATTGTTATTGACTAGTGTAAAATGTTTTGCTGTAAATTTACGTAACAACGCCACCCAAAAGCATAATTTCGCCGGATTTTGTCTGCAATTTCTGGAATCATTATCATTTTCATTTGAACTACTAGGTAGAAGTATTTTAATTTTAATGAATATAATGAAAAATATGTAAGAAGTGAACAATGGGGGAAATATGTTGTTGCAGAATTGAAATGTGCGTTTTCCTAGATCAACTAATTAACCAAATAGTAAAAAATCTCATTTTATTTTATTTTATATAAAGTCGTATTATAATATTTATTTTGATAAATATTATATATATGCTTAGTAAAAAAAATGTACGTTTTCTTGCATCCTCGTTCCGGGTGGAACAGCAAAGAGTCAAATAGGGCATTATGGGCAGTGGTTGTCCCCACCAAAAGTGGCGCATTACGTGGAGCTATCATCTTCTTTGTTCCGAGGAGTATTACTCGGCTTAAAATAATAAATTGGCTTAAATCAAAAAGCAGCCCTCAAATTATGTCTTTTTTCTACTTTAAGCACTTAAAGTATGATTTGGCAAAATAGACCCTTAAACTATCATCCTGTTATTATTTTAAATCCATCTGTTAGTCCCGTTAAAAAACACTCTTTAACCAATAAAACAATGACACATCATCTCAAACAATTCAGGCTAAAATAATTTAAAATTATAAAATAATTGCATTTAAATTAAAGTAAAGTAATAAATTAGTTTTCTCATCGTGAACCTCCAAAAACTCCCCCCCCCCCCCCCCCCCCAAATCAGTGAAACCCTCTTATGGAAGACATCAAGGAAACTTAAGTCTTTTTTATTTTATTTTTTTCAGTTCATCGATAATCCCTTTGGGTTCTTAAAACTTGAAACGATTTTTACATGTAATCTCTTTTAAAAAAAAAAACTTAAAACTCCAAATCAATTTCGAAATAAAAAAAAAACCCTTAAATTCCCAAATCAAACTATCTGATATTTGTATTATTTTTAGTACAGAAAGAAAGAAGGTTCAAGGAAAAATAAGTGAAAGTGGTAACCCTTTTACTGATTATGAACAATATTTTCAACTTTTATTTTTATGGGGAAAAGTGTTTGAAGGTTTACGGAAGGGAAAATTAATTTATTACTTTTTTACTTTACTTTACATTAATTTAAGGGTAAACTATACCATTGATCACCGAACAAATTGGGGATTTCTATTTTGACCACCGAACTAACGAACTCGTCAATCAGACCACCGAACTTATTAAATTAACCTATTTTGACCACTGCCGTTAAAAAAATAACGGACGGCTAACAGAGTGATGACGTGGCAGTTAAAGAACTTTTATAAAATTACACATTTAATCCTTGCTATTTGTACATTTTTTCAATTTAGTCTTAATTTTAAATTAATAAAATAAATTAATTATTTAATTAAGTGATGACACGTGTCAACACCTTATTGGCCACTTGGTTTAAAGAAAATGACGCAAATTTGGGTGAATGGGGATAGGGTGGTTCGAACTTGGGACCTATGGGTTTTTAACCCACACCCATACCACTGCACCAAGCCTCCTTCTATGACATGAATTGCTCCATTTAATATATAAGTTATAATGCAGTATATGTTAGGGAATAAAGTAAAAATGGTTGAAAGGGGATTCGAACCTATACCACTTGAGATGTGTATAATCACACAAACATTCGATTTAAAATATTTGAATATTTTTTTTTCATATTTAAATTAATTCGAATACTTGATTTAAATATTTTAAATCGAATATTTTAAAAATATTTTTTTCTTTTTCATACTTCAAATATTCGATTTAATTTAAATACTTTAAAATATTCGATTTAATACAAATTTTACTTTTCCAATTTAAAAAATATTTATTAAAATGTTTAATAAATTTTATTACAAATTTTCCATTTTATTACAAATTTTAATACAAATATTCGATTTTAATAAATATTCGATTTAATACACATTTTGTTTTTCCAGTTTAAAAAATATTTGAATATTTTAAAGTATTTAAATTAATTCGAATATTTAAAGTATGAAAAAGAAGAAAATATTTTTAAAATATTCGATTTAAAATATTTAAATCAAATATTTAATTTAATTTAAATATGAAAAAGAAAAAATATTTGAATATTTTAATGGAATTTCTTTTCTTTATATCGAATGTTTGTGTGATTATACACATCTCAAGTGGTATAGGTTCGAATCTCCTTTCAACCATTTTTACTTTATTCCCTAACATATACTGCATTATAACTTATATATTAAATGGAGCAATTCATGTCATAGAAGGAGGCTTGGTGCAGTGGTAAGGGTGTGGGTTAAAAACCCATAGGTTCCAAGTTCAAACCACCCTATCCCCATTCACCCATATTTGCGTCATTTTCTTTAAACCAAGTGGTGACACGTGTCACCACTTGATTGGACGAAGAAAAAAAATTAAAAATTAAAATATAAATAATTAAAATCATCCAATAAGGTGTTGACACGTGTCATCACTTAATTAAATAATTAATTTATTTTATTAATTTAAAATTAGGACTAAATTGAAAAAATGTGCAAATAGCAAGGATTAAATGTGTAATTTTATAAAAGTTCTTTAACTGCCACGTCATCACTCTGTTAGCCGTCCGTTATTTTTTTAACGGCAGTGGTCAAAATAGGTTAATTTAATAAGTTCGGTGGTCTGATTGACGAGTTCGTTAGTTCGGTGGTCAAAATAGGAATCCCCAATTTGTTCGGTGGTCAATGGTATAGTTTACCCTTAATTTAATTTAAATTTACTTATTTTAAAATTAAAATTTTAAATTAATTTAGTATGAATTGTTTGGGATGATGTGTGATGATTTTATTGATTAAAGAGGATTTTTTTTAATGGGACTAACATATGAATTTAAAATAATAACAAAATAATTTAGTGGTTTATTTTTAACCAAATTATAGTTTAGGTGCTTAAAGTAGAAAAAAGACATTGTTTGAGGGATGCTTTTTGATTTAAGCCTACTAAGTTCAACAAATCTTCGTCTTTCTTGGCCCTGGGCCTTCCCTACATCTTCTCTCTTTTTCTGGACAATGAAGCTTAGCTTCCTCTGCATGTGACCTTTCTTGGGTAAAATATATATAAAAAGACTAAAAACAGATGTTATTAAAACTACGAGTTATACTTTATCAATTTAATAAGGAAACTAATAATCAAATAAAATAATTTGTACATTGAAAATGAAGTATATTTTTTCCATCACTTTTTATTACGTGAATTATAATTTTTTACATGTGTGAGATCGGCTCGTAAGTCGTAACCAGGGAGAGGTAAAAGAGCAATTTCACTTTTTATTAAGTAAGGGCAAATGGTAATTTTAATCATTTTTATAAACTAAAAAAACTATCATTTTAAGATTAGGGCATGTTTGGCCTGTAGCTGTAACGAGTCTCGTCACTCCATGTTGAGACTATGCGATCTAGAGGCCGATGCCTCTGTATCTAGGCAAAAAAAAAAAAAAAAAAAAAAAATAGAAGACTTTGCTGTTGGTGATCTTATCTTCGCCCTTATTTCGAGTGGGATGGCCCGAGTTTTGGTCAGGGTATCATATTGTTTTCTACCTTAAAAAAAGTATCATATTATTTTCTCTACGACATGTTTAATTATGTGTTTGGGTCTTTTATACCCTTTTTTTCGTTCAGTTTATTATAAGACTTAAGTGGTAAATAACAGTCTAAATTATACATACTTTTTTAGATAAATGTCTAAATTTTATTTTGGGCAAAATAGGTGACTAATATTTTTAACGTTACTCAAATAGATACACCGCCGCTACTGTTCGTTAATTTTTATCATTAACTTCAGTTATCTGACACGAGTCGGCTTCTTAAATTTCTGAAATTATATTTAAAAATTAATAAAATAAAATAACCTCAAATTTCACAAAATAGCCTTAAGTATTGAAATCCTTAACACCTAAAAACCAAAATTTTGATTTGACCTGATTTCGTTACCGATTGCCACGCTGCCGCCCATTATATCCGTCGCCGGATCATCACGACCATTTACTCCACCACCTCGTCGCCGAAAATCGATCGACGTCGTGCAAAACGTCGAAATCGTCGAATGGTTCATTCGAAGAATTCGCGACGAACGGTGGTATAACAGACGATGAACGGTGTGTGGGTCGTTCGGCGAGGAGATGGCACTTCATTCCGTTGCCGAAAACATGACCAAAGCCAGTGGGATGTGAGTGGCCGGATTTTAGGACTATTTTGAGATTATTTAAAAATTTCAGGATATTTTAAAAATTCAGATTTATTTTTAAAAATTAAAATTCAAGAAATGTTTAATACTGACATATTTTTATTGGCTAACGAAACTTTTTAACGTTGTTAACGACAAAGCACCTAAATATAAACTTTAAAAATATTAAACATCTTTTTAGCCCGAAATATACTTTAAGCACATGTTTAAAAAATATAATTTGAACACTTATTTGTTATTTAATCTCACTATAATGCTATTCTTATCAGTTTATTTATTGTTCCAAACCAAAAAAGGAAAATGAAAAAAGAACCGCGTATAAATTATTTAAGTTAAACTAATAAATGAAGTTTCAATCTTAACCTTTATTATCAGCTTACACTAATCTTATCGGTATAATTGGAGAAATTATTAGATGGACTCAGTTTATCATGTCATTTGTGGTCTTAATCAATAAGATTTATCTATTTTATTTTAACTTTTAAATAGTTACCTACTTTTTATTGACACATAGAAAATATGTGAAGATTCACCTTAAAAATAAGATAGATGACTTTTATTAGTTGGGATGGGAGCGATGTGGCGAGCCAGATTTATCTAATAATTTTTCGTACAATTGTGACTTTATTGATTGAATACATATTAATAAATTTAAAAAAGTGAGTAAACTTTGAATCGTACCATTTACAATTTTTTATTTTCGAAAACATAATTCACAATTTATATTTGGGTAGTTACTAGTTATATATGTGTATTATGTATGCATATTTGAGGTTAAAGACAACTATGTTTGTAAAAAAAATTAACGGATTAGTTCAAGTAGTAAGTAATTTGGTATCGTTTAAGTATGTCTTGTTTTCGAATTCTTGTGTATGCAAAAAAAATCACGCTGAAAGACTTATCCTTCAAAATGAAATATATAATCAGGGCCAACTATAAGGGGAGCATCTTGAACGACCGCTCAGGGGCCCCAACCAGCCTAGGACCCCTAAAAAGCCACCATTTTTATATTGCGATTGTTGAATTGTTTATAACTAGGATTTATCTAGTAGTTCCAAATATGTTATCGGATCTGTGTGTTCCTTAAACATTGAATAATGCCCTTTTTTTTCTTTAGCGGAAATGATTCATCTTTCATACAACTTAACTTCTTGTTATTTTTGCTCAATATGTAAATTAAGTTCGAACTATGGGAAGAATTTTCATTAATAGTAAACTTGCATGTAAGCACAAAAAGAGCACCATTTAAAAAAAATTAAATAATTCTCTAATTTAAATAATTCTCCAATTAAATAATTTTATTAAGGCCATGTTTGGTAAATAGCGGTTTGGACAAAAATTAGAGGTTTGAGGTATAATTAGAGGTTTGACTAGTCAAATCTGCTAATATTGATGTTTGGTAAATAGCGGATTGAAAGAGCGGATTGGGGTGAAAAAGCTAATTTTGAAAAAGCTCCTAATATGAGCTTTTTGAGATTAGAGGTTTGATATTAGAGTTGTAATGACTCTTTTACCCTTAACAATTACAAAAAATCTCCAAATAACCTAAATTAAATAATAATATTTTTTAATATAAATAATAACATATTAAATATTGAACTTATTTGTTGTTACTACTAATTTATATGGTGACATTTGTAAGTTAATTCTATTTTTTTTATTATCACATATTTATATGTGCATATAAAAAATTTAATAATTATATAAATAATAAATTAATATATAAATCTTTCAAATATGTTTAAAAATTTTATATTAAAAAATTATTTTTACAAATCTAATTAATATTTATTAGATACAAAATATTAATAACTGATAAATTATTCAAACATGTAATAAATATAACCATGTCCTTATATGTCATTTTGCTTGTTTAAATAATCAAACAGCTATCAGCTATCAGTTAATTTTACCAAACACTTTTATACAATCAGCTAATACAATCCGCTAGTCAAATCAGCTAATGCAATCAGCTGTCTGCTATCAGCTAATGTAATCCGCTATCAGCTATCAGCTATCCGCTAATTGCCAAACAGGGCCTAAATCAATTTTGACCTTTAAACCTTCAACGATTTTTTTATAAAATATTGCTATTGCATCACATGGCATAACTGCAACTCTGTCGCATGACATTTGCGGCCGTGTTTACATTTTAAAAAAAAAAAATAAAAAATTTATAAAAATGTCATGATGAAACATTGTGAGCTTCGTATGGAACCAAGGTATAAAAATCATTAGGTTTAACCATCAACATTCATCAAAGAAATAAAATTGTATAAAATTCAAAATGTAAAAACTTAATTGGTTGAAAAAAAAAACTTAATTGATTTTAAAAAAATTTAACACCCTCGAGTTTTTAATTTACAACCAACCGTACGTCTAAAATTCATGGAACTAATTTTATTTTTGGTTAACTTATTGTGTTTGTGTATTTGCAAAACTATCCATCTCATGCCATGGTTGACGATCGTTGCCGACAGGAAATAAACTGAAATTAGAACCTGAAATTGGTGACTACATATTTGTGGAATGTTCTTAATAAAAAAAACAAGTATGGGCACAACATACTGTAAGTTTGAAAAATGATATCAGTGGCATGTGACAGTCACGTTGGATTTTAGGGGAATGCGACAGGAAATAAACTGAATTTCACAAGTCACTGACTTCATGGAGGATCAGCAAGGCAGGCCCGAGGCCCATGTTATTTTAAATGAAATCCAACGAATAGATTGGTAAACAGCCAACTTTTGTATAGTGGAAACTAAATCTTATTAGGAATAGTTTTATGACGATATATATTTTTATTTACTAAAAATCGAGAATTTCTGTATTTTTTTATCCGATTTTAAAGGGTTTTAGTATTTGTCTAACTTTGCTAAGATCTCATTTAACATGAATAATTGATGCTTCGGTCAACTTTAGAATATTGGGCTACGAGCGCCCAATTTTAACGTACCCAAAAACGCTAACTCAGTGAACGAAAGAAAGGCCGAAACAGAATAAGTGGGTCGTCGTTTCATCCGAATCGAAGTTGGAGGGGTTTGTAATTGTTGTCGTAGCTAAGACTGAAGCAGTTATAGGAAGCGAGAAGATGGAGGAGGAAATGGGATCGCAGTCACCGGCCCCGTCGCGGAAGACCGAGAAATCTCCTTACGATATGCTTAAAGAAACCAAAGCCTCGGTTGAAGAGGTCGTCGCCAAAATCCTCTCAGTCAAAAAGGAAAACAAGCCAAAATCTGAACTCAGAGAACAAGTCACCCAAATGTTCCTTCACATCGTCAATCTCCGTCAGGTTCTCTCTCGCATATCTGTTTATCAATCGAAAGGGGGAAAAAATTGAAACTGGAATCTCGTGTTTTGATTTCATTGTTTTCTCTTTCAGGTGAATCGTAGTATATTGTTGGAGGAAGATAAAGTGAAAGCGGAGACGGAACGTGCCAAGGCGCCGGTGGATTTCACGACGCTGCAGCTTCACAATTTAATGTACGAGAAGAGTCATTATTTGAAAGCTATAAAAACTTGCAAGGATTTCAAATCCAAGTATCCTGATATCGACCTTGTACCCGAGGAGGAGTTTTTTAGCGACGCCCCTGAAAATATCAAGGGTTCGAATTTGTCTGATGATAGCTCACATAATTTGATGCTTAAGAGGCTTAATTATGAGTTATTCCAGGTAAATTACTGGCTAAAACTAGGTTTAATAGATAAACATAATATTTTCTTTATACATTTTTAAATTTTATGGGAATTTTGAATCTTTTCGAGACCTTATTTGTGTAGGCAACATATAATGTATTAAAAGGAATTACGGTAAAATGCATTGCTAAGCCTATGTTTGGATATGATATGTCTCAGAGGAAAGAGCTATGCAAACTTCTAGAAAAGTTGGAACAACGAAAGAAAAGCCTTTTGGAGACAATATCAAATCGGAAGAAGTTTCTATCGAGTCTGCCATCACACCTCAAGTCCCTTAAGAAAGCATCGTTGCCTGTTCAGAATCAATTGGGTCTTTTGCATACAAAGAAATTGAAGCAACATCATTCGGCTGAACTTCTTCCACCTCCACTCTATGTGATTTACTCGCAGTTCATGGCACAGAAGGAAGCATTTGGTGAAGATATTGATCTGGAGATCATAGGAAGCATTAAGGATGCTCAGGCTTTTGCCCGCCAGCAAGCAAATAAAGACAATGGTGAGTGATGCTGGTCTTCCTTCTGGTTTTATGCATAGTGCAATTGTTGGTACCTCTTCAGATGTTACTTCAAAGTTATACCCTTTATTCCAAGACAATGGACAAGTAGGATAGTACGAATGGACATAAACATTCAAGTTGAAAACACAATGGTGAGTGATGCTGGTCTTCCTTCTGGTTTTATGCATAGTGCAATTGTTGGTAGCTCTTCAGATGTTACTTCAAAGTTATACCCTTTATTCCAAGACAATGGACAAGTAGCTAGTACAAATGGACATAAACATTCAAGTTGAAAACAATGGTTGCTAGTGAAATTAACTTTGTTGTGTTTGGTTAAACTCCCGGGTCAATGAGTGTAACTAAAGCTGTTTATTTCTGCAAAGAATTTTCTTTATGATGTTTTTTATTTGTATTGGACTTCGGTTAATCTTCTTAACTCAGTTCCTAACATGCCCTGGGCTAGCAAATTACTTAGAATCATTTTTTATTTTCAAAACAAAAAACTTGAATTGAGTACTGATATTCTTTTTTTACCAGGTTTATCTACTAGTGTAGAGAGCTCAAGGTTTGAGGATGATTTACCAGATGAGGAAGATGATGGACAGAGAAGGAGAAAACGGCCAAAAAGGGTTCCTAGCAAGGAGGCTATCGACCAGGCAGGAGTCTATCAAGTTCATCCTCTGAAAATTATCCTTCACATATATGATGATGAGGCATCTGATCCGGGATCCACAAAACTTATCACTTTGAAGTTTGAATACCTGTTAAAGTTGAATGTTGTCTGTGTTGTGATCGAGGGATCAACTGAAGGACCTGAGTATAACATCCTCTGCAATTTATTTCCCGATGACACTGGCCTGGATCTGCCTCACCAGGTTTGTGTCTGATAGCTATTATGTGCCTTGCTTCCATCGTCACCTTGACATTTTTGTTAAGCTTCCCTTTTCATGTACCAGTAACTGTTCTGAATTATATTGCAGTCAGCCAAGCTCTTCATTGGTGATAGTGCTACATTTGATGAAAAGAGAACTTCACGTCCGTATAAGTGGGCCCAGCATTTGGCAGGAATTGATTTCTTACCTGAGGTTTCACCATTGCTTAATAGCCATGAAGCTCCAAACAATGAAACCAAAAGTGATGCTGTTATCTATGGTCTTGCATTGTATCGCCAGCAGAGCCGAGTGCAGACAGTTGTTCAAAGAATCCGGTCACGGATAAAAGCTGAGCTGGCTCTTGCGTGAGTCACTGTCCTGTATGTTTGGAGTTTGGATCTTGAAGAAAACAATAAGAAAGCAAATAGTAGTGAATTCCACGATGTGGTCAAATCTTTGTGATATAAAGTCCCTAATTTTTTGGTTTTAGTAAAAAAAAAATCTCTCTGCCTTAAGTGCAACTTCTGTGTTGGAATATATTTGTTTTTATGTTGACTTGCTCTTAGCTTGTTTTGTCTTCAGTATGGAAGCATTTTTGTTGAAAATCTGGAATTCTTTCATTGAATTACAGGGAACAGCTTGATTCACTTATGAAGCTTAAGTGGCCTGCTCTGAACTGTAAAAGTGTTCCATGGGCCTTGCATGCTCCATTCTGCAGTTTGCATAGTTGGTCATCTGTAGGATCCAAAGTCAATGAGGATTCATCATCTCAACCTGTTATTGGCACAGAACCAGTTCAAGAACCTTTGGATGATATGGATGGAAGATCTGGTATCGCGAAGGAAGAGCTGGAGGGTTATAGGGAAGATGGGGAGCTTCCATCTTTGCTTTCAGTTCCATCTGCCACAATTGATGCTAAACTTACTCCACTAAAGGGATCTAGTCTCAACCATTCAAAGCAGTTGGCTTTGATTTCGAAGAGCATTTTGTCCCCAGCCAGTAAGGGAAAATTACCTAGTTTCAAAAAACATGATGATGATTCCGTCTTCATGCTAGAGACAGATAGTGAACTGGACGAGCCCCTCGAGACATAAACTGAAAACTCTTCTACTCAGTGCTATGAAATAGTTGAAAAATCATGGGTTGACTATGGTAACAAGGAATTTATTCTTCTTTTAACAAGGAAAATGGGCACAAGTGGGCAGAATATGGAACTAGAAGCCAAGGTGTCAATAATTACTTTGTTTTGTTTTATAATGTTCATTAAAGATGGAAACCTGACGTCAAATTAGACTGTTGCAGATTAAGATCAGTATGGAGTACCCTCTTAGGCCTCCTTTGTTTACAGTGAATCTTTACTCTCCCGGTGAAAATTCTTCTGAGAAAGACTATTCTGGGTGGGACAATGAAGTTCGTGCTATGGAAGTTGAGGTAAGCAAGTAGTGTTTCTGAAGTAGCTATCTCACAATAGTGGGTGGTGATTTGTTGTATTTTCTCCAGGAATAGACATGGTATGACATTACATGAAGCATGGAATAATGGGAAATGGTAAAAGATTTATTAAATGTAGAGTAGTTTTAGCCCTTTTGTTCTAGTGGTAACAGTGATGATCTTGATGGTAGAGTTCCACAGCCTACTGTTACTACCAACTTTCCCAAGCACATGCAACAAACTCTCATTCTCTAGTTGCATCGTGTAGGTAAATCTTCATATGTTAAAGATGGTACCCCCAGATGAAGAAAACTATACATTATCACATCAAGTCTACTGCCTTGCTATGTTGTTTGACTATTACATGGACGAGGCGACTCCATCCGAGAAGAGGAAGACTAGTTCTGTTATTGATGTTGGATTGTGTAAACTTGTTAGTGGTAGACTTCTTGCCAGATCATTCAGGGGGAGGGATGTCGGAAAATGATATCCTGGAAGGACATGGAATGCACTACTGGCTATCCTTTCTAGAAATGAAATTTCTGATATTTACTTTGCTGTGCTGCCAGAGAGGAAGTAACTTGGAGATGAATCTTTGACCAAGAAGTGGACCAGAATGAACCTTTTGATTCTTCTCTGAAGACAACTTACATAAGGTTGCCATGGATGGATATGGTTCTCTACATTGCTAAACTAAAAAAGACAATGGAGGGGTCAAGGGGCTCAGCTATTGATTCAGAAGTTGCATTGATATTGGATGATGGCCTTGGGAGGGGAGGCCCCTGCTGTTTGCATTGGTTTCCTTATTTAGGGCTTGTTCCATAAAATTTTGAACGGGAGTGCTACCGATGCTGTATGCTCCGATTTTACGTTTTCGTTTTAATTTCCTAGCATGTAACTCTCCTAGATTTAAATATTCAAAATATGACTAAATGAACCATGGTAAAAGAAGCACAAAATTTAGTTCAATTGATGGTGATGATGGGCAGATTCTTGAGATGCTCAGAAATTTACATATATGGTGCAACTAAATGAGCCATTACCTTCATAAAAAGAAAAAGGAAACAAATTACAAATATTGGAAGATTGTTATTCTACACTGCACTAATTCATTTCCCCAAATCTTGAAGAGCAAACAACTATCATCGACATCTAACTCTAAGTATGTACAACCACTTGCCACGCATGGTTTAAACCAAGGATCACAGCTTCAAACCCTTCCACTTTCACCACGGACCAGTCTGAGTTCTACGTAAGCATAGCTTCTTAGCTCTTTGTGGCACGTCCATCGTTTCAATGACCTGCGGCAGTCCCGAGGGTTCCCCGTTATTGGCATGGGGAAACATCGAGGGCAAATCTTTAGTTGAGGATTTCTAAAGGATTCGATTATGAAATCAAGAAATTCACACCATGACAGTGAAACGACAACCATGCTCAGATGGAATAAAAACAACAGAAAAGCTCTGTGAATGTGATTTGTAGACATGAGAACACAACTCCAAATTCCTATCAAACGTGGTTTAAGAAAACACTGGATCTGGAATGTGCATGCATATGATGATGCTTCATGATGTTCGATAAGGGTATAAATCAAGTTATTAGTAGAAAGATTAAAAAAAACAGAGACAACTTCTCTTTACCTCCTTTTTCTGCATTTCAATGAGTTCTGCCTGCAGCAACCAAAAGTACAGAGACAATGACAATGTAAGCATCTGTTTGCCATAAGCCAACAATAAGTAATATGGTGTACAAATGAACATACATGTTTCTTCCGCAATTCTTCGTTCTCCTCTTTTAGCTTTGCAGCTTCTGCTTCCAATTCCATTGTATAAGCCTAAGCACAGAAGCCAAAAAAAAGGAAGAAGCAAAACCCATAAGAAAGACCAAAGCACATAATTAGGACCAAACCAACCATAATTTCACTAGTTAAAAGTTACCATGGGATACAACTGTTTTGATTGATATAATTATAACAAAATCCACAAGGTCAAGAATGTAAACCTTAATCAATTGTTTTATAGATTCTTATATGATACACTGCTTCAAACTTCTCGTCTTGTTAAACAAAGGCTCCATTGACTCGAAATATGGGTTACATTATTTCCTAATTGACTCGAAATGCATAAAATTTATACAGAAGCCTCATTCAGTAGGCAGGAGAATGATCAAATGACTATGAGCAGGCTGCTCACATTTGCATGTATTCAGTTGACATAAAACAATAATGCATATTCCAAGTTACCTAACTTTACACAATGATGAACTTAAAGCTATGAAGAAGGAAGATTAAACAAATTTGAGTAAATCAAAAAGTATATTCACCTGCTTGCGAGCTCGTGATCTTGCAGCTGATTCTCTGTTCTTTATCATTCTCTTTTGCCTCCTCTCAACAACCTTTTCCACCGCACTGTATTTCCTACCCCTCAAGCTTCCATTAAACACATAAGGAGCTGGGGAAACTGAAGAAGTATCTCCACTGCTCTTCCCTATCCCGTCTGATGAAAGCTGGTTCGCAGGCGATCCAGTTGCAACTGCAAGTGGCCCTGCTAAACCAACCATCCCCATCCCTCCACCTTGCATCCCACCAGCCTGAATCAGACCGTTACTTATCCCCTGATCCACAATCCCATGAATTCCACCCCGAATTCCGGGACTCCCCAACTGACCACCACTTTGTAAATGAATCTGTGCTCCATATCCCACACCAGTTTGCTTAGGAAAAATTGGTTGTTGGTGCTGCTGCCGCTGCTGAGCCAACTGGTGCGAGTTTGATCTAACTCCATTAACGTTGGAATGCAAATTGGAAGCTTGGACACCAATATGATTACCACCTTCAGGAATCCTATTTCCAATCAAATTTGGACCTTTACCACCTTGTTGGAACCCGAATTCGAAACCAGTATTATTTCCACCAAAGAATCCCCCATTGTTAACCTTCCCATCCAATTGAGTGTCTTCTCTTACCACACCAGCCCTTACCAAAAACTCCTCCAAAGTCATCTCTCCTAAAGTTTGCTGCCTTTGTGGCATGTTATTACCATTAGTGCCTCCGGTTCCAATTCCGTCTTTCCCAAACGAATACTCCCTTGAAATATCTTTCCAAACTTGGTCAACAGTTTTCTGGCTAAGTGTTCTTGGCAAAGTCAAGGACCCTTGCCTTTGTAACGCTCCATTACCCTCTAGGGCGCCATAAGAAGAAGCCATTGTTTGAGTTTCTTCAGCACTCCAAATGTTCCTCAACAGCTCATCCATGTTCATTGACCCGAAATCTTTTCCCATTCCACCCATAGTGCTTTGAAACTCATCAAAGGTTAGAGAATAGATTGATGACTGTCTAGTTAACGGGTTATTCGCCGGCGGTTTAATCTCGCCGCCGTCAGCAGACGGCGGAGGATTACTTCCAAAGTTCATGTTAGTCCCCATCGAAATCTGTATAAAACAGTGTAAAAAATCTTTGATCCAAAAAATATATGTACAGATAATCCTTTGGTACTACTTCAAATCTTCAATGCAAGCAGATAAAAATCCCACACAATTTGAAGTTTATATAATTCTATATTTGCAAAAAAAAGGGGGGCCAAAAATAAAGATCTATACAAGAAGTTGCAACTAAGAAAAACAATAAACATGGAAGAAAAGAAAATAACTTAAAAATGGGATGTAAAAATCAACTCTTTTGTTTGAAGTGGTAGTAGTAACATTTAACATTTCAAGAAAATATAAGTTTTCAACAATCAGAAAGTTGAGGAAAACATAAGCTTTTTCTCTGAGGTAAACAAAAGGCAATCAATTTAACAGGCCAGACAATTGAAGGGAGAACAAAAAGTCAGAGGACAACCAAACCAAAAAAAAATAAAATTAGATAGTTTGTACAAATTAGTTGAATAATTACCCAAAAAACCCAACGAATGAAAACCTACAAAATATTTTTTTTTAATGGAAGCTTGGGCTAGAGAGATAATCAAACAAACAAACAAATAGCTTAAGTTAGAGAGAGATTTTTTTAATTAAAAAATGATATATTTTCACCTTCTAATCTGGTTGTTTCTTCGGACAGCGTTTGGTTCCGTCTTCTGTTTCCCGAGCTATGGCTTTCGCGGGAGCGCCAAGTGTCCCTTTGTTCATTTTTTTTAACTTTTAAGACATTAATATATACTTTTTTTTTCCTTGTAGGAGTGTTTTAAATATTTTTTGTGGGCCAGCTGATTAGCGAGACGTGGACCAATAGGAAAGGGGTAGGAGGATTGTGACGTAGCGATCTGACCAATAAGAAGTAGAAAAATGGGATGAAATGAACCGTCCACGTTGCGTTCTAAAGACGGTGATGATGGCCTGCATTTTTATGGGTTTGGACTGTAGTGGGATTGTTGGTTGGATAGCGCCGACAAGGGACAAATGCTAAAGAAGTGCAATGAACAAACAGGCGTTGAATTAGGGGCACTTTGGTCTAAACATGATGTTTGTGTGATGTATTATTGTTCATCCTTTTTCACAGGCCTGTCCATATTTTTAAAAACTACGTTAACGATTATTAAATTAAATAAAATATTTTTTTATTAAAGCTTTTGAAATTGTGAAACCGTTATTAAATTTATTAAATTATTATAATACAATCACTAAATTTTATCAAATTATTATAAATAATTGTTAATGTTTATTGAACCGTCATAATATAATTCTTAAATTTATTAAAATTTATCATTAGTGTATAATATGCAGTAATCATTTTATAATTTCTAAAATTTTGGTGGTAAAAAAGATATAGTTTTTTTTCTCCAAATTTAATACCGTTTTTGTACTTTATTTGTTTTTCTAAATACCACGACTTCATTTATTCACAATGTTATATTTTACAAACTGACCTTCCAACTTTTTATCATTCATACTCATTTTATAATTTATATTAATAATTGTGCATAATAATATAATTTGCCATGATAACTTATATTTCTTTATTAAGTAAAAAGAATATAAAATAAGCCATAAAAGACAATGAAACAAAAACACAAGGCTTATATATCATATTAGTACCTAAAGTATACCAACTTTTTCATTTTGGTACCTAAAGTATTTTTTGGTCAAAATAAGTATCTAAAGTATACGTTTTGGTTAAATTAGGTACCTAAAGTATACTTTTTGGTCAAATAGGTACCTAAAGTATTTTTTCGTCAAATTAAGTATCTAAAGTATATTTTTTGATCAAAATAAGTACCTAAAGTATATTTTTTGTTAAAATAGACACATAATGTATTTTTTTAATTAGGATAAGTATTCTATATACAAGCGCTTGTGGAAACTTTTTTACACAAATGTCTTAGTTTTAGGGGTTAGGGAATCCGTTTAGGGGTTTAAGTGTAGTAGTTTTTAATTTAGGGGTTGTTGATAGAATTTTGGGTTTAGGGTTAAATTTTAGGGTTTATAGGTTAAAACTTAAATATCTACTCATATTACCTTAAACCCTAACCCTAAACCCTAAGTACTGAACCTAAATCCTAAATTATAACCATGAACCCTAAATTCTAAACGCATATACTAAAACCTCTAAACTAAAACCCTATAACTGAGTGGCTTGTGGAAACAAAAAGTTTCCGCCGCCAGTGTATAAGATAATAATCCTTTAAATTAATGTCACGTCACAATTTTTAGGAACATGTATAAAAATATGTATACTTTAAGTACCTATTTTGACCTAAAAATACTTTATATACCTATTTTGACCAAAAAATATACTTTAGATACTTGTTTTGACGAAAAAATACTTTAGGTACCTATTTTGACCAAAAATTATACTTTACATACCTAATTTAACCAAAAAGTATACTTTAGGTACTTATTTTGACCAAAAAATACTTTAGGTATCCAAATGAAAAAGTTAGTATATTTTAGGTACTAAAATGATATATAAGCCAAAAACACAAAGTAGTCCTGCCTAAGAAATAGCACTTTGTGTGTAGCCAATGAAAGATCCGTTCTGTATTTGTTTAGTTCAAAGCAAAGGCAAAGGCTGAAAGGCATGATGGCAACAAGAACCTAAAACAAGAAATCTAGAAAGATTTCACCTAATTTTAGCGAATCAATAAAATAAGCACCTTTCTAATTCAGCCCTCTCTATTGCCATTGTCGACTAAGACCATATTGGCAAAAGACAAACTCTCGCTCTCTCTATATACGTATACCTAAATTCAAGGCAAAGAAAGAGGATAGAAGTAGAATTTTATAATATAAGAATTGGTTGACATGGTTTAATATTATGTCTTCATTCATTTCAAAAGACTGAATGGTTTGTGATTCTTGAGTATGAGCAGGTGTACTTATTGAGTATGTCGATTGTGAGTTGAACGGTGTTTGATTTCACTCGAAAAGTGTTTGATTTGTGCTCGTTTCGACTCAATACAAGATACATTCGATAAAATTTCGCTCGACTCGTTAAAAAAATTAATTGCTCGACTCGACTCATTACTCATTAAATTTATCAAAGTTTTTATATTTTTTTTCTAATATATGTAAAATATAGTAATAACTATATAGAGCTTAATATAAATATAAATTAACAAAATTAACAAAAAAAATATAAAAAAATGTGTCAGACAATTTCAAAGTATAAACTCCAAAGTAACTATCTATAAATCCACCAAAATTAATATATTACAACAAAAGTAACAATTCATAAACATTAAACTAACATATTACAATCATACAAAAATAACGAATTTATCTAATCAAATTTAACTTTTTTGACTTAACTCGAACTCGAACTGAACATAAATCAAATTAAACTTGAGCTGCTCAACTCGATTAGAATCCCTAAGGTAACTCTTTCTTTAGCTTATGTTGGTGATGATTTAATTTTTTAATCAACTTTATTTATTTTTCTTTATGTTAGATTTGATGGCCAATGATTCTTGAGGTTATACATATTATATTAGAAATAATAATATGATTGGCGTCAGATTCAATGCACCAAAAGTTCAACCTAATGGTTGACATCTAAGAACAAAACAATTTTTTTTTTATAGGGAATACTTATAAATACATAAATCACAAATTTCATTTTCATCTGATTTTCATCACGGAATGAAGCTGCCTGTATTTCCTATAAGAGCTTGATAAATATATACCAATATCCCACCCAACTTTATTGCATTTCTAAACACAAGGAAACTGATGAATAAAATATATTCTCCCATGCCATGCAAATCGATCTCAAGAGAAAACAGAACCCAGGGTGTAGATTTAGGAATGGGCATTTCACGGTTTTCACCCAGTCTGATTGGGTTTTAACCTGACTCGATCGGATTGGGCTTTTTGTAATAAAAAATCAGGTTCTGACCTTGTCGAGTCAAGTTTTTGTTAAGGATGAGATGCGATCGGTCGAGTTTAGGTTTAGCTGAAAAGATTAAATATGATCCGGAATTAATACTGTATTTTTCTTATATTTTTTTAGAGATATTTGCAATAATGCTCCTTTTTATATTTTTTGGGTAAACTACCTATTTAGTACCTTAACTATGCTCACGTTACTGTTTTGATACCCAACTATTATTTTGACAAAATGGTACATAACGTTACGTTTCTATTTTGGTATTTTGACCGTTAAAAATAAACGAAAATTGTGACGTAACTTGGTCAAAACACAATTTTAGTCCAAAAACTTATACAATATATCGATTTAATCAAAAATTCTAGGGTAATCTTCACTCGTGGTCACTTTTGTTTTGAGTTTGTTCTATTTTGGTCACTCGAATTCAAAAAAGACTATTCTGGTCACTTACGTTCGAAACCGTTTCTGTTTTGGTCACAGGACCGTTAACCTCCGTAATTAAAAATAATAATTTTTAATTTGACCCCCAAACTTTTAAAACTTCATTTTTCACCATCTTCCCCAATTATCGAGCTACATTCCCCGGGTTTGTAAAAGAAAAAATGGTGAACCTTTAGTTATATAAACTTTTCTAAGTTTTATCTTCTGCATTTACCGTATGATTGTAAAAAAAATGGTGCAAGAAGCCAAGAACTAAGTTATATCCATTGTTTTTTTAGTCTTTGTTTGTTCGTTAATTATCATTCGCGGCAATATTACCCTTATTGAACTGAAACCATATAGATTGGTTTGTTTTTCTTTGATTTGATATATGTAATCCAAGCCCCGGTTTAATGTCTCTTTTTGTGTATGTGTGTTTTTCTATGATAAGTACTATGCCTATTAATGGCTTTGTATCTTAATCTGCTCTTGAAAGAAACAATAATGCAAGCGTTTTTGTACAAATTCTGGTTTTAGGAAATGAAATCGGTCTTTGGTGAACTTCCTTCGGATGGACTTGCCAATTCTGGAAATAGAAGTTTCATGGCACAAGAACCCCAACATAATTCTCATGTGAATTTGAGTTATGCTAATGATAAGTTTACAGGTCAAGAACTTCACTCTAAAACTCATAATCTGGATGAAAATGCGCATGGTTTGACCCATGTTGGCAGCACAGGGAAAGCTCAAATGGTGGATGTCTCACCCAAGGAAAATAGTAGTAGAACTGCTATTGCTACTTGCAAGGTACTTCTGGGGGGAAAAGGTGTTTGATTTGGTATTGGCCAACCAGATGGCTAAGGGAGATGTTCTTAGTGTGGCAAAAATTGCCGGCATAAATGGGGCGAAGCACACAAGCACTCTCATCCCACTGTGTCACAACATCACTTTGGCTCACGTCCGTGTTGACCTAAGCCTCAATCCTGAGGATTCTAGTGTTGACATAGAAGGAGAAACAGCTAGCACAGGTAAAATCGGGGTTGAGATGGAAGCAATGACGGCTGTGAGTATAGCGAGATTAACAGTGTATGACATGTGCAAGGCTGCTTCGAAAGATATTCATCTTATAGGGGAAACACATGTTTTGATGATGATACAAACCCGGGGGAATGTAGCTCGATAATTGGGGATGATGGTGAAAAATGAAGTTTTAAAAGTTTGGGGTCAAATTAAAAATTATTATTTTTAATTAACGGAGGTTAACGGTCTAGTGACCAAAACAGAAACAGTTTCGAACGTAAGTGACCAGAATAATCTTTTTTGAATTCGGGTGACCAAAATAGATCAAACCCAAAACAAAAGTGACCACGAGTGAAGATTACCCAAAATTCTACCAATTTAAACATTATTTCAATATTTTAGATTAAAAGTGCAAAATTTTCATTTTACTTATTCTTCTAGTATGTCTTTTTAGATTTAGGGTTTCTAAAATTCAACCCGAGAAATAGAATCGTTAATCTTTTACAACAAAATTCTTTATATTTATAATACAAACTCGCAACACAGTTCGTTGTAAAGAATTAGAATTCACCCAATTCTTTGTTTGTTTCCCATTATTTTATTATATTAGTTATGTTTTAAAAAAAGGGTCGATTGGTAGCAGACCCACCACAAGTGTTTGAATTCTAAAGAAAATCTGGGTTTAATTGCAATATTTGGTGACAACCTATTGGCTTTGAGAACGGTGGAACCTGCAGCAAAGAAAAAGAATCAAAATCTAAGGAAAAAAATGAAAAAAAAAGAAAGAAATTGGAAAGTGGAAATCCAAAACCCATGTCAGATTCGATCTAGCTGATTCTAGTACTTTGAGGACGAATATTGCACATCCGAACAGTGAAAGGGTCGACAAGAGGAAGTGAAATGTTCGACTGAAATCTCATAACGATTTGACAGTTAAATTTCAAGATCGGCAAAAGAGAAAATTGGTAAATTTTCTATTGTGTATATGTTTAATGTATCGACCAGAAGAAGAAAGAAAAAATGGAAAATTTACACTCCAACCCAAAATTTAAAATGATGTTTGAATTTGATAAATTTTGGATTAAATTATATATTGTATAAGTTTTGGGGACAAAAACTGTTGTTTGACCAAGCCACATCATCGTTTCTGTTTATTTTTAAAAGCCGGGATACCAAAATAGAAACAATATGTAACATTAGGTATCATTTTACAAAAAAAATAGTTGAGGCACCAAAACAAAAATACAGACATACGTAAGGTACTAAATATGTAGTTTACCCTATTTTTTAATAACTAAGTTCTTAAAATTGATTTTTAGAATTAAGTCCATAAAATTAATTTTTTTACAATCAAATCCCTAAAATTGAATGTTTTTATATAGGTCAAATCAGGTTCGAATTGAGATATATAATTTACATATCAATTTTTTCTAAGAATAAAATCAGATCAAATTTAAATTTAAAATAATTACTTTTAAATCGAGTTCAAATTGGCCAAGAAATCCGACCAGACTGATGCCCATGCATATGTGGATTTGATTGGGTTCACGTCTACATGTAACCCAGCCCACTATCATCTCTAGCAGACAGGTATTAGAGTTCATTGATTTCTACTGATTTTCATCTAATCAACAACAGGGATTCACTAGAGGGGCAATCGCCCCTCTTAAAAATTTAAAATTCATATATAATTAAAAAAATTATAATTTTTTATGTATTTTCGATTGAAAATCTATTTTCGCCCCCTAAAATTTTATAAGTTCGCCCCTCCTTAAAATTTTATAGCTTCGCATCCCTTAACATAAAATTTTGCGTCTGTCCCTACTTCCAATTATATCATCACGGACGAAGTTAAATTTTTATTTTATTTTAGAGACTAATATAAAACTAGAAAAGAAGCTAAAAGTTTTTATATTAAAATGTTTTAAATTGAATTATTAATTATTGAGAATAACTAAAATTGCAAAATTCCATTTAACAAATTCACCTAAAAACTAAGCATGAATTCATTAAGCTTTCTTACTTCTCTATTCCAACAGACGGTTCATGAATTCACACCAGTTTCTTTTTATTCTTTTACAAGTCGATTTATTTTTTTTAAATTTTATGATTAAACAATGCATTTAAAATATTAGTTCATATCTTTTTAACAAAAGAAAGCTGCATTATTAAGAATAAAAACAAGAACCAATACATATACGCGAGACGAAGTAATGAACTAATATCTCTTCTATATGTATTCACAAATCACAACTATAAGGTTATGAACTAATGTACGTGAGACAAAATATTAGTGAGGTTTGTTCTTGTTGTATTTCAAATGTTTTACCGTGTTCAAATTATGTGATATGCTTACATGATGTATGCATATTATCAAAGGGTTAAGAATATCTATGAACATATATTACCTTGTAATCACCTTTAGACTATTCAAAAAAAGTATTTCACCGTGTTATAATTATCAATAAGCTTTAACTGTGATAGGTGAACACTGATAGATTCATATGAACTCGATATATAAGGGTTAGATGCAACATTTAAAGATACATAAATAATGGCATACCGATATCAATATGCAAAATTTTCGCAGTCATACCTCAAATACAAATTTATCATGGTAGTGACCGTAAAACCAGATAAGTTGAAAGAACAGTTGAAGACAAATACAAAAAGAATGTGGCTGATAAGTGATAACCATAGCAATGCACACTTTCATAGGATTTGTTATTTGGCTAATTCAAAATGCATAGAAAGGGGTGTTCATATTTGGGTACCCGGATTTCAGGTATCCTAAATTTCGGGTACCTAAAAGTCAGCCCATGACTCGGCCTATAAAAATTGAGTACTCACAAATCAGATACCGGTAAAATTTGAGTACCTGTAAAATCGGGTACCGGGTAGCTACTTTACTTTATATATATATATATATATATATATATATATATATATATATATATATATATATAAATAAAGTAAAGTAGCCTATTTTTTTAAATACATAGGAAACACATAAAATTTCATTGATATATATATTTCAAACACAAAAATTATTAATTTGAGGTTAGTTTTAAGAGAGAAATATTTGAATATATATATGTATATATATTAAACTTTATCGACAAAAGAAGATATTAAAAATATTAATCATGATTTTTCTTTCGACTCTCATATTAACAAATTAATATAAATATTTTTTTTGAAAATTTTTAAACTTAAAAGTATATAATACAAGTATAAAAAGAAGTCAGAGATTTAAAATTAATTTTAGGAAAAAATAATAAGAAACATAAAATGAAAATAGAATTTAAAATATAAAATATATAAATATTAAAATTAGCGGGTCGGGTACGAGGTTATAAAAAAATCACTACCCTGACCCGGTCCAACTATCCATAAAAAATTGTAAGTCGAATATTCGGCTCGAAAAATTTAAGTATTTTAATATAAATACTCGATAAATTTTAATCGGGTACACAGATCGACGGGTCGAATAGTTCTGATCGAATATTTTTAAACACCCCTAATAAAAATGTTGGGATTGGTATAATACTTGCTCAATCTCAAGCTCCGGTCCTCGCCCATACGCTGGCATGTTTTTAATATCATGTGGAATCTTGGCCTTTGCTTTCGTAGTGGCTACTGTGCACTTGATAAGAAGGCACGACCATTTCATACTGTGCAGGCTAAACGAAATACGAAGGTGAGCATTTATGTTTCCCAATGAATGTAGCTAAATTGTCACATTTAGTGACATATTAGTGACATGAATTATCATGTAGTTAGAAACTTTAAAGACATTTTTTTGAATATGCTGGTGTGATGCAACAAAGGTAGCATCTGTTCAATTTTTTTATTCTTTTTAAAGACGACACACACATCATGTATTACTGGTACTCGAACTCGGGTCACAAGAGATGATGAACATCTGCCTTTGCTACTAAGACACAAGGGGATGCGCAGAAACTTCAAAAACATAATTGTACACATCTCGTATTTTTTTAGAATAAAGTATTATACAAAATACCACTAAACTTTAATATGTGTATCAAAAATATTATTGAACTATAAATATATACTTATATATAAGTTATACATAGGATTTGATCAACTTGTAAATAAATAATATTTTGGTCCAGTAAAGCTGCATCTTTTTGGAAAAAAAAAATATTTTTCAAGAAACAATGAAAAAAACTAGTATTTCATTAGACCTATTTAGGAAACCGCATGGCTTGTTGCTGTTCAATTGAAGCATTTTGACGCGTACACAGCATGACAGAGTCGGATTCGGATATGGAGTTGGGATCGATCATACCAAAAACTCATTTCCCCCTTCCTTCCGCTGCCTAACTCACGCGCGTCAACGTCAATCTCCATTGACCTCCACTCCACGCGTATTCATTTCTCCTCTAAACTCGTGTTCACATTTCCCACCCACCAACGAAAACACCCCTCACACCATAATATTTTCCACGTTTGTAAGTGTTCAAATTGCATATTTTTATTAAAATAGACATTAATCAGGTACGAAAAGTATAATTATTTTTAAAAAATAAGGAGAGATAATTCATAATTATTTTTACAAAATTTTAATTTTATTACAAAAATCAAAGGAAAAATAAAAAATGTAGTGGAGTGAGGTTGGAGCACCTCTCAAATATATGATGATGGCTCCGTTGAATTTGTAGGCCAAAATAGAAGTAAATATTTAGAATATAGGGGATGTTGGAAAATATTTGAGGATATAGGCCATTTTCTACAGTACACGGGGACCTCGCCACCTGCACATGGCGAGGTTTGAGAAAAAAATTATTAAAAAATTGGACCTCGCCACCTGCACATGTTGAGGTTCGAAAAAAAATATTAAAAAATTAGACCTCGCCACCTGCACATGGCGAGGTCCCCTGTGCACTGTAGAAAATAGCCTATATCTCCAAATATTCTTCAATATCTCCTATATTTCAAATATTTATTTTTATTTGGATTATTCTCCAAATTTTTCCTATGATGGATCTCTCCCTAATATTAATACTTAATTTTGTTATGATTTTAAAGTTGAAATGTTAATGTTTATTAAAGAGCATCATGAATCTTTGTTTGGCATTTAAAATTTAATTATTTCTTATTCCTCGAAATGAATATTCTAAAATTATTTTTTTAAAGATCGCTCTAAAATTCTTAATTTCTTGTAACAAAACTTAAAATTTAAATCACCTGATCAGAGATTCAAACGACTATATTTATAGATTCAGTTCAAAAAGTGATGTAGATTCGCCAACAACGATGAACTAGCCGGCATAGACGAGGTGAGCGATTGAATAAGGTTTGAGAGTTTCGTAGGACAATAAAAGAATTTATCTATGAAGATCCAACAGCGAAATAGATAGATAGTGGTAATTAATTCAACGATAAAGATTATTTGTTTAAATGAAACCAAGAATTTTAAGTTTTCTTTATTGTAAAAATAAAAAAATTAAGTTCAAATAATTGAATGACGATTTATTTTTACAAATCTTGATGTTTCGATTCTTTTTATTATAATTTTGATAAATTTAATTTTGAAATTGTAAATTAGATAGATTATATCATGAGTCATTCCCACGACATTATCTATAAGACCAACCAACCAATAAATTTCATCTATTTTATTAATTTTTTCTATGTTATCTTCTTACCAAGCGAATCTTCACTTAGTAAAAATTATTTTTTAATTTGATTTACAATAGATATGAGTAAAGATTCACTCGGTAAAAAAATAATATGAAAAAAGTTAATAAAATAAATAAATTTTATTGGTTGATCTCATAAATGAAGTGGTAGAAATAACTCATGATATAATTTTTCGGTAAATCGGTAATGGAATGGAATAGAACTATATACACTTACTTTGATCAACGGCTAGAATAAAAAGAACTATTTGTTAAAAAAATATAGTTTGAGTATTTATTTTAGAGTTAATTTTTATTTTAATATTCAACGCGTACAAATCACGCGCAAGAAAAACGCAAGATCGGTCTTCGCCAACACCGTACAGTCGCCGGTTGATAAAATCTACACCAAATTGCGCGCTCCTTTTTCTTGTTGGGCTGAAATCTGAAAATAGAATTTAAACAAAAAAAGATTCCAAGAATTCAGTTCATAATAGGAAAACGTTGGCGTCGATTACACTCAATTCCCATTATAAAGCCCCCAAAAGCCTAAACAGATAGAAACAAAAGCAGTTTTAAACAGATAAAGACAGCCTTGCAATGCAAAGCCGTTTATAAATTTGTATTTGTAAATCTGGCGCGCCTTAACAATTTGTGTAGTTCTTTTTAAAAATTTTAATCTTAATTTGTAATTCGCTCTGCCGTTCTTTGAGTCATTTTCACAAACAAATAACAGGTGACAGCTCCTAGATCTCTCCTCGATTCTGTGACACCAAACAATCTTCATTTATCAGCTTTTTCTTTCCTTTGTATTTGGAATGATTACTACTACTGTTACTCATTTTTATTGAAAGTTGAAACTTGGTATTTGGTGAAAAGAAAGAAAAGATCCGATTTAAACTTATTGAGGAAAAAATGGACGGTGGAGATGGGACGGTGAAATTAGGAGCTTTGAATTTGAAAGCGGGTCGAGGCTTAGATTTGGATCAAGATGTCTCCGTTTCTTCGCCGGTGACCAGGCAAAAAGCTGCTGCCGCCAAACAGTTTATTGAGAATCATTACAAGAACTATTTACAAGAATTGCAAGAGCGTAAAGAAAGGTAATTCTGTTCCGTACTTCATTTGCATTTATAATTTCTACGTGTTCTTTTAATACATACTATTTTTATAGGTGAATTCGTTTGTTTTAGGTAATTATTGAAAATTATGCTGTTAATAAACGGATATGGTCGGCTTAGATGGAATATGTTGTAATGCTTTTGAGGATACAAATGTAAGTTTATTTGGATATTAATTGTTGCTCTTTTAAGACGGCAAGCACTGCAAAGGAGAGCTGAGGAAGCTCAGATTTCGAGCGAGGAACAAGAGGAGCTGATGAGGAATTTGGAAAGGAGAGAAACCGAATATATGCGGATGCAAAGACGTAAAACCGGAATTGATGATTTCGAACAATTAACTGTAATTGGAAAAGGTGCATTTGGAGAGGTATATTTCATAGGTTTATTATAACAATGCTCTTGATCCTTGGTTCAGATTTTCAGTGACATTTTAAACTTGTTACCATTCTGCAGAAAAAGAAATTGAAAATCAACTTATCCAAAAAGAAATTGAAAATGGCTATAATCATATGGCTTCACAGTTACAACCGTATTTATGTAACAAATGCAGGTTAGGTTATGTCGTGCTAAAAGTACGGGAGAGATTTTTGCAATGAAGAAATTAAAGAAGTCAGAGATGCTTAGTCGTGGACAGGTAACCCATCAGAAAGAGTTGACAGTTATGAAATAGAATTTTCTTTGTTAATCATATCGCTGGAATTCTTGAATATACTGGTATCCTTACTTCACTTTATTTTTCTTCAAGGTTGAACATGTCCGGTCCGAGAGAAATTTACTTGCTGAGGTTGACAGCCGGTGCATTGTAAAGATGTTCTATTCTTTTCAAGATTCTGATTTCTTGTACCTTATTATGGAGTATTTACCTGGTGGTGACATCATGACACTATTGATGAGAGAAGATATTCTTTCCGAAGACGTTGCACGTTTCTATGTAGCAGAGAGCATTTTGGCTATTCATTCAATTCACCAACACAACTATATTCATAGGTATTGCATTTTGTTAGCATGTTTGTAAAATTACTAGGTGGAGTGTTTCAATGCAGGTGACTTAGTAGCAGGACCTCGATTTTCCTGAATGTATATGCATTTTAATCGATCAGAGAGGATAGCCTTGGCTAGCCCCAAGGTTTTTCATACGTTGTTCTTGTGCTGGGGGAAAAATGTGGGGATAATTAGATGCTTAAAATACTTGAAACTGGACTAGTCTTTTCGCGTGTATTTATGCTCTATGATGTTATGTAGGGACATTAAACCAGATAACCTGATACTAGATAGGAATGGGCATTTGAAGCTTTCGGATTTTGGCTTATGTAAACCCCTAGATGAAAAGTATTCATCAATTTTGTTGGAAGATGAAGATTTAACATCCAAGGAATCTGCCAATGAAGTTGTGATCCAGTCTGGCTCTGAAAGAGCCCCTTGGTTGATGCCAAAAGAACAACTACAACAGTGGAAACGAAATCGCCGTGCATTGGTATTATCTTTATCTATATGCAGTTACTTGCATACAATCCTTAATTCAAGCACCTTTTTATTTTTCTGATTTTACATTTATTAATCATGTTAGTTACTTCCATTCAGTACCGGCGTTTTTCTGGCTTTTGCAGGCTTATTCCACTGTTGGGACTCTTGATTACATGGCTCCTGAAGTTCTATTAAAGAAGGGTTATGGAATGGAGTGTGATTGGTGGTCTCTGGGTGCAATCATGTATGAGATGCTCGTCGGCTATCCTCCATTTTGTTCCGATGATCCTCGGATAACATGCCGCAAGGTGGCACCAAGTTTTCATTATAAGTTATTCTGTTAACCTCCTTTGTTCACTATATGGTAATCTTTCTATTTTTGCACAGATAGTCAATTGGAGAACCTGCTTGAAATTCCCTGAGGAACCAAAAATATCTGATGAGGCTAAGGATTTAATTTGTCACCTGCTCTGTGATGTTGAAACACGTCTGGGTACCAGAGGAGTAGAAGAATTGAAGGTTAAGTCCTTTCAAGGATACATAAATGTTTATCATCAGAAGTGTTATATATTAAAGTTCAGAGAGTTCCACTTATGTTTCTTATACTGGATTTTGTTGCAAGATACTCTAGCATGCTTGATCTTAATTATGTAGATTGGCAAACTAGTTGTACCATCTGTATGTGTAGTACTTATGCATTGGATCAGTTAGTTTATTTTCTTGGTTTGAGCTTGTTAGTGTTCTTCATTTTTTTTTAAGTTTTGAACTGTTGAATATTTATCAGGCACATCCATGGTTCAGAGGTGTTCAGTGGGAAAAACTCTATGAAACTGAAGCTGCATATAAGCCAACAGTCACCGGAGACTTGGACACTCAAAATTTTGAGAAGTTCCCTGAAGTGAGAACTTTGAACGCTAATGCATCTGATTCATACTTTTTTTGTGGGGACAATAAAGTAATTAGGACTCTTATTTGGAATGTTTTTAACTCAGTAAAGCCTTTTTTCCTATGATGGATATAATAATTTCTTTAAATTGGCAGCTGTAGTTTGGCTGAAAGGTGGTGAAACAATTTTGATGACCTTTTCTTGTTGGTCCTTCATGTTTTTGATAAACGTTTGGAACTCCTTTTGTCTTTCTTTAGAGTTCCTTTTAATTCGTTCTGTAAACTAACTTTGCAATTTCTTGCTTTTTGGTAGATTGACATCCCTCCCTCCACAATACCACAAGTGGGACCTTGGAGGAAGGTAAACACCTTTGCTTCCAGTTTTTGTTTTCTTTCAGGAAAGCGTTTGTGGCACTGTATTTTATTAGATTGATTCTGAAATTTGGTGCTTTGTTTTTTATTATTTTTATTTGTTTGCGCAGATGTTGACATCAAAAGATACCAATTTCATAGGATTTACTTTTAAGAAATCAGATATAGTTAAATCACTTGAAAGTTCAGGTATACTTCTTTCTGCAGACTTACTTGAGACTTGAGAGTGATTTGCAACTCCCATGTAGTAATATTATTTTGTAGGATTCATAAGATTGATGTAAATCAATTGCATGTAGCTAAAGCTACATGAAGTTTCCTTTGTACCGTCAATCTTGTTATCTTGCTGCTTCATCTTCGGTGAAGGCTAAAACTTCTCGGAGTTTGGTTTATACATGATGATGCGGAGTGCTTTTTTTTTTCTTTTTTCCTAATTGTGACAGAAGTTCGGATGCTTTTCAATTGAGAAAGTATGTGCTCATATTGTCTTGTGACAGATTTTCACACAGCGGTTATGAGTATGATGACTGTACATACATAGAGTTTTACGATGACTTCATGAGTTGCTACACATGTTACTAATTGGGATCTAGACTTATAATCTAGATATGCATTGCAGGTAGTGACATGAGATCCAGCGGACCTTCAAAAGCCCCATCTCTTATTTCCTTGCTAGGTATGCTTTTTTCTTCTAAAGATCCTCAACTTCACGAGGAAGAATGCCTATTATGCTACTTAAGCATTTCTCATAGGGGAAATTCTGAGAATTCCCGGGTTTATCAATTTCGTGTGTGGCTGATAGCTGATTGATCCAAAGCATATATACCTCATTATCTAGCACTAGAAAACACCTACTTGCTGTGCTCAATTCAGTTGCACTTGACTGCCAGTTCTGTTTTGTTTTTGCTCTCTTTCACCTTCGTAATCGTTCATTCGCCCTAAAATCTATTTCATTTCCATAGATTGTAAATGTTTGTGGAGAAGTTATCTCCAGGAATAATAATGATAGATACATGCAACTGTTGTACCGTTGCAAATGGTGGAAAATGAGGGCTTCATTTGATAACCAATTATTTGCCTTTCTATTGAAGCAGGTCAGATTGATCTTCAAGAAACAGTAATACAGGAGGGAGAGCAGAATGCAGAAGCAGGGAACTTGAATTAGACAGAACACTCGTTGTCTGTCTGACCGTCTGGTACATTTTTTCATCCAATGAAGAACACTCACTACACCACAGCCCAAAGGGTTATTATTATATGAGATATAATTTGTGAAGAATTGCTTCTAAGTATGTTCTTTTAAATATATAATATAAGCTGCTACTTTTAAACCCAAAATTATGTTCAATCCAATTTTGTCTGTAAAATAAATAATAATTTGTTTCCTTCTAAAAGATCGGTTGTATGCTAGAACTATATAGTTTATGCATGAGAATAATACAAGGAAACAAACTATAAACTATTTGATGTTCGGATATCATATTATATTTTTCAAATACACAAGAGGTAATTATTTTAACCGAACAAATGAACGAACACAAATAACTAAACAAATATAATTTTTTGTTCGTATTCATTCGTTAAGGAATGTAGCTTGTTCGTGTTTGTTCATTAAAATGAAACGGACGTAACGGACATAAATGGATATATATGAATAAATTTAAACGAACGAACATATGTGAATAAATTTATTTTTTAAAAAATATAATGCTTTTGTTATATAAAATAATAAATATAAATGAACATATGTAAAAAAATTTAAATGAACATAAACAAACTAACATAAACGAATGAATTACCGAACGTTCACTAACGTAAATGAACAAACGAGACATTTGTCAGTATTCGCTCATTTAATTAAATGAACAGAAAATATTGTTTAGGTTCATTCGGTTAATAAATAAGCGAACTTCCCGTCACATGATTAACGAATGGTTTGCTAAACGTTCAGTTTGTTTTAATTTTTATATATAGGCCATGTTTGGCAATTAGCGGATAGCTGATAGCGGATTACATTAGCTGATAGCAGATTGCATTAGCTGATTTGATTAGCGGATTGTATTAGCTGTTAGCTGATTGTATAAAAGTGTTTGGTAAAATTAACTGATAGTTGATGACTGTTAGATTATTTAAGCAAGTAAAATGACATATAAGAACATTATTATATTCAATACTTGTTTGAATAGTTTATTAGTTATCAATATTTTGTATCTAATTAATATTAATTAGATCTATAAAATTATCTTTAATATAATTTTTCTAAACATATTTGAATGATTTATATATTAATTTATTATTTATATAATTATTTTAATATAATTTAATTAATAAAGTTAAATATAGATATGAATATGTGATATTAAAATGAAAAAAGTAAATAGGATTAGCTTATAATTTATAAATATGGTGAGAAAAATATTTAATTTAGGTTATTTTGAGATTTTTGGTAACTAGTAAGGTAAAAGAATCTTTACAACTCCAATATTAAACCTCTAATCTTAAAAGACTCATATTATGAATTTTTTTCAAAATTAGTGATTTTACTCCAATCCGCTGTTCACCAAACAACAATATTAGGGGATTTGACTGGTCAAACCTCTAATTATGCCTCAAACCTCTAATTTTTGCCTAAATCTCTTGTTGAGTTGTGTGGGGCTCGATTCGATCAACCAATTTAGCTCACCAAGTGGTGGAGAGGTGGATCTTTGGGTGGAAGGGTTGTGGAAGCTAGAAAGATTAAATACACAATGATTTATAGTGGTTCGGCCTTCTAACAAGCACCTACATCCACTACCTTAGCTTCCCACTAAGGATTTCACAATCAATCCACTAATTGATTCGTCCCCTTTTCTAGGATTAGGAGGAAACCCTTACAACCGATCAAGCTTCTACCCAAAGCCTTGATCAAAACCCTCTTTTACAAAGAGATAAATAAAGCAAACTTAAACCCTCTAATAGGTGTTTGTTTGCACAATGAAGCACTCACCCAAAACCTAAAACACTTGAGCAAATTTGACAATTTTGGCTCACTAGTGTTTGTCTATACAAGAATTGACAAATTAAGCACTAAGACAATTTCTTGATCATTTGTTGATTGACAATTGAAGCATTAGCCTTCTCTTGATGCTTGGAGGTCCCTTTTATACTCCCAATTGAGTTTATAGCCGTTTAGGACCGTTGGGGTTGAAATAGAGTCGTTGGAGCCTTTAATTCCCTCCATAAATGCAGTTCTGCAGCTCCCCGTTTCGAAACGCTCGAAGCCGTTTCGAAACACCCTCAATATAGAAAGAGCCGTTGCAGTCTGTCAGGGTACCCGTTTCGGAACACTCCCTTACCGTTTCGGAACGCGTATCGGAACGCTATAAGCCCGTATCGAAACGACCTGCATTTAAAAGTTAGTTGGGAAAGAGCCGTTGGGGTTTATGACCGTTGTGGTCAGTGCCACGTGGGCGTATCGAAACGGCCTAGCCTGTTTCGAAACGCTGGCCCCGTTTCGATACGAGTATCGAAACGGTTTGGCCACTGGAGGCACCTGTTTCGAAACGCCCTAAGGTGTTTCGAAACACATGGTCAGTTTTGTGAAAATTGGCCTTTGAAAACATGAAAAACCTTTATGAAAAATTTCTTAAATATTATTTCAAGTTGTTTGGACTTTGGAAATGTTTTAAATACTTTTTAAATCAGTCCAAAATATTTTTCAATTATTATATCGAAACATTAGTTCTACATCTCTCTTTACCAAACATAGCCATAATAATTTAAGGATTTATATTCAATACATTAGTGGTAGAAAACATTTAGTTTTCACAATCGTCTTAATTTTAGTGTTTATGGACTCAATTTAAGGTGTAGGGTGTACGAGTTTAGAATTTAAGGGTTAGGGTTATGATTTAGAGTTTTAAAGTTTAGAGTTTCATGTTTAGATTTAGGTTTTAATCTATAAACCCTAAATTCTAACTCTAAACCTAAAATTTTATTCACAACCACTAAATTTTAAACTATTAAGTCTAAATCCATAAAACATAACCCTAAACCAAATCCATAAACCCTAAAACTAATGCGCTTGTGAAAACTAAATTTTTTTATTGTGACACCACCAATGTATCAAATAATTATTGATAATTTAATTGTATTTTATTATAGATAAATAACATTAATTGAATAAAGTTATATATAAAGCAAAAATATATTTTTCTTCCCTTTTTTATTCTAGACCCATCCTTAATTTGGAAGTTGAAACAGAAGGAATATCCAGGAACCTCGCTCCATTGTCCCAAACAAACAAATTTTTCTATCGTAAACTCGTTCTCTTTCTTCTGGAAGACGTCTCTTTTCTTCCCCTCTCTCCCTGTCAACCTAGGGGTTCCGATTTTTCAATCTTTTAAAAAAAAGATTTAGCCTTACCGTCTCGATATTCAGTTTAGTCATTCATTTCCCTCAATCTTTTATACCTAATAGATTCAATTCGCCGCTAATTCATAAAATTTGCAATGCCGCCGTTTTTTTCGACCTCAAAGGCGGTCAGGTCGGTGATATCCCGTAGAAATGTGATTAGGCGCGCCAAGAACATTGAGCGGTCCGTGAACTTCGATCAAATCCGATGGGTTACTAGCATTTCCGGAGCCCAACCGCCGTCGGTCCACCCGTCACCCGGTTCACGCAAGGAGGCTTCTATTGTTCCATTAAACAAATTTTTAAATCATTACACTCTCCAAAGGAGACAGTTTTTAGGATGTGGCGACGGCGAAGAAGGCGGCGTTTTATCAAAAGTTTACGAGGAAAGGATCGTGATGGGGTAATTTTATCAAAATCTTCTCTTGCATATTGCTTGATATATTATTGTTAATTAAAAGATTTAAGCTAGTATTAGTATAAGATTTCTTATTAGATCAAGATGATTGTATTGATGATTAGGTATTCGCCGGAGCAATTATTTGATGTGGTAGCAGCTGTTGATTTGTATCATGGATTTGTTCCTTGGTGTCAGCGGTCTGACATAATTAAACGCTATCCAGACGGATCGTTTGATGCTGAATTAGAGATTGGTTTCAAGTTTCTTGTCGAGAGTTATGTTTCTCATGTAGAACTAAGCAGACCCAAGTTTGTAAAGGTAATAGCAGTGAATTTTACCCTTATATTTATAACAGCTGCTTTTTCTTAGCTTGGCTTTAATGTCTTTTCTGTAAGTTGCTGACATCTACTTAGCTATGTTTATTGTATTAAGATATCTGCATAATTGATGCTTGGAAATGTTGCATTATGCTAAATAGAGGGCCTTTTATCTGGCAGTTACTTCTGGAATGAAATTTAATTTCAATAAGCTGTTTACTTGTAGACCTATTTGCATGCTTTGCCATTTCATGAAAGTGATGAGTGGCAGCTGACAACATTTATATTAAGCATCCTATTGTCTATCTATCCCTGGATATGCTACTTACAAATTGTTAAAGCCTTCATTGTTCTAATATTTAGGAAACAGAGTAGTTGCAAATGTAGATTGGTTGCCAACCAAGGATTTGAGAACTATAAACCACTGACTTAACTGTCTGAGCATGTTTTGGGGCAACTTATTTGAATTCTATACAATGCGTTTAGGGGGACTCAGATATCAAATTTTGGATCAGGTTGAACTGGACATGATTGAGATGTAGTATTTCGTGTAATGAAGCAATTGGTGAGCCGCACACGTTTTTGTCTCTCTCCCTTCTTCCAAAATATTGAATAAGAACCCAGTGCCATGTAGCCTCAATTAGAAAGAAATCATTTTATTTCCAGTCAAAACAAACTCAAACTTGAAAGTTTGCCTGAATGTTTGGGGCAGCTACATTTACCATTTCAATTAATCTTATAGCGAGTTTTTATTTGTTTCTTGTATTATATATGGGGATCTCTTTTGCTCCTTAAGATTGTATTGGCTATGCTTCTTCATGTTGATTATATATAACCAGTGTTTACTCTTGGCTGGATAAATTTTTTAAAAAAAAATCTGTCTCTGTCTATGCCATCTGTGGGCTACTATGTTCTACTTGTGAGTTGCAAAAAGGATATTGCTTGGCTTCCCTCTGCATAGATGATCTCTATTTTGTCCATGGATTTAATTTTTTACCTCAACTCTTACTGATGATCTGACCCTATATTATGTCCTTTCAGTCAACTGCATCAGAGAGTAGCCTTTTTGATCATTTGATAAACATTTGGGAATTCAGTCCCGGAGCAGTTCCAGGAACTTGCAACCTTTACTTTCTTGTGGACTTTAAGTTCCAGTCGCCACTCTACCGGCAGGTAATGATCCCATAGGACATAGGGGGTTTATAGATCATTACCGATACTTGACTTTCCGTCATGGTATGCATGTAACAATCACTCTGCTGCTTATCATTTGAACTGTTATTTCTTTTCTCCTTTGATGAAATGATGCCTAGTTCTTTGCTTTATATTTTTGTTCATCACCTGATCCTTATGTCCTTTTGTTCTTTTTTATGTAACCGCTATCCATATTGTCAGCTAGACGTCTTTTTAAAGCTTTTTGTTGTCCGCGAGTGCATACTTTTGCTTGTGAATACATTTAGCCAAATTTATAAATATTCAAGGACCGATAGACTTCCAACACTTGAATTTTAAGGGATTTTTATTCTGCCTTAAAAAATAGAACTTTTTGCTTACAGTTTTTTGGGATTTACAATGAAAATGTATGGGGTTTGATTGAATCATCCTAATCTTTGTTGTGCCTAACAGGTCGCATCAATGTTCTTTAAGGAAGTAGTGTCACGAATGATCAGCTCATTTAGTGAACGTTGCCGATTGATATATGGCCCTGGGGTTCCAGTCCTTGAGAACTCTTATGGAGAAAGGACATGAACATTTGTTGCGGCATTTGAAGTGCTGTGTAAGTGTATTAAGGACAGCAGCTGGAATTATTATTAAAAAAAATACTCTCACAGTGCCTGCAGGGTAGTGTTTCTTTTCAGCCCAGCCATTAAAGATTCGCCTTTACCATGTCAGGTATTGGTTCATCCAATTTTCAAAGATTAATCGAGATGTCATTCAACTAATTTCAGCTGTTGCCACTTTTTTTAGTTGTTCTTACACTAGCTATGTCGATATTTTTACAGATTTTCAATTGATAATTATTGATTATCAATCATGTATTGTTGCGTTGCACACAATAATCTTTTATTTTTTGTTCGAACACACAATAATCTTATAATAGCATATGATATTTTGTCTTCAAGAGCTTCGTTGGAAAGTGTTGACGATGAGCCCTCCTAGCCTTTGTTTTGATTTCTAAAATTTCATCGTGATTTTGGAATGTTAGCCTATGCTCATTTTATTTTCTCACAATGCTGGATGGTATTGTGCATAATATTACTAATGTGGAAATCGTGATGTGCATAAGAAAGAAACCCCACCGGTTTAAGAAAAACGCAGATATACTTGATGGCAAATCTCTCTACAGATCAATTTTCACCCTTTTTGACAGCATCTTTGATCTTACACAAACTATAAAGAGCAAAAGACTGTATAATTCTTTGCTGGCAATTCATGTAACAACTTCAAATTAGGAAATAAAATCGATATTGTTTTCCAAAATTTCAATCTTCCATGAAATAGTTGCAAATCCTAGCTCTCAGCACTGAAATTCCCTATTTCACTCATTAACCCAGTGGGAAAGGGTTTGGGTCTTGTTTGGAGTGATGTGCGGGACAACATCACTTGGAACATAGGCAATGGGCGACACGTTGATTTTTGGCACGATACATGGATTCATGACGTTGGCCCCTTGGTTAATCATGTTTTTTTCCCAGTGGTGTTGTGATTCCTAGGGTGCCAGTAGCTTCAATGATGAGCCCCAAGGGAGTGGTATTGGAACATCGCCTCCCACTTCATGTTTTGCTGCGGATCGCCAATGGGAATGCATCATGTGGAGGGGTGTTTCACGATCATTCTGGCCATTGGTTACAAACTTACAGGGGTTCACTAACTTTATTGGACGATGTTCTGAGGTCGAGGCTGAGTTGTGGGGGATTTTTATTACTCTGACTTTAGCCTGGGAGATGGGGCTTCTGATTGCTTGGATGCGTTGAAGTTGATTCACCAAGAATCGAGTAAGGGAGAACCATTTGCTTTACTCCGCCATATCAAGGCTTTGTGTGACGTGAGTGGAGGCTTATTTTCCAGCACATAGCACGAAGTAACAACAGGGTTGCAGATCGGATGGCGAAACTTGCGACTGCTGCGAGTCTTGAGACGGTCACGTTCAAAGATCTACATGTTGATGTCCTTCACATTATGCATGCCGATGAGTTGGGTTGATTTTGTTTATTTTGGTTTGCTTTTTGGTTTAAACGCTTTGTTTCAAGTCTTGGTTGTTTTGAATTTTGATGGCCGAGTTTATCTCTTAGACACTTGTTACTATTGTATTCTTTTCTTCCGATTAAATTTAAATTTTTAATAAGGTAGGTGATAATAATTTATTCTTCCATAAATAAAATTCATTAACTCAAACAATTTTCGAAATAGAAAGTTTTGCTCTGAAAGGAATGTAGTCTACACATAATGGAACTCTTGACTTCAGGCCCAGCCGTCCAGGTAACCCATACCATTTTTTGTTAAACCCTATAAATTTTGAGTTACTAAATCAAACCCTTTACCCTTGAGGTTGCATTATAGTGAAAACTTATCTGATTTGGTTTATGCAAGGAACGTGGATGATTTTGTAAAATACAATTTAAATTTGCTCATTCATATATATAAGATTTTTGGAATATTGAGTGGGTTTAGGGTTTACCATCTTAAATCAATTTATTTAAAAAAATCAAAATTGAGTAAAATAAATTTATTTGGATTAAATAAAAAATAAAATAGATTAAATAAAAAACTCATCGATAATACGCTTTATTTTAATATTTTTTTTTGAAATCGAATGTAATTTTGCGCGCATTTGGGGCTACCCTTGTCTCACTATTGTCGTAGGCAGCACTCAGCAGTGAGAGTTTAATAACACGCCAGGATGAAATAAAACATCGAACCATCACGATTATGCTAGTTTGTAGAGGAACGTCCTTAATCGGATTCAACATTTAATAACTGACGATGTTCCTCCAAGTGTGACTGTGATGGACCTTCAACATAACTATATTCTTATGTGTCAGATACGTTCGAAAATAAATATGAATCTATATTATTTCAAATAAATTAAGAATATAATTATTACAAAATAAAAAAAAAAGCTTATAATATTTATAAATATGTATACTTAACGAAAAGAGAGAGGATATTTATTTATATCAGTCACTCTCGAAATAGCTGTTAAAATGTGAAAACATTGGCAGCATTTTGATTAAAAAAACATTCGACAAATCAGTGTGTTTGGAAATCGATATTAGAAAAAGCAGTATGATTAAGGTTTTCACTTTAGAGTATACTTTTGAACTGGCAGGTGTTTTGGGATGAAAAGTAACTAAATTTTAGCATCGACCAACGTTAACTCTGGGCCACATTGGGCACTGTTAATGCCAATCAATCATTGATATTTCTACTTTGGTAGCACTAAATAAAGGGTGAGGACTGAGGATTGAGGGTGAAGAAGACAAGAGAAAGGAGGCGGGCATTGGTAATGGATGCCACTCCAAAACTCACGAAAACGACCCCTCGAAAAAAATAAGAACATCAATTAATCAAAGATTTATACTTTAATTTTATAAAGTAAGATTCACTATTGCCACGGCCTGTTATATCAATATTAATGACCAGACATCAGAGCGTTTACAGAAAAAAAGGAGAGTGAGGCCATGCAAAAATGATTGACCATTCAATTATATGGCACAAAGTGTAAATGATAAAGTTGGAGCCTAAGGTAATCAATAATTCGTACACTTTCGGAGATACTCTCCAGCTGGAACTGCTGTTTTTATTATATGGCTGCTTCAAAAATTCTCAAAGATTCATCCCCATTGGCCCAACACTAGATCCCGACACAATGATCGGATATGTCATATATCCAACTTTCAGTCATTCCACGTAAAATAGGATAAACTATGTTTCTCAAACTCGACTCTATCTCTTATTTTTATACTCGACTTTAAAAAAATTTAATTCACAATTCAATTTTTGAAATTCACTATTTAGATCATTTGGTCCTTAAGTCCTTAACATTAGTACCAGAACGTTGCCTTTTGAGGTCTTTTATTTCTGATATTGCCAACACTTTTTTTCATTTTCGTTCAACCTCCGTCGACCATCATTTGCTACGCAACCAGTACTAAATTGTTCACCTTTTATCCTTTCTTTCTACTTCTCAGTTTGATTTTTCACAAAATTTCCACAATCAACAAAACTTAAATCAAAGTTTATACCTTATCTTGGTATGATATGAAATTTCTATTGTCCCGATCAGCTTAAAATCGAGATATATTATTTTTTTTAAAAGAGATGGGCCTCATTAAAAACCCCTTTCCTAGTGAACTGAAAGATATATTATTGTTTTTCCTCTTTCTTGACCTCCCCACCATTCAAATTTAAAACAAAACACTATGGTTTTGATGAATCAAATGGAGTCTAAAAATATGGGTATAAGAGGAAATTTTCAAGGGGTTGCATAAATTTACAAAAAAAAAATATTAAACCCCGTTAAAGAGTTAACTGTTGAGTGACTAAAAAGAATAAAATTTAAATTTTGAGTGATGAAATTAAAAAAAATATTAAAGTCAAGTGACAAACATAAATAAATACAAAATTGAGTGACCAAAACATAATTTACCCTATAGAATATGATGGACAACTAATATAATCTCTTTTCTTCTCAAGTTCTCATCCTCTTTTATCTTTTCATCTTTTCTTCTTTTTTTTCTTTCTTTTTTCTCATCTACTTTCTATATCAAATGAGTTCATTGATTAAAAAAAATAAACATTACCTTTTAATTTAAACAATATGAGCAACAAATGCATTATGCTATAACATTATGGTGTTTGATTTTTTTTCTCGGTAAATATGATTTTTATTAAGAGTGAAATGATCATATACACCTTGACCTTGAATGTAAGCCTCATTAAGAACCTCCTTAACTTAGATGGAGGAAAAAAATACTATACATACCGGGCATAAAAGATGAGAGGTGATTCACATAGAGGTGCCCAGAGTCGTCGGTGGACTGAACGTGGGATCTATCGTATTATGGTTAGACAAATGTTTTCGGATCAAAGTAATTGATTTAACGAGGTGTTTGGAAAAATGAAAAACATAAATACAGTTGATTCTAGTAGTCAGTTCTCCCAATTTAACTATCTAACCGGATGATAGCATCATTGTTGGGTGGGGTGGATCGTAATTTCTCTTTTGAGACCGATATCATGTTGTGTCACAAGTATTGCAAGTTGGCGATTTAGTTCACGAAGCTGACTCACTAGTCAAAGATGGTAATGGTATTGGTAGGGAGAACCAACTACTTTGGGTGGTTATCTAATTTCCCCTTTTCCTCTCCACAGTATTAAGGTTGTGCGTGCATTGGATATATTTGTTTCTCTCGTTATAGCTTCTTATCTCTGTTTTTTTGTCTTCTTATGCGTTTCTTTGCTGTGTAGCCACCCCTTGGGCTATGACTCTTCTTGATTTGGCTGTGTAGTCGTGAATGTTGTTCTTTTCTGTGCTTTCTCGTTTGTGCCATGTTTTGTTTCTTTCGAACTGGGAGTTTTGGTTATTGGTTACTTAATTTTTTGTGAAAATTATGATATCATTCATTAAAAATCATACACAAAAAATATTAGTACATGACTCATTAAAAACTTTCATAAACTTAAATGGAAGAAAGAGTACCCATATAAATATTAAAATAAAATAAAGCGTACTACGGGAAGACGGTAAAGCAGTAAGCAACAAAAAAACAACTAAAGATGTGCAACGTCATCTAATAACAACGAATTAATCCAACCCGGTGGTGCCACGTGAAAGATCATCTCCAAACTAACAACATCCGCGCTCTTGGCCAAAGTATTGGCCACTTTATTCTGGGAACGTCTTGTATGTTGAACCCACACAATCCAATTCTAACGACAAAGCTCATCCAAATGTCATTTTAGGGCATGGAACCCATGATAGTCATCGTTAAGAACATTAACCGCTTTCAAACTATTTAATTTAAGAATAATTTGACGATGCTCTAAAAAAGAAAACAAACCATAAAATGCACCTCACAACTCAACATCAAGAACTGAACATATACATAGAAACTTCGCAAATTTGAAACACCATACGTCATCATTATCTCGACCAACACCCTCACACATCGCATAACCATCCGCAGCCTTGCGATCCCTATCCATATTCATCCGTATCGGTTACTTAAATTTGAATATTCTCTTTTCTATTTTTTTAGAACAATCTTGTTTTGAGTTTAGATATAATGAAAGTTTTGATGAAGTCTTATTTTTATTAAAGAGAATGTCATCTTTTAAATTTGGTAGGAAAGTAAGATGAAAAGAAAAAAAAAATTAGTGTTCATTTAAATTCAGGAAATAGAAGTCATTTCCATTTTTTGTTTTAAAATTAATTTTTGAAAAATGAAAATGAAAAATATGAGGCCCAGCTTGTGTGCTTTGAAGAGGAAAGAGGCCCATCTTTTGTTTACATAATGATGCGATGAGGCGTGAGATTTCACATCAAGCAATTAAGCAGCCATCTTCCTATAAAAATATCTCCACCGCCTGCTTATTGTACGTCTCAGAACCTCCCCACACACATAGTGTGGCCGTGGATCCCTCCTATAATCATTTTGTGGCCATTCACAATTGCCTACTTTTCAGACTGAGGTTGACTCCTTATTTTGCAACTTTTTTTTTATCATTGATTTGATTAAATGAAATAGTTAATAAAAATTAACTCGAGTGTGATTTAATAGTTAGGGTGGTTTTTTTAAGAACTTTAAAATATCGGATTTAAATTTTATATTTGTAGTATAAGTTATATGTGGATTTTTGTATATATTTTATACTAATTTAAATCTCTAATTGTATTAAGTAATTATCGAGTACGTTGTGTTTTGTAACTGTATTTGTATAAATGAAACTTAAAATCAAGAATTTTTACCTTTTGTTTTCTGAGAAAAAAAGTTGAGACTTATCCAATATACAGAACAAGGTGTTCCATAAATAGTCATGCGTGAATAAATTCATTATTTGATGCTGATATGATATCTTGGCGTTTTCATTACAGCTCCGAAAAGTGATGAAAATGAGAATTGAAACTTCTCCAAGTTCATGGATTCTCTCTCCATGCATGTACACAGTACAGCAAGTTGATAATGTGGAGCAAATCTATAGCCAACAACTTTCCCGGTTGATACATTGTACATCGTTAGTAATTTCCTTCATCAACTTAATTCAGACATGCCTACCTATACGCTCCACTTCATATAACTGTTTTTTATCATTATAAATTATGAATCTGACGGAAATATAGAATGTCCACGGCGGCACGACTTAAGTACCCCAAAAAATAATAAATAATAAAACCTCTCCTTTTTATCACACTATAAACAAGCAAATGAAAACCAACAAGCCTCTTTCTTATAACTAAAACAAAGTATCTGTCGAAGAAAAGAAACCATAATAAAACAGACCCGAATATTGACCATTTGATTGAATGCAGCAAAGGCTGCAGTGTGACAAGAGGGCACTAATGCATATATACATGTCTAAATTTGAATTTGATACGTACTCATTCTTTGCACAGGGAATAAAATCCAACAAAGATTTCTTCATGATGAGATACCATGCATGTATCTTGAATCCTTGATGCATAATGCATTCATTACATATGTTCCGCTAGGAAATGATAAGTTGCTTGCAATATTATTGCACTTGGATAATTTTAGATATTATATATATGAAAACGTGGATGCTGAAAGCATGCAAAACAAGTGAAAGTTCCAAGTGCCTAACCTAAGAAGTTATACATGTATAGACGATATCTAGCTAGCCAGCTAGGCATTTGGAAGTTACTAACTACAACTTTCAAGTGCATCTGAATTATTTTGGACCCATTCCGGACAGCAATTATACCATATTATATTAGAGTACTTTTCATTATTTTACTAATTATTGGATCTTTGAATTGTCCATTTCACTTCACTATTTGGTATCCCATGATAGCCACACATCTTTCTTTCCGCCTCGTTATATGTTTGATATTTTTAAGATATAGTTTAGTTTGATACACTGATGATGGAAATAAAAAAATTCTATAGGTCTATTAGTTTTAAAGTTTAGAGATTCAATTTATGATTTAAAGTTTATGGGTTGTGGATAGAATTTAGGGTTTAATGCTAGAATTTATGGTTTATATGTTAAATTTTAAATCTTTAATCACTAAACCCTAAATCTTAAAACTAAGTCGCTTATAAAATTTTTTTATTTTCACCGTCAATGTATTGAATATATTATATATATAGATAGGATCTGTTTACACGGTGTAAGAGATTTCAAATTTTACACGTTTTTTGAATAGTTGGATGAGTGAAATGGATGTGTGCGATTAATAATGGGAAATGTAGAGATTATCACTTGAAAAAAAGTAAAAGTTAATCTAAATCATCTATTTCACTCATCCAATAATTTAAAAAACATGTACAACTATAAGTTAAAATTTACTTATTTAGTAATAAAAGAACCATCTTAAATAGTGATTGAGTTAAAATTTTAATTTAAAACTAGAAGACATATTAAGAAAATGTATAAAAATATTATTTTATAATTACTTTTAAATTATTAAAATAATAATAAAATATATTAAATAACTTTTGTTTTAACTCAACATAAAATTATAAGTAAAATTTAGCCATAACTTAACACATAAGACGTCAGCTATTCTTCTAGCAATGTCAATAAAGATGGGCACTGCACAATAAAAGAGTTGGAGCTATTCCAATCTTGACCATTAACTCTTTTTTTATGAATAAGCGTATGCTTTTATTTCGATATAAAAATCATACAAAATATTATTAAAGTCTCACTAAAACCCTATAATTTATATGAAAGAAAAGAATACCAACAATAATACTAAATAGTGTAAGACACCAAATTAACAAGCCGATGAACAAATGTCCCAAAATATAAAACACCAACAATAACACGCCCTAGGGGAAAACTCCTGCGGCAACACAACACAATCAAGCTACATATATATCAGCAAAAAAAAAATGCTGCAATCACCAAGAATAAGATCAATACAAACATTCATCCCAAAACGCAACCCAAGAAATATTCCTTGTTGTAACACAACGCCATCAAAATAAACACAGACAACAAATTGCAATCACTAAAAACAAATACTCGAACAATCACACAAAACCATATTGTCCGATTCACACTCGCCAACATATCTACCATACCACTAGCTTGAAGCTTCACAGAAAATAAAGTGAAACACCGCGCAAGGCAGTTCACTTAGAAATGACATAAAGCTATACTGCAAAGGCTCCATCGCTTTTTAGTGTGTGTATATATTAAATTGGGTGATTGATTATTTTGAAGCTTTAAGTTGATAGAAAAAATGTGTAATATTTTAAATTTTAACACGTCTTCCCCTTGTTTGGATGGACGCTTATAAGTTTCAACACATCTTTGTAAAGGAATTTGAATGCGAACTTATTCTATAAACGCATTGAAGACGAAACTTTTGACAACCCGTAACAAATCCTCTTATAAGAAAACAATCCGTAACAAATTAACCAGAATCCTATTTCTCCTTTTTGAAGACAGCTACCGAATCTCTCCATTAATGTTTATTCAGACATCAATCAAAGCTTTCTTTGAACTTGAAAGAAAAATAGAATGCAAATATTTCAGACAAAGTGCTTTAACAATCGGAATCTAGGGCAAGATTTCCTTGTCATTTGGAGATTACGTAAATCAAATCAATGTCCAACTACGTGTCGAAACCAAAGGTATGGTGCAATTCATTATTCGACACGTGGGAATGTCCCGTACCTTAGTACATGCTACATTTTCTTTCATGCATGATTGTTTACGTTGAAATGATCATAAACCTATAATAGCTCGATATCCAAAGCTGGGGCCAAAAGGTTTCTCGTCAATGGTGATTAAAGCATAATCCAGTTGTCCAGCATTTTGAAGTTTTGAGAGACATTGAACGACATCAATGGTGTGCTTATATACGCAAATATGCTGTTTCTTATGATGATTTAGATCCCACATCTGCAGTCATGGGTTAGGATTTTGTCTTCTAAAGAAAATACGGGTGGGGCTGTCTCCAACATTGTCAAAGGGAATATATTTATTACTATCGTTCACGTATATAACTAGAAAACCATAATAAAAAGGGTTCAACCCTTGAATAACGTCGCCGATCAAACAAAGAACGAAAAATGAGAAACAAGCGGTCCAAATTGAAAATGACAAATTTACATCGTCAAACGTTCCGTGTATATCTCTAAAAAAATTGTTAGGTAAAAGAATAATAAAAAGTTGTTGATTGAACTTTAATTTTATTGTCACTATTGTAATAACATTCTGAAAATCATTAGTGTAAATATCATAATATAATTTAGGGAAAATTACCTATTTGGTATCCACTTTTATTCATATTTCTATTTTGATATGCTACCTATTTTTTTGATAGAGTGATACATAACGTTACATTTAGTTTTTATTTTGATATACCGCCGTTAAAAAATTAACAACATACCGACTAAGAGAGGGAATGACACGTGACATGCTGATTAGGAGAGAGAAAATCACATGTGGTAGGTTGTCATGCCATTTTCTCTCTTCTAGTCAACATGCCACTCGTGATTTTTATGATTTAGTGGACATGGCATGCTAATTTTCTCTCTCCTAATCAACATGCCGTTAATATTTTAATGGTGAGATACTAAAATGAAAATAAAATGTAATGCTAAGTACCATTTTACCAAAAAATAGGTAAAGTACCAAAACATGAACATGAATAAAGGTGAGGTACCAACATGTAGTTTTCCTTTATAATTTATAAAGAGGAAGATGAGATGATCAGGGCCCTTCTGGAATTGGAAGGCTCTGGAAATGATCCACTCAGATTGAGACATGTGTCAAAGATCCAGCTAGCCGTGATGGTGACGGGCACCACGTGGGGACATGAACATAAACCACTTAGGCCTGAGCCTTTCCTCATTTGGTGGTAATTGTGTGAGATTGAGCTATACTCGGAAAGTTTGCGGTCCAATGCTGCGAGAGGTTCCACACTTCCACTTGGGCAATTAATGTTGCTAGTTTGGGTGAGATTATGTCCGGTGTCACCGACAATAGGTGGGGCCAGCGAATCCAAACCCAGATGGAGATTGGGATTTTGGGACTGCGAAGTGGGAGTCGGAGATCCTAAGAATTCATCTCTTACATCAGCTCTGCCTATTGAGCTGGATGCCACTGCCTTTTACTTCCTCATTTTCCTTTTTAGATTTATTGAAATGTATTTACCTTTTTCTTTTCTTTTTCGGAGGCTTCCTTGCCATATGTGTAACAAGGACGAATTATTGAAATTATTAAAGTTATTTAAATATCGGATTGATACAAGTAGTAAATAGTTTAAATTACTTAAGCATGTTTTGAGTTCGACTTTTTGTGTATGCAGAAAATCTTCGAAGGAAAACTCACTAATCAAAATTAAATATGCGACGCAAGTCAGTTTGAATGAGTTATGACAAATTTTAAAGAACCAAGAGAACAACCAACAAAATTATTAAATTATTTATTTTAAAATTATAGGTCTAATTTTATTTCCAGTCTCTAAATTCTTCGCTCATTTAAAATTTAGTCTATCTAATTTCACAAATTTAGTCTTTCTGTTATTTTAATTTGAAAATTAAAGTTTAACCAATAACATCGATATAAAATTTATATTAAATTGAATAATATGACATTTTACGATTTAAATTCACTCTCACGGTTTAATTTAAATTTGCACAAAAATCATATAAGTATATAAATATTACTTACCCAATACCCATTTAGAAATCTATTTCGGAAAATCACCTAAGGAGATCAAATTGTATAAACATCCTATTAAATTTTAAAATTTCTTTGTTTTTCTCTCCAGGTTGCACAAGGTTTTGCCTTAATTAATACGAATTGACTTGTGTTGCGCACCTGGTTTGGAGGGTCAATTTTACGACATATATTTTCTGCATACAGAAGACCTTGAACACAAAACATACTTAAACGATACCAAACTACTTACCACTTAGACCAACCTTATTGATTAATTCTTTTCTTCATCCTCTTAAAACAAGACTTGAATCAACTACCCTACAATCATATCTTTTTATCTTGAAAATGATATAACATTATTTTTTCATTGTTTTAATGTGAAACAACTAATTATTTGTATAATTTTTTAAAAGGTAAACTATACCATTATTCATTAAATAATAAATATTATTATTTTGGCAACTGAAAATTGTAAAATCTATTAAAATATTTCTTAAATTTATTAAATTATTACAAAATTATCATTGGGCGTTATGAAATAGTGCAACAACTTAACTAATTTAATGACTAGTTTGTGACAATTTGATAATTTAATAACTATTTTTTTAACATTTTGAAAGGTCAATGACTAAAATAATTATTTTTCCGTAGTTTAGTGACTATTTATGCGTTTTTTACCTGAATATCACCATGAAAAAAGTTATTACCAAAATAACACTTATTGAAAATTAATTCATGAAATGACACCCTTTATGGCAAAAGGGAAAGACGTAGTTTCGCTCGTGTGCTAATAGATGTGTTACTGAAAGGGCAAACTTTCACCTCCATGGCACGATCTTGAGAAGAGCGGCTGAAGGGAAGCCGGTAAACGAATTGAACAAACACAAATTAGATCGTGTTCATGTTCGTTCATTAAGGAATGTATATTGTTCGTGTTTGTTAATGTTCGTTTGTTAAAATAATAAACGAACAAAAACGAATATAAACAAACACAAAAAACATAAATAATATATATATATATATATAATATGTTGAATATTTAATATTATGAGTTAATTTAATTAATTCAAATAATTAACTGATTTTAAGCCGAATTAATCGATCATTGAAATTTGAAAATCTCTTAATCATTAGCCAAAACCTAAATTATCTGACAGATTAACCAATTCTGTTTCAGTTCGATCGGTTAGTTCGGTTTAACCGAACAATGAACATCCCTAGCCAATAAGAAGGAATTTTTTAACGAGTCATAAAACATGACTTGTCAACTCGAATAACTCGAAACTTTTTGACTTGACTCGATCTAATGCTTACCCATATACATATGTGAATAAATTTAAATGAACATAAACGAACGGATTACCGAACGTTCAAGAACATAAATGAACGAACGAGCTCTTTGTTCGTGTTCGTTCATTTAATTAAATGAACAAAAAATCTTGTTCATGTTCATTCGTTTAATAAATAAATTAACTTCTCGCCGAACAGTTCGTTGAACGTTCGGTTCGTTTGCAGCTCTAGCTGAAGGAGTGTGAAACTTACAATATACTTCAGAAATCATAATGAAACAAATGAACAGAAAGATGAACAAAATACGATTAGGTTCAAGATTGGGAAAACAGAAAACAATACTCAGAAAGTAATTTTATTCATTTTGATAAAATGGATACAATATGACTGATGGACTAGAGCTCATTTCTAATGTATTTATAGCCCACATAACAGACCCATAACAACCTATAACCAAAAGTCTAACAGACCCATGACAGCTTGCAACAGACTCAGCAATGTCAACAGACTCAGTAACAAATTCAACAAACTTTTAGATAGCTAAAACTTATTCTTTAACATTTTCCCTGCTTCATCAGAATTTTGAAGTTCAGCAAAATCTCGAACAGATAACTGATGCCTGAAATCTTCAAACTTGGAAATGGCTAGAGCTTTAGTAAAAACATCGGCAACTTGATTATCGGCAGGGACATAGTTAATTTGAATCGTTTGTGACAGAACTTTTTCACGAACAAAAAACATGTCCAACTCAACATGTTTAGTTTTGGCATGCATAACAGGGTTGGCTGCCATTGCTATGGCACTGGTATTATCACTCCATACTGTTGGAGTAGTGTCAAGTGTGACTACCATGTCATTCAAAACAACTTGAAACCAAATTAATTCAGAAGCTGCATCAGCCAGACTTCTGAATTCTGCTTCTGCTGTGGAGCGAGAAACTGATCTTTGTTTCCGAAAACTCCAAAAAAGTAAGTGCATCCCTAAGAACGTGCAATGTCCAGAAATAGATCGACGATCGTCCACGTCACTCCCCCAGTCAGCATCAGAAAAGGAGGACAAAGAAAGAAGATGAGGTTGCTGTGGTGGAAACCAGAGGCCAAATTCCAACGTACCTTTTAAGTAACGAATGATTCTCTTTACTGCTAACTAGTGAACATCGGAAGGTTTATTCATAAATTGGGCCACTTTGTTGACAGCAAAAGAGATGTCAGGCCGTGTATGACAAATGTACTGCAGAGCACCAACTACACTTCTATACTCATGAGGATTCAGCAAAGAAACACCATCATCCTTACTGAGCTTAGGAGAAATTGCAATGGGTGTGAGAGAGGGATTGACATCACGCATGTCAGTTCGAACCAAAAGATCTATAATGTACTTCTTTTGAGAAAGGAACAAGCCCTCATGTACCCTCCGAACCTCAATGCCCAAAAAGAATTTAAGATGTCCAAGATCTTTTAGAGAGAAAGTGGTGTCAAGTTGCTGTATAACAGCTTCAACATGTTGTGGAGAAGAACCAGTGACCAAAATATCATCAACATAGACTGCAATATAGGTTTGGATCCCTTCTTTATTATATACGAACAAGGACACGTCAGCATCAGAAGAATGAAAGCCTTGTGACACAAGGAACTCCTTGAGTTTGGAGAACCAATTGCGCGGGGCTTGCCGAAGCCCATACAAGGCTTTCTTAAGTCCGCAAACCAAAAGACGACCATCAGCATCTCGAAACTGGAAACCATCTGGTTGCTGCATATATACTTCTTCAGCAAGGTCCCCTTTTAAAAAGGCATTGTTCACGTCTACTTGCCTAATCTGCCAGTGATTTGTCACAGCCATAGAAAGAAGAACGTTGATAGTGAAGGAATTAACCACGGGGCTAAATGTTTCAACAAAATCATGGCCAGCTAATTGAGAATAGCCCTTGGCTACGAGACGAGCCTTATACCTCTCAATAGACCCATCCGCATTGGTTTTGACCTTAAAGATCCATTTGCAGCCCACAGCTCGGCGCCCATTAGGAAGTTGGACAAGATCCCATGTATCGTTTGCCACAAGAGCACGATATTCAGTCATGACTGCATCATTCCATTCAGGAATCTGAAGAGCAGTATGGACATTTGTTGGAACATCTCCTAGCTGCAGGTGATAAACTTTAGGGCGAAAAATGCCTGACTTACTACGAGTCTGCATAGAATGAGTGTTAGAGGTAGGGGCTAAAATCTCATTATCAACTGGAGAAACCAAAGGGGGAACAACAGGAGGAGAAGTGATCAACACAAGATCATCAGTAGCAGAAGGAACATAATCAACATTCTCAACAGAGGGCAAAGATAAAGAAACAACATTTTCATTAGGAGAAGATGCATCCGAAGCATAATAAGCTGCAGGTGAAGCTATGACACCATCAGAACCAACATTTTCAGCAGAACCAACATTTTCAACAGGGGTACCAGAATCATTAGGAACAATATTGGCAATTTCAGTAGGAGCAACATACTCAACAGGAACAGAATGAGAATCTGAAGAACCACTATGTTGAGCAGAAGCGGAAAACTCAGAAGGTGAAGAAGCAACAAAAGGCACAGACAGAGGGTAAAAGCTTGAGGATGCATTAGAAGTAGAAGAAGATAGATGACCAGGGAATATCCTCTCATCAAAAACCACATGCCTGCTAAGAAAAATCCTGCCACTCTCCTTATCCAAACATTGGTAGCCACGATGATTAGGAGCATAGCCCAGAAAAAGGCAAGGCTTAGAACGAAAGTCAAGTTTGTGTCTATTAAATGGCCGCAAATATGGATAGCATAAACTCCCAAAAACTCGCAAAGAGGAATAATTAGGATGCTGACCAAAAAGAACTTCATAGGGAGATTTGTTATTAAGTGTTCGAGTAGGTAATCTATTAATTAAATATGTAGCACTGAGCACAACATAAGACCAGTATGTTAAAGGCAAAGAGGCCTGAGCCAAAAGTGTCAAAGCAGTTTCAACGATATGTCTATGCTTCCTCTCAACAACTCCATTTTGTTGAGAGGTCCTAGGGCAAGTGAGCCTAAGTTGAACACCTAATTTGGGAAACAAAGTTTCAAGAAACCTAAACTCCCCTCCCCTATCAACCTGAACAGCTAGCAGCTTATAATCAGCAAATTGATTTTGAAGCATGGCATAAAACATATTGAAGGCAGTACTTGCATCAGACTTTTGTTTAAGTAGAAAAATCCATGTATGTCTACTAAACAAATCAACAAAGGACACATAGTAACGGAAACCATCAGACATTTCAGAAGCAGGGCCCCATACATCAATCTCAACCATTTCAAAAGGTTTACAATAAATGGTAGACGAATGCTGAAATGGAAGTGCGTGACTCTTACCAAGCTGACAAGCATTGCAAGGACTAGTAGCATCAACTGGTACCTTTTTATTCAAAACCAAACGAACAACCTCTGAAGATGGGTGCCCAAGCCTCTTGTGCCAGAGCCAAAAATCAGAAACCGAAGCATGATCTGCAACACAACTGAGAGCAGACACTTTATTTGCTGAAGAAGAAAATTGATAAAGACCATCCTCTTGCACACCTTCAAGTAAAACACATCCTGTTTCCTCATCCTTCACATAACAACAAGTAGGGTGAAACTCAAAATAGACAGAATTATCACCAGCAAACTTAGAAACAAAGAGCAGGTTGCGTGTAATTTGTGGGACATGAAGGAGTTGATCAATAACCAAAGATCTGTGCGAAGTGGACAAAACTGACTGACCAATATGAGAGATAGAGAGAGAGGTACCGTCACCTATGTAAACCTTACCCTGACCAGTGTACTTTTGGCTAGAGTGGAGATAACCAGAATTACTTGTAATATGGTGCGTCGCACCCGAGTCAGGATACCACTTGGTAGAGGAGTTTGCCATCAAGGAATTAACCTGAACTTTATCACCAACCTCAGGAGAGCCAGGAGTTGAGGGAACATAAGGTGAATAAACAGTATCAACAGCCTCATGTGAACAACAGCAGGAATGAACTTGCGAACCGGTGGCAGAACGAAACTGAGAATTGGAATTAGCCCGAAAATTACGGTTGAACCTGTTCCAACAGCGATCGGCTAAGTGGCCAAACTTGCCACACAGTTGGCATTGTGGCCGTGAGCGTCCTTTGTATCGATTATCTCCAGAAGCAGATTGAAGTGAACCAGTGTCAGAGTAGGGAGTGGGACAGTCAGACACAGATCGAGAAGAGTAACCAGGAGATTTGTGCTCAGGAAAAACAGTAGTGTAATCAGCAGACAAATCATCAGATTGTGGCTTGAACCTTGTGTGATTGATACCAACCGGAAGCCTCAACGGATCATTGAGCCGTGCCTCGGCATCAACAAGGACAGAAACAGCACTTTCAAACGAATACGGTTCTTTACTTGCTGTGAGCACCGCCACAAACGGCTCGAACTCCGGAGGAAGGCCGTTCAACACTGTGGCCACTTGCTCAATTTCAGAAATAGGACTGCCGCATGAAGAGAGCATGTCACACACCTCTTTAATCTGAGTGGTAAAATCACGAACGGACTGCGTGCCCTTCTTCAATGATCGAAGACGACAGTGCAACTGCATAAGCCGCGTCGTGGAGAGTTGAGCATAACGCCGTACCACAGAGCTCCAAATGGTTGCAGACGTTTCAGATCCGACGAAGTGAGGAAGAATCGACGCACTAATGGTGGATAAGAGCCATGAAGCAAGGGAACTGTCTTGTTGAACAAAACGGACATACGCCGGATTGGGCGTCTTCTCACCGGAGGCAGAAACAAGAAATTTCTCCGGTGGAGTGTAGCCTTCATCCAAAAAATGTTCCAAACCATGACCTCGAACCATCAACCGCACCTGTTGCTTCCACAGTAGAAAATTACTGTCATCAAGACGAACGCTGATTTGCTTGTTCGCAAACGACTGCGCCGTCACCGGAGAAGTAGCATCAGCAATATCGTCGACACTGGCTTCGGCAGGCATGACGAAAAGAAACCAAAAAACACAACGGCAAGAACAGATCAGAGAAGAAGAACATCAGAGAACCACAGGATCGAAAACAGAGGCGACTGATACCATGTGAAACTTACAATATACTTCAGAAATCATAATGAAACAAATGAACAGAAAGATGAACAAAATACGATTAGGTTCAAGATTGGGAAAACAGAAAACAATACTCAGAAAGTAATTTTATTCATTTTGATAAAATGGATACAATATGACTGATGGACTAGAGCCCATTTCTAATGTATTTATAGCCCACATAACAGACCCATAACAACCTATAACCAAAAGTCTAACAAACCCATGACAGCTTGCAACAGACTCAACAATGTCAACAGACTCAGTAACAAATTCAACAAACTTTTAGATAGCTAAAACTTATTCTTTAACAAGGAGCACGCTTTAGTCGTGTTTAAAGAAAGTTGACACGATTCAGAAGCAGAATGTAAAAAACTAAAAGTAAAGAAAAAAACAATAAAAATTTATTAAAAAAATGTAACAGAGAACACGTGTTACCACAAAACAAGTCGAGCGACAATGATAATGTATGTATATGAGCTTTGTCTTCAATTACTCAATTGACGTAGTCTTTTGATGAACCTTATAATTTAAAGACCGAGAATAAACGTCCCAACGGTCAAGGATCTCTTGTTTGATGAACCCTCCGTTATTCAGACGATCGGCATCGTAGAATCATCTACTGTCAAACCCTCTGCTTCTCTCTAGGGTTAGGATTGTTTGGTTCTATTCTAGGACTGTGTTGCTCGTTTCTGTCTAGCTCCTCGATTTGCCTTACTATTTTCTGGACCTTTTGACTCTGTTGGATTGTAAGGATTGTTTGATTTTTATGGAATTTTACCTTTAATAAAAAAAATGAGTGAAAAAAGGAAACGCAAGTAATCAAAAAAATTAATTTTCAATGTCCCTCTAGTTTAGACCAGACGTATCTTGAAAGAGTTGGCCAATGAGCCTTGAGAATTGTGGATGCACCCTCACGTTACTTCTTAAGTAAATAACGAAATACCCTAGTCAGCTTAGGATAATATTCGTCTGCCCCTTTTCGGTGCCCTACATATGCCCCAACACTAAAAACACTATAAAATTAAAATTTAAGCCCTAACCCTAAATTCTAAATCCTAAACCCTACACCCTATATCCTAAAAAATATACCCTACCCTAAATTCCCTAAACCCTAACCAAAACCCCTAACCTAAAACCCTAAATCCTAAACTCTAAAGTTAATTTTGAGCGTGGGGCATATGTAGGAGCACCGAAAAGGGGAAGAGGAATTTCATCCGTCAGCATATGTGCTTGTGTCTCATTTGTTCAGAGTCAGACCCCCACGTTCGCACAACATTTAACACTAACACGAGATTCGAATCTGTTCTTCTTTATTTTATTTTCAGGACCACTGTCATTTATTTTACTTTTAGGTGTAAAATTCCATATAATAGTTAAAGGAATAATTATTTTTAGAGAAGTTGCAAATAATAGTTAAAGTATTCACTTATGCATCAGAACTTTTAATTTTTTTCAGACCGAGATTGAGATGCCGCTCTATACATTTCCAGAAATGAACAAGATGCAGTATTTCAGATAAATCTGAAAATTAAATTAAACAATATAATATTAAATCTCAATATTTGTAATTCTTTTCGTTGTCTGAGAGAGACAAAAATCATCTGTCTTTTTTGTGCTCAAACACTAAAAATCATTTTTTAAGTTAATTTTAATATTTAAATCTTAAACTATAAACACTATAAATCCTAATCTAAATTTATAGTTTTTTTAATGATGAAGCATAAATAAAAACACCGAAAAGAAACATAATATATCTATCGTCTAAGAGTATCGAATAAAGAAAGATATGGATAGGTTTGAATTTGGAACATTGGTTTATACCTGGTGAAAATTGTCTGTACAATAATGTCCAATGGTTGTTGGTGGATTCTCTATGAATATCTTTATCTTACCATGTATGTATAAAAGGACAAAACATGGAATGGCATATGTAACGTACATACGTCTTTCTTGTCTCTATCATCTTTCAATTCCCCTATATAAGTCAATGCCCTCTCCTTCCACCAGAGACTCAGATCGCCAAAAACCTAACCTCGCATTGTATCGTATAAACAAGCATCTGCAAAGGAGATCAGAGTTCCCCAACAGAAGAAATGGCCGCTACTCTTGCATATGCAATCATCTTCCTTTTAACTCTAGTCTGGTATAGAAGGCAAAAGAAAAAACCCCATGGAAAAGCTGAGACCGAGCTTCCTCCTGGATCAATGGGATGGCCTTATATAGGAGAAACTCTCCAACTCTATTCTCAAGACCCCAATGTGTTTTTTGCTTCCAGACAGAAAAGGTTTTCGAACCCCCTTTCGCTTTCATGCTTTCTTTTCTTTGTTTTCTGTGGGTTTTTTCGCTCAACTTCATTACGTGGTGGTGGTGGTTCAGGTATGGAGAGATTTTCAAAACGCATATATTAGGCTGCCCTTCCGTCATGCTGGCTAGCCCCGAGGCTGCTCGGTTTGTATTAGTAACAAAAGCTCACTTGTTTAAGCCCACGTACCCAAGCAGCAAGGAGCGTCTCGTGGGTCCAGCGGCCTTGTTTTTTCACCAAGGAGACTACCACACTCGTCTCAGGAAGCTGGTTCAGGCCTCATTGTCTATCGAGGCTATTCGGAACTTGGTGCCGGATATCGGTGCACTTGTAGCCTCTACCATGGATTCTTGGCATGGGGGGCATGTCGTTAACACCTTTCATGAAATGAAAAAGGTTTGTTCGGTTCAATGTCGTCGTCAAACAAATGATTGGGGTCGATATTTTTTATATTACTTGTTTCTCCCACTTTAACTAGTACTGGGAAGTGGGACAACAATTTTTTTCTCCATTAAAATATACTGTGTTGAAAAGTTTTGTTCATATTATATAATTGCAGATTTCTTTCGAAGTTGGTATACTAATGGTTTTCGGCCGTCTGGAGGTTCGATATAGAGAGGAGCTCAAGAAGAACTACTCCATAGTCGACAAAGGCTACAATTCCTTCCCTACAAACATCCCTGGAACTCCATACAGAAAGGCATTACAGGTAATATTAAGCAATCCCATCTCTGTTAGTTGACTCCTCGAATTCTTTCATATTTCCTGTAATTAAAACGAATTAATTCCCTGCAGGCAAGGAAGAGGCTGAGCAAGATATTGAGTGATATCATAAGTGAAAGGAAGGAGAAGAAGTTGCTCGAAAAGGATCTGGTGGGCTGTCTATTGAATTCCAAGGATGAAAAAGGTGAAGTCTTAACCGATGATCAAATCGCCGATAACATCATCGGAACTCTTTTCGCTGCTCAGGACACCACGGCCAGTGTTATGACATGGATTGTCAAGTACCTCCATGGCAATCCGAAACTTCTGGAGGCACTCAAGGTAGGGCCTGGAACGATCCAAATTAACCATTTTTTTATTTCTTTCGGGTGTCTAGAACGGTCTCTCTTTCTGTATGAACACTATTCTCTCATTTATTGATTGTCTTTGTCATTGAAATTTTCATGTCCAGGCTAGATCAGGACTAGAGCACAATCTTAACAAAACTAACGAGTGAGTCTGTCTGTCTTTGTAGGCTGAACACAAGGCAATTAAAAGATTGATTGAAGAAAGCAATCAGCCTCTGAGTTGGTCACACACAAGGACTATGCCAATTACTTACAAGGTGACTGGGAACCGTCAATCATAATGATTTATACAATGATATTTGTTCCTTTGTTAACATTGGAAAGCATTTGACTTGGTCAGGTTATATTAGAGACACTGAGAATGGCAAGCATCATATCCTTCACTTTTAGAGAAGCAGTTGCTGATGTGGAATACAAAGGTAAGAATAAATCAATTCATGTCCAAAAAAAGCTGCACATAAAATGGCATATAAAGCATTTGCTAACTCTAAAACTGCCAACAGGTTACCTTATTCCGAAAGGTTGGAAAGTGATGCCTCTGTTCAGAAACATTCACCACAATCCAGAATTTTTCACTGATCCCCATAAATTCGATCCTTCAAGGTTTGAGGTATGAACAGACACTAAAGTGTTTTCGAGCTTGTTTCGATATTCTTTTGGTTGTAGTACATTAGATGAGTTAGTCTCATCGTTTGTTGTAGGTTGCCCCAAAACCCAACACTTTCATGCCATTTGGCAGTGGAGTGCATGCCTGTCCTGGAAATGAGCTTGCAAAGTTGGAGATGCTTATAGTGACCCACCACTTGGTTTCCAACTTCAGGTATGTTGTTTGAAAATCAAAGTGCAAATAATATGTAATGCTCTTATCATAAAATATTAATAATTTTTAAGGGAATGTTCTACTATATGGTTCTTTTTAGACAGCCCTGCAATGATATTCTTGTTCATGTTAGTGGCTATATGTAATAAGGTGACTAAATTCATAAAAAATGATGGAAAAAGACAAGAAGAAATCGAATTATATATCTTTGGTGTTGGAAGAGGACTTGTTTTCAAATAATAACTGCTGACAGTAACATTTTTGTTTGATTTTGCAGATGGGAAGTTGTAGGATCCGAAAGTGGGATTCAGTATGGCCCATTTCCAGTTCCTGTGCAAGGACTCCCCACCAGATTTTGGAAAGAATCTACAACATAGATAAGGCAGGAATGGATGATGGGGCATGGGCGTGGATTATTATAACAGCAGTAATGCAATCCTCCCCTACAGTAAAAAAAAGCTTTCAACTGGACAATTTCCAGTTTTACCTTCTAATTTAATAGCAAATCCCCTTACAAGCTCTTCTGGGGATAGCAAGTTGTTTTCCCATCCATCTCAGTTTTTAGTTCATTCTTATTGTCATTCAAAGCCTTTCTTTTTCTTCTCTCTTTTAGCGGCAAGCAGTTTGTAGCTCCAAAATTGATATTTATGATAATCGAAAGGCTTCCATTAGCAAACAAGTAGTATTCCAAGTTATACATTTATCTGCAAATCATTTTTCAGAAAAGGAGTAAACATCATGCTTTAGTATTCATAGCTTGCCGTTTTCCATAAATCATGACCACACCTATGATGTATCCTTGGAGCTCTCTGCCAGGGGCTGCAAGGGAGACACATGTCAAACAACCATTGGCTATGTTGGAATAGATTATGCCTCCGGCAGGTTAGCACCCTGTGAAGGACATTAAAGCTTGCAGACCAAAGTTTGTGATGTCCTCACTTATGGACCCTACTAATTAGATGTGGATACCAGAGCTTGATAGCCTTGATTCTATTTCCATTTTAATCATTACCAAGCAGCACCAACTCTGGTCGGCAATGATATTTTTAAGCATAGTTTATTGGTGTGGGGAACGCATTTACCATAACCCTGCTTAGTCAATCAAGTTCATATATCGCCCGCTGGTCTGTTTTCGTTTCTTTCACGCCTTCGAATCTCGCATAAGAAGGTGAACAAAAGTTATCTACAGAGCAATATATATTCAATCCTATTTAACCACTCTTTCAATTGTTTCCATGGGAAAATCTTATCATCATGCACTGGCCTGGTAATTGGCCAGGGAATATATGATTCATATATGTATTTCCCCTCATTAGAATCGTGTCACATTCCTGGTCATCTAATTCTAGATATGCCATATCTAGAGTTTGACCTGAGAGATTCACTGATTTTTACAAAATCCACATCTAAAAAGCTTATTCTTCTGCAGATATATCCAAAGCATAGAACTCAATAGACAGCTGGAAATGAACAAGCAGACAAGGCCATCAAGCATATGGCGCGAAACAATGGAGTAAAATGTAAACACTTTCACTTTCAAAGTATATCCTGTAAATAATGATTACAGTAGTAATATGTTATATGCTAGATAATCTGGTCCCATCTATTCCAGATACCTTATTGATTATTTTACTGCAAAAGCAAAGTTTGAAAATATTGCCACCTTTTCTCAGTCATCTTGATTTGTCGACGTATATTTCTTAACGGCTTCAATAGTTCTCTCCTTGTCTCTGGTTGGAAATGCTTCCAAGAGAGCTCCATTTTCATAGAAGTGGAAAAGAGGCACTGCCTGCAATAATTCAGATTCATCTTAACATACAGTGACACATGATAATCATCTTTGTTACTTTCTACATTAGGATGCATCCACAAATCCCATCATATTTTTTTTTAAATTGATGCAAAAGTTTCCTTTTCATAGTGGTTTCTTGATATACAGTGACACATAGTGATTTAAAATAGATCTTCCTAACAACTCAAAATTGTTATGATGCTCAATTTCCCATAAAAAAACTTGATTCATCCTAACAAATAAATGAGTCATTATTTGAAGAAGTGGGATTAAATGTTTAAATAGAGATTACCCTAATTCTAAGTCTTTCAGCAACTTCAGATTGTTCATCATACTCATCAAGTACCTGCAGAAGAAAATATATAACTAGTAAGAGCTCATGTTTCATCACTCCTGCACTTTATTCTTAAACAGCAGCCCTGAATTAGAACATGGGATAGATGCATCAACATACTTTGTGCAAAGTTCGGGTTGTGTAAAAGATACTCGCATTATGTTTCAAGAAGATCACCTCAGCATCTTCCTCACCGGCACCCTTGCATAATTCCGATACACCTTGCTCCATGTACTTACACAACTTCCGCAAGAAGTACGATAAAAATCAACCACAACTAAAGAATTTCAGTTTTAAATTCTCTAACAGAGTCCACAGGGAAGAGAGATTGTTGTCTTCGTCAGATATTTCCCCTTGATTTTCATCAGCCACACCATTTATGCATCTTTGTTGCAATGTGGGGCTAAGTTCCAAAGAGACCAAGCCGCACTTATAGTTATAGATTGTATTTGGGCCCTCAAATGATAAAAATTACATGACTTGGATGATTATATAAGCTGGGGAGGGTACAGGCAATTCTATAATTGAGTTGCCCATAAAGATTTTTTCTGAAAAAGAAAGCAGCATTACTGTAGAGAATATTCTGCTTTTGCATCACTGTCTGGAGCAATCTCCTCCACCATAAAAATATAAATGAAACCACACAAAATATATGAATATAGAGGATGAGCTTCAGATTATCTTTCAAGAATCGCTTGTTCCTGGTAAAAACTCAGACTGCCACCACTATCCCCTACAAATCTGTTGAACAAAAAAAAAAACAGTTCTATAAATCTATATGAACACCAACAAATAAACACCAGAATTTTCTCCAATATAAAAAAATTGTGTTCTTTTTCTAAAGAAATAACCCACCATGGATTCATGCTTTCTTGTAATTCAGTTAGTCCAAAACTGATGTGATAAACAAAAGGAGAAGGTTCGATGCATGAGTACCTTTCCAAGTTAGTCCACCACTAGTCCCTAGAAATTGTATCAATGACAGTGTTTACATATCTTTCTCCAAAATTCTACAATCTTGAACTAAATAAAGCAATATTCAGGCTCCAATTACACCCCAATTTTCTGATCTCCCTTCTGTTTTATTCTTCCCAGTAGGCCACTTTCTCATGAAATCCATAGTTATTATTAAGTTTTGTTTTCTTTCTGCTAAGCAAAAGCATCCTAAAACTTATCGATCCACTGATACAGGGCAAAATATTTATCAGTTTATAGTTTATCAAATACTCTTCAGTCCTCACATATTTGCTAGAAACATAAACAACAGGGAAACAGGTTTCGACAAGAACAACAAGCTAAATTAAGAAACTGGGTATTAAAACTGCAAGTCTTTGCAAAGGATACTGCTTTTCATATTACATGGAAATTGCAAGAAAAAAATGAACATCTTACCTGGGGGCAGTTGAGAGTTAAGACATAAGAGAAGTGAAGAAGCTTCGAATGAGAAATGGACACACCATCACCATAGCCGCTTTTCAAGTTCCAGACTCTATCCAAATATCCTTATTATCTGTCTAGGTGAAACATCATTTTGTCTCAAATCCAATCGCAGGATATTTATGCTAATAAAATCAAACCGAATTAACCTGTAAACAGTTTCCGGTCCTCCAATTAAATTGGAATCGTCTTTTCCTCCTTCCTACTTGATTAATCTGATTGAGACCATTGGTTGAATCGCATGATTATATACTTGATCTTACTTGGTGCACAACTAAAACATTAATTAGTAAATATAAGTAAACTCGAATGAGAACAATTTTGGGTTAGCCCATTCATCATAAAATATCAAAACCCAAAGCCTGAAGGCCCAGAAGCCACCTTCCAGAAAGAAAGAAAAAAAAGTGAAAAAGCAAGCAACTCTGAACCGACCCACAAAAAAAGGGAATTTTTTATTGGAAACAACGTGTAGGTTTGATAATATAGCCTGGAAAACAGTGTCGTATGGCAAAGAAAAATAAATTTTCAACCGTAAGCCAAACCCGGTTTCCAGTTTCTTCTTCTTTGGTTTCTCTGACTTTGGTGTAATAATGGCGAATACTGAATTGAAATCCGATAATTTGTTTGAGATGATGAAGGGTCACTTGGCTAGTGATGCTGGTAAAGAGCTCACCAAGAAGATCGGCCTCGTTTACCAAATCAATATTGCCCCCAAGGTCCATCCTTTAAGCATTTTCACCTCTCCCCCCTCTAAATTTCAATTTGGTTTAAAGGCTTAATTTAATTTCTGG